>CM031862.1:8847514-8932448 GCA_018697195.1 Certhia americana
TTTATTTTATTTTCTGCTGCTTTCACCACATGCAGAGAGAACAAAAAGTAACTTAGGAGGCTAGCAATGAAAGCAAAAAAAAAAAAAAGAGAAAATTACCAGAAGCAATGTCAATTTTTTAGGTGGCTAACACAGAGGATTTATAAAATCCAAAAGGTATAACTGAGTTCAGTATAGTTCCCAAGTTGCAGCCCTTTGCAGTAACACCCTGAATTTTCTTACATCTTCATAGCTATTTCAAAAAGAAAAGCAGATAAACAGCAGCTTTGTTCTTTACATATAATTAAATTTTCAGAGTGAATTTAAAAATTAGGGATCTTTATAAAACTATAATCTTATGTTTGCAAACAGAAATGATCCAACTGCACTCTTTGCAAAAAGCACAGGAGCAGACATGCAGGTGTTGTTAAAGGGATGAGAAAATGAACCTTGTTCTTCTGAAAAACCTCAGAAATCAGGCTATACAAACCCTTGCAACAATACTGTCATCTGTTTAAATGCTGGGACTATTGGGGAGGGGAGCTCAGCAGTGGTGGGAAGGCTTTCATGTGGTTACATGTTTATTTTATTTAATTTTTTTTGTTAACTCTTTTACTCTGTAGCTTTTGCATATTAATATCAGCTCTAGGAGAAGAGGGGGAAAATAAATCATTCAGAGAACTAGTGAAGAATATTTATATCACAGATATCTACCTGTTTTTAAGAATTCTCTGTAATTGCCCTTAATCTGGTTACTTTACAATTCTTTGTCATCACCATTTCTAAAACTTACAAATCCTTTCCTGCAGAGTTCAGTATATATTACTGATACATTACTGGGTGCACATGTTCCACAAAGAAGACACCAGACAAATACGCGACGTTGAAATACTTCTGCTTCTAAACATATTTATTCCAATACTTCACTGGTCCAAGCTCTCCATATGAAATCCTTCAGAAATCTGACCTGTAAGTAAACTTGACTTTACTCAGCCCTTCTTTTCAGTGGCTACCAGGAAATAATAAAAAAATAGCAGTTCAAATACCTGTTTTGCTACAACAGTAAGCAAAAGCAAAGATTAATTTCAGAAAATATACTGAAAAATTTGAGGAACTGACCATTAAAACAGGCTTCTTTCTAAATATTTATGAGTCATTTTATAACTGGAAGAAAGGTGTTCTGGAATACTGATCTCTAGTGTTACACCTACAGATCTACAGCATTCACAAATAAATAATAAATATTGATATGTGTGGAGGTCTCTCTACCTCTACTGTATTTTCAGTGTACAATATCCACTATAACACATAAGCTAAATACCTCACACCAAACTCAAAACACTGTGAAATACCAGGTAATTTTTTAAATGTTTCAGCGAAGGTTTATACCAAAGCAATGCTTTCACTTTCAATACCAGTGTATAAATGTACTTTCCCTATCAAAGATTTTGTGATGCAAACATGATTATTACTGTACCTGATTTGATCATGGTATTCTTGGAGAGATCAAATAATAGAGGTTTTTTCCCACCCTTCTTTTTCTAGTGCCTTTTAAAAAAAATTCCACTATCAAAGACTGTTAATTTCTAAGGTTTGATCTAGAGATTCCTATGTAAGTATACAATTATTAGGGAAAAAGAGGCACAACAGTGAATATTTTAAAGCAATGTAATCAATATTTTTGCTTTGTGTAGATTTCCCTGCAACAATGAACAAAAAGATCTACTTCAGATTTAGAAACTCAGCTTTAAAGGGAAAGCTAGACAACAAAAAGCAAGAAAGTACTCACCTCTTCACGTAATTTTATCAACTGCAACATGAACGCACAAAAAAGATAAAAAGGAAAGAAATGGCAGGAAAGAAAGATCAGTTGTGTGACAGGATACAGAATTAACATTGACAATTTATCTGTTTACATGTTTAGCATTTAAAAATCACAGACAAACACATTAAAAGAACCTAAACATAGACTACATGCAGAGTTTTTTGAACGAATAAAGATCACTTTCTCACACTGTCACATTAAACAAAGAGAATAGTGTGAAATTCTCTTTTAAACCACATCTAAGACACCATCATGAAATAAAGGGGAATGACTTCATAGAAGTCTATATTATAAAGAAAAAAACAAGTTTACTACTCCTCTCTTCGAAGATTGTACAGCTGAAGTGGTTTTGTATATACAAGTTTTCAGAATGCTTTCTGTATATTTTAGTTGTGACAACTGATTTCTTATTTTACTAGCAGATCTAACTTATTAATAGATGACTGCATCTTTATAGCATGTATTTCAGTATTTCAATTTTTATATATCTGAGTTCCACTGTGACTATATTATATAATTTTATTACTGAACTTCATACAGAGGGGTTTTGCCAGGTTAAAAAAAAAGAAGCAGCTTAGTTAAATGGCTCAGAATTATGATTTATTGAATAGCACATTTAAAAATAGACAAAGGAATAGTGAACAACATGAAACATATTTCCCTCAGAAAAGACCCAATCCATTTTCTTGACCCAGACCACTATACAGTGTGTACATATATACACACATAGAGTGTGTGTGTATGCTTATATAGTATATAAATTTTTATTTATTTATTTATGCTTGTAAATCAACACACTCTAACACCAACACTAATAATACTGCTCTGGCAGTTGTACTATAAAACTAAATAAAACCCCAGCCTGATTATCAAACTATGTTGTAATATACTTGCCCCTTAGAGACAGATGAATTATTTGTACTGGAACAAAATGTATAATTACAACAAATATCTGCACAAGAATGGCCTTTTATAAAAAATTACAGCTCTCTCACCGATTCCAATTTGAAATTACAACAGCTACACAATTATCTCTGTTTATGCTGATACTTCACCTACAGTTTCTTAACACTAATTTTCAACACATGTGTAAGCTGAGAATGTTTACTACTAATAAAGTCTCACCAGCATGAAGGAAACAAAAGAACCTCCATTATTCTCTATTGTTTCATATGGCGAGTCTAAACCTGAAGGTTCGCCTCGCCCTGTTTCCAAAAGGGACAAGAGGCTCTAAGGAGATGGAATTGGGAGGGCTCCTACACCACCCCGACTTGAACTGGGCCAGCTCTTCTGCACCCAGCTAAAGGAACTTTGCTAGAATTTGGTCTAAAGAAAACTGCACTGCCGGCCAAATCACCATTTAAATTCAAGTGCTTGGCCTATCATAAATTGGTCTCTTTCTCCAGCTCTTCCCCCCCTTTTTTCCCCAAAAAGGCAAACATTAAGGCTCTTTAGAAAGAGACGATCTGGGAGTTGATCACACAGCTATCTTTTCTTTCTGAGGCCACCATTCTTCAGTTGACTATGATACTTAAAGGGCCAAAGTTTAAAACGACTCTCCCGAAATAGAGCCCGTCCTGCCATGCCACCCTGCTATAATCAATGAGAGTTTTAAAATGCTGCACATTTGTTTTTTCAATAGGTCCCAAACAAAAATGTTCTATCTTGTTTGTGCTGCATGGCTGAATTTAAGCTCTGCATGGGATTTGCAGCTAAGCTAAGTAATGGGAGAGGGTTGGGGTTTTTTTAACATTGGCTGAAAGATATTCATTCAAATTAACAAAAGATGTATTTTTCCCCCATTTAACAATGCTCTTGATGAAAATGTGTTACCTTCACATTTCTATTTCGAAACATTATTTTTATTATGCTCACTCCTGAACTGTAAACAGCGTTAAGCTGTGCGCAGCCACCATTTTAGGTTATGATTATCAGCATATTTTTGAAACAAAGATTTTTTTTTTTTTTTTTTTTTTTTTTTTTTTGTAATACAGAATTCGATACAAGAGGTAATCTGTTCCTTTGTAGACTCCAAAAAAAAAAAAAAAAAAAAATCTGGTTTACGCTGGTTTGAACCAGTGGAATCTCTTGTGGCTAAGCCTTCTGCTGTGACTAAAATCAAAACTGCACCACAGAGAGCGAGGGAGCGAGATGGGATGTGTGTGTGTGTGAGTGTGTGTGTGTGTGCACGCACACGTGTGGCCGCGAGGCTCATCACGTGACACAGAAAACTACCGAATTTTTTTTAAAAAGCTGATAACGCCACCGCCGTCTCTGTCCGCATATAGATAACGAATAAATGCTGAACTCTATTAAACGCCCTTTACACATTATCGTGGGTCGAACACACAATTTTCTGAACTTATGATGACAGTCTATTTATTTTGCTATAAACCCTCGGCATGTAACGAACAGATTTGTGTCTGGTAATGATCTGCTCTGCCAGGGCTATATGAAATGATACCGACCTTCTTTAGATCTTGGCGAATTAAATTGACCAACTTCACCCCCTGGTCTGTAGCTGAAGTTTGACACACTTTATGCACAGCAAGCCCAAATCTAATATTATCACAACTTTGTAGTCAGAAATTAAGTAGACACAAAATATTTGCTCACCACGAATCACATATAGAATGTATGGGTATACGGATATGGAGTTTAACCCGGTGTGAATTTATTTAAACTTACTAATGAACATAGCTGCATAAGAGAAAGGAACACTGTTACACCTCAAGAAAGTTGATAATATTGAACCTCACATAATTTTGGTCGAGAGAGATTTCTGATTTAACCCAACATATACCTCCTCAAAAACATACAAATTGCTACATAAAACAGTTCTATTATTATTAAAGTGAAGTTACAACTTTAGGTAGTGTATCAACACACTGAAAAACTCAAAACTTTCAAGGGATTTGCTAAATTTTGGTGGCCAGGACGACAAACAAGACTTGAAAGCAACAGAACCTGTTTAAGACCACTCTTGGAAAATAAATAATAACCCAATGCACACAGCAGATTTTTGGGATTGGGTTTGTGAGGTAGGGGTTCTTTTGATGCAAGAAGTGACACTTCCTGATTTTTAACCTCTGAGTGCCTTATCTGACCTCATTCCCATGATTCAAACTAAGAAGAAATTAAAACATGTTAAGCAGTGACTTTACTGAACTCTAGGTGCATTAAGAGTACTATATCACTCCCTGTCTCATGAAAAAACAGTTGCATTTATTTAAAAAGATGCTTTCAGGAGCAGAATTATGTAATTCTTACAACTTCTTACAGGAAATTTCTATCTATCTATTAAAAGCAGTTACATCTTGGTATAATCATTATAAGGGAATTGTATTCCACGTTATTCTAAGCATCATCTAGACACAATGGCTGATACTTCTGGGAGATATGCTGGGAAATGAAGAAGACAAAAGACAAATCACCATTAGCAATTCTTCAATCTGTTCTTCGTACTTCAATTTTTCTTCCTGAGAGAACAACTGGAAACTCATAGCTATCATCGTATTCATTACAGCTTACAACTTGGCTGTGGTTTGTTGTAATTGTACCTTTGAAACTCATCTAAAAACAGAGAAGCTGAGGAAAAGACCCAATTCATTTATTTTTCCAATAGTTACCTGCTTTATTTCTAGCTTTTTAATATGGTCATACCAACCAGCAAGGATTAAGCTCCCTTTGTCTTCTCTCTCCACCAAAAACATCATGCAAATGTTTATCACTATGACAAAGATCAACAACTCATATCTCTTGTTAGCCTCTGGGTAACAACCATGACTACCCAGATACTCAATTTTTCTACTGGCTGATTTTACCAATATTTGTGGTTTGGTACTGGAGCAATTCTAAGCTGGCAACTTTTTTCAACACCTCCTCTGCCAGAAAAGGAATCCTTTCTCTTCCCTTTCACAGATGGTGATTGAATTGGGAAAATAAACTCACCATTTTTCAGTTAAACTAATTTAACCTAATACAGATTGAGAAATAAGAACGGTACAATACTAGAGTCAGGATCAGTCTGTATACCTATATTTATTTCCATCAGACAACACAAAAGCAATCATTTGAAACATCTTCAAATATTTTACATGGCTTTCCATTACACCTGAGCATCCTTTCATCATTTAGTCCAAGTTTTCTATCAATATAATAATGTATAGGAGTGAAACATCCTAGACCTAGGGTTACTGAGTTAAACACAGCAATATCTCTTGCTCAGTGTCTGGTAAGTACTCAAACCTTACACTTGATTTTGAAAGCTGTATGTTCTAATAAGCTCAATACCAGCTGAAGCTTTTGCACTAACTGCTTGCACCCATAGCTACACATATAAAAGTACAGATATTAATAAAGGTATAAAAATATTTAATAAGAAAAATAGAATATTATATTTATTATTGAAACAACATAATAAATAACGTATTTTAAAAATACTGGCATTCATATATTTAAAAGAAATTAGGTGACTTTTTTATGGTGCTATTCCATTATATTTTTCAAGAAAGGAATGAAGAACTTTAAGAGGTAATAATTTAAAGTTGGGCTATAGAAAAATATTTTGATTACCTAAAAAACCATACAAGAGTCCTTCAGCAGCCAAAATTTTCTTACATTTGAATAGTGGTCATCTGGAAGAAAAAGCCCTAAGCTAACAAATGGTTGAAGGTATCATTTAGTTCGTTGAGATGAGAACATGTCTATTTCACCAAGTTTGGAAAAAAAGATCCTCAGTCACAAAAAGTGCTCACATGAACCAGTTATTTAAACATTCTTTAAAAAGTGAAGAAAAAATATTTTATCTCATCCCTATGAATAATATATTCTAAGTAAAGCTTCTTATCACAATTGCCCCTTTATGTCTGAATTCACACATTTTTTTCTTGAAATGTAAAAGTAGCAGTACCTTAAGAGAAATAAAATAGGAACTTTAACACTTTCACAGGACTGCATTTACAATCATGACATACGGACAGTGAAACTCTTCTCCCAAAAATAATCTTCTCCATAAATTCATTATTTACGTATAAAACACCCTCTTTATTTTACTCAAATTTTTGAATCTCCCCTTTCTATCATATATAAATATGAAGATTAATGTCCTTTAAATTTAAATCTTCACATAGATATCAGAGCTTCTATACTCCAGTCTTATGTCTTCAGATAAAGTATACTGTGTCTAATTGCATTCATGTAAAAATTAAAGTCTATTACAGAGTTTAAAACTTATGGAGAATATTTAAAATACTGTATAAGGTTGGGGTTATGGGGTCTGTGTTTTGAAAGTCCTTGCACCAGGTAAGTCTCCAAGTCTTTATTTTTTCTGTCCTTAGTGGAGCTGAGCCTATACTGAGCGTAGAAGATACAAAAAAATTTCAGAACACTGTTCTGATCCATTTCCTCATTTAATAACACACTTATCAAGTAAACATTTACACATTTTTTTTTTCTTTCATTAGCAAAATAATTTGGATTCTATCTGGTAAGAAGAGAAAATATGACCTGTAAGAAAACTTTCAGCTAACTTCTAACTCAAAAAATACAAGACTTTGATAACATAAATTTCAGAAAGAAAAGAAATATTCTCCTTTCAGAGAGAGTGTCAAACAAGATTCATCCCAAAAAGAAACATTAACAGGTGGGTGAAAGTCTCTTGAATAAAGCATTGCCTTTACAGTTTTCGGTAGTGTAGCAGGATCCTGACTGTACTATGCAGAACAATACGGGTACAAGATTTTAAAAAAGCCTCAGGATTATCAAGCTTTCATTCATTAAAAGAGGTGGATAGCACTCTGCATCCTAGTACAACATGCATTATGAAAGCACGCTCTTATTAGTACAACTTGTGTTTTTGGTACAAGGAGAGAAAATCTGGTTAAAGAAGGAATCACACAAGGAAACCGAGTGGGATACTGCCTAATTCGGAGAGCGCACTTTCATTTGTTTTGCCTGCCAGTGTTGATTTAATTATACTGCATTATTATCAAAGCTGCATTATGTACTTTTTTATTCCTTTTACATGTGTTTGAGGTGAAGACCTTGGCTTTGTCGGCAAACAGCGTGTTTCAAGTTATTTCTTAAGTACTAAATAATAAAGAAAAGAGAAGAAAAGATTTTTTTTGAGATAGCAGACAGTGATCACAAGTTAAAGGGTTAAATGTAAGATCTCCAAGAAACATTTTGAAGTTGATTAAGACCCCAGCTTTGCATTAAACAGTATCACTTCCACATGAGTTGTTGCTAATGCTGTTAAGGAGCAGCTTGAGAAGCCCAGTGTGCCAGTGACCTCCTTCACCCTCCAGCCACCCACTAGGGCTTCTTGATTAGCATCCTACCTGGTTCTCTGAGGAATTCCCGTCATCCCCTAGGAGCTCATTCCGCACCTCATCACTGTAGGCGATTCGTGACCTTTTCTGTAAAACAAAAAGAAAAAAGGGTTAGGAAGTAAAGCTCTGAAGCCATTGGTATCAAGGCTGATCATCTTAAACCTCGAGAGCCCCCTAATGGATACCTATTTGATTAAAAAAAAAAAATAAAAAAATCTGCAAGTGAAAGTTATTACAAAGTTCTTCAACTGTATCTTAACAAATCTGCATGGCAAAACTATAGTATTTCTAGGAGAGTCACACCCTCAACATTTGCAGCAATGAAAGCAGCTTCTGTGAAGCTCGAGATACATGGCATGTGAGGCAATTCATACTAACAGCAAAAGCATTAAAAAAAAGACAGTGCAGGAACCAAAAGCATTTTTCTGAAGAACATTTACTAGCGGGTCACAGAATGCAACGTAACAGTGATGGCAGCAATGCCACTAGATAGGAGAGGAAGACTGAGTTTTTCCCATATTTAAAAAAACCCCAAAAATCAAACCTGAACAACACACATTTGACACATCTGATTCAATTTAAAGATGTAGAAAATTAACAAACATTTTCTATGCTGCCAAGGCTGCTGGATCAGAAATTAAAGGGTGAAAGAAAGGAGCGAAAATAACAGCACAAGGAAGCAATGGTTTCATGGAGAGACCACAAAACTGAGACAGTCATCCATAGGATCATTATGACAGACAGGATATTGAGTAAATTCACAGCTTATGAGCACCAGATTTGCTCTTGAACTGATAATTATGTTGATTCTGAACTAGATCAAGTGCCAAGCAATGGAAAGCAAATGTGTGATGATTAGCAAGGTAGCAGAGGATTCAACAGTGCAATGCGGAAGTTCACAATGAGAACATCAGCCCAGCTTTCAATTTCTCTGTTAGCCAAATAGCAGGCTAATATTCAGTTAATATTCCCACACCATTAAAGGAGAGATTGGATTTTTAACATGTTGTCTACTTTATTTTTTCTTTTTGAGAGTAGTTATGATAATTTTTATATCTCATCAAAGGAAGAAACCCAAGAGTAATAAAAACTAAGCTGTAGGGCCTTCTTTTATTGATGGGGGCTTCCCTCACACTCTGTCATGATAGTGACTACCAGTAGGAACTCAGAAAAAATTAATCCCTCCTCAACTTCCCTGCTTGGGCCAAAACAGGCCAAAACCTGTGCTTGGGACTGAGGCACAGGAAAAAAAACCACTAGAAATTATACTGAGCACAGGGAAATTCACCACCTTAGTAACAGAGAGGTTTGGAAATGGGTCACCCTTTGTGCAAGGGACCTAGCAGTGAAGTAAGCCTTGTATGGGTCTCCTCAGAGTAAATCATTTTAGCTCTTCATGCTGTGTAGCTCCCCTTTATTACCAACATGACTGTTATAATATTTAGACATTTGTGATTCATTTACCAGCATTCCAATCAAGGTCATATCCTAAAGCTACAGATGTAAGTGGGAAGGACATTCTTGGACCATGTACCCATGGCAAGAGGTGAATTGTGCCAAATCTTTTGGAGATCTCACATGCCACAATTTCATACTAACCAAGCTGAAGTAGTCTACAGCATTAAAGGAAATGAGAACCTTTAAACAGGCTGTGGTATCAGAGCTGCCTGTTTAAATTATTCATTTCATCACTATGGGGGACTAAAACACTCCACAGTATGCAAGAATATCATATGGAGATAGGTTTTGTTTTTCTCTTTTCTCACCAAAAAGCCAACAAATTGGCATAGATTGCTCAATTACATTATTTTCCTATTTTTATTTGATACACATCAAACAAAGAAGGAAATTAGAAATATATACCAATAAATATCTAATCTTGTTTTCTGATTAAGATTCATTCTTAAGACGTCATTTGAGGTCTAGCAGTTCAACTGTACAGTTTCTCCCAATTTCACAAAATGACTCAGCCCCATTGATCCTGTTAGTGTTGAATGTATTTATCATTATTAGACTGAGATGAGGAGCATGATGCTTCGTGAACTTGCTCTCTAGTGAACAAGCTTCCTAATAATATGTAGGGACTGAAACGGTCCTTGATTACACATCATTTGTTTGAAAGATGTACCTGGATGATACTCTCACTCTTAAAAGCCTACATGGGAGAAAGTAAAAAGAATATACTTCACAGGAGAGAAATAAATGTTAAGAGCAATATAATTTTTAGATACCCTTTATAATCCTTTATTATCATTGCCACTGAATTTAATAAATATATTAGTATCATTGTTCTTTTATTGTACTAATATGTCATAATATGAAAATCTGAAATTTTATTAAAAGAAATAATGCTTTGGCTACAATTAGATATAACTCTTTGCCATAATCAATAAATAATTTGGTACTACTTTTGATCACAGTATCACTACCAAATGAATCAATAATATAAAAGGAAATGTCTTTGAACTAAATTGTTCATTTATTCTTTCAGGATTTGTCCAAAATATCAATATTATGAAATACTATTCTTATTTTTATTAAAGTATTATTGGCTAACACTTTTAAATGAGACTATCAAGATTAGTTCAGCTTGTCTGAACTCACTTTTTATTTTTTTCAAATTTTTAGTTCATAACCATCAGCTGTTTATAAATATATACTTTAGCCAAATGCAAGAATGATAGTTTGAGCTGGAAATGTCACACACTCTGCTACAGTTTGAAGGAACCCAATTCATAATGCATTTTATAAATAGTTAATGACTTCTATACATAAGCTAACCAGGCAAATCAAGAAATTGTCAACATTTTTAGTCTTAGTTGTCAGTTACCACTGTCTACTGGTACTTTATATGTATGTTTCTAGAAAAGACAGAAGCTTTACAGAGTTTGCAATCCAAGGCATTTCTGGGCAGCTCAATACAGGTTTAAGAGGTTCTGTGTGCAGTTTTTTATCTGCAAAGCTCTGTCATATATAGAAGTTTTCCTTGTATTTTATATTTTCTTGAATATACCTAGACAAAAAGTCTAAGTACACAAGTGGTTTGCTCAGTGAATGTGTTTGCATTTGAGCATAGTATGTGCCCAAACACAGGGACACAAAAGGGTTAAGCTACTTCCTACAAGAACTTCAGCACTCAGAAAGTTTCAGGGGCTGTTTTAAATGTGCTACAGTACCCAGACCTTCTGACAAGGAAGAATTTCTGATTCCAGGCAGATCTCTCTTGGTTTATGAACAGGATTTTTGCATACTGATTGGGTGATTTCCTTAAAGTCCTGTTCAAACAGATACACTTGCTCAGTTCTGTCTGGCAATTTGGCTTTAAACAATCTGTCTACTTGACCCAAGCCTTAACATTTCCCAATAGAACTGAAAGTGTTCATAGGCAAGCCCAGCTAAATTAGAATTGAAATGAATTAACTCAGCTTAAACTAATTAAGATCTGTGATCTGCAGTACCACCCCCCTGTATGATTCTACATGTGAAGCAGGGTACACGTAACCAGACTGTAAGAATTCTGCTATACCACTAATCTGAGCATACCAATGAAGTTCCTCTATTACTAAAGCATACGAGAAGTTAATTTCCATGGCCTACACATGGCAAAGCAATTGCTTAAATTGCCTCACCTGGGAATTTAATACAATGTTATCATCAGACCAGCCCCACTGTAAATAGATTTATAATGCTTTCCATGTGCTAGGCTAGGTTGCATATGAATTAAGTAATGATCTGGTATTACAATACAATCAGCTAGTTCCCACACCTGGCAGACAGGATATTTTGCTAAATTACTACCTATACAGATACATCACAACATAAAAACAGAGAAGGTAATGGGAAGAGAAACAATCTGCATGGTGTATGACCGAATTTTACATGGTAACCAAATAAGATGGAGATAGAAAGAGGTATCCAAAATAATCTATTTCCAACATCTGTACAACAGAACACATACTTATTCATTTCTATTCAATTTTGGCCTAATTTTCCGCATTCTATACTTTAATTACCATCCACATTCTGAAATGTTCCCATTAGTGAAGGCCAGAACTAGCCAGTGCCCCCTCACTCCAATGCATTTCCAGCAATCAGCCAAATAATTGATATAAAGTATTGTGCATTTTCATACGTGAACTAAAGAATAGCTTTTCCCCTCCTAAATGCTAAGCAGCCCCCGAACAGATGAGCAAACATAGGTGCTTTTCAGACAAAAGACCCAGCAGATCCTTTTATCCCAACCTCTCAATTTTTCAGGCTCAATGTTTTAAGAACAGATTAAACAGATTTTTCTGGTGGAATATGTGTAAACAACAAAAAGGCTTATTTATCCACAAACATCTGTTTTCATACAAAATTTATTAGAATTTCCAAGTATATATAAATGTTTTTTAAAAAAAATTTCCAGGCGTCTGTTTCAGAGTTCGGCCCTGCTCTAAATGTAAATAAATACTTGAGAGTAACATAACCAGAGACAATTTGTGGAATATATCAGATTTTAGTTTGCATTTTTTGACAGTAGTCACTTCTGCCATTGCTCTTGCTAAAAGCAAGGTGAAAAAAGTGACCTGATACCCAAATGGACAACTAAATACAGCAGAATATATACTTTCATCTCTGTCTTTTGAATAGGTATTTAAGTATTTTTTTGCTGAGCACAAATGGAAAAGATACAGTTTAACAAATTGAGAGGAAAACTGGCCCTATTCAACAATCTTAAAGCTTATATTGAAACAGAAACCCAAACTGATTTCTTATTAAATAAAAAAAAAATTGGAATTTCTTTTCCACTTGAAAAAAACGTGCTCAAACTTCAGTTTTCAAAACTTACATTTCATTTTCAAAACTATATTTCTGTGTAAAGGTGATCAAGGAACAACAGACTAGACACTTCAGACTGCAATTCCAAAGGGGTTTCCTGCTCCTAAGTAGCTGAGATTTTAGCAATTGGGTGCATGAAGCAGGAAAATTGTGCTAATACACAACCTGATGCAGTGCTGGATTTCCAAGCATTTCCTTAAGAAAACGGAAAAAAAACCCCAAACAAATGGATACATTCCTGTCCAAAAATAAATAAAAACTATTCCACAAATCCACTGAAACTTCTGATTGAAAGAGAGAATTTAACAGTACATGTCAGCTGGCAAAAGTCAATGTCTCAGCCACCCCCAGTGTTGCCTCCCTCCCTGCACAAGCAGAGAAGAGGCTGCAGGCAACTCCAAAAGAGAAACACCACTCAAACCCCGTGTTCTGTCACTCTACCAACTGTCAACAGCTTCCTGCAACAGCAGAGAGAAATCAAACTTCAAGTGCTAATGTGAAATTAATGCAGAAATACTATCATCCATCTTAAATAGATGTCACAGGTCCATAAATATTCTTTTCAATAATCCTCATCAAATACACTTTTAGTTTCATTACAGGGTGAGGGCAGGGAGGAAGGTCAAGCAATCCCCTATGAGAAAACAACACATTTTGTTATGTTGATTATGAAAAGTGCAGCTTCCACCCACAAAACTACTTCCACCTCAAACTCATGACCACTGGATCATCTATGTCAGCAACAAGGCAGATGCTTAAACTGCAACATTGCACCTGCTGTGGGGAGGGAAGGAAACAGGTGACCTGAGAGAGAACTGAAATTCACTGTTTCTGTGAATCCATGGACTAACAGAGGATGATTCCTATAGTGAAAGAGACAGCTCTATTTAGAAAAGCAGCTTTTATTTACCTGAACTTAAACTTCTAAACTTAACAACCCAGAAATGGAAAGATTTTTCCAAAATTCAAAAGGTTGGAACTAACTGACCTCTGCCTCATTCTGTTTTTAGAGAATGCTCAAATATTCACTATGATCACTATGGAAATCTATGGAAACATCTAAAGAAACCTAATATAATGCAATTCAACAGTTATAAATCCAAACAGAAAACTTCAGGTGAGTACTGCTTGGGCTTGAATAGTACTCTCCAAACAGTAACTCCCCTTAGCCTGGCATGTAAACTGATTTTATTTTTATTATAACCACTCACCTTTGCTTGTTTGAATTACCACATACTAATTCCAAACCTTGGTCCCTCCATATACAGTATTTTATTCTTTCATCAGAATTTAGTTTCTCCAAGGTTCCTTTAGTGCTGGACTGTTCTGCACAGCAGTTTGCCAGCCTTTTTAATCGTGTGCCATAATCTCAAAATATGCCAGGCATCAGCTGCTGCAGGAAGGAAGACTGGGTATATCTGCAAATTTAACTGTAACATCTCTGTAGGACAACAGTGATGCATGACCTCTGCACTGCTGACTTGCAGTTATTTCACTGTCCACTGTTACCCACAGCTCACAGTCTGTTCCTGTAATGTGCTTTTCAGTACTCTAATTTCAGTATTTTGTCCAACCCCCTTCTATGGATTCCTTCAAACGACCATTATTAAACTACCATCTTTCATTATAAAGCCCATCTTTACACACCTACTTAGCTGGCTGAGTTAACCAACTTCTCTATTCAGCCAGTGGAAATTCCTTTAACTTGTTCATGAGATAACACAAATTCATTCCTTCTCAGATCCACCTTCCTGAAAAGCCTGTTGCTTCCTTGTAACCACCCTGTGCATGTTCAAAGACCAGTCGGATAATTTAGATTGTTAAATTAAAAGTTGGTTGTTGTGCCTTTTGCTTTGATACAAATACCACACATACATTGTGCTAATTTTATGACAAAGGTTTTGCAAGTTGCAGACCCTCCTTTACCACAGCCACTTCTATCATCAGTGCTGGAATGAAAGACAACAGACAGGCTAGAGAGGGGGGAGCACCCTCTCTTCCTAACTCAGACAACAGTTTGATAATAAAGATACCTCAGGTGAAAGACCACACCTGGTGCAGGTTGAAAGTAATCTACACATCGGCAATTAATTTGGGTGTAGGGGGATTAAGTGGGATAAATTCTGCTGTTTAGAGCACAGGCTCACAATTGGTCTTGAAGTGAAAAAGGACATGTCCAGACTGTGGCCTCAAAAATCCCCATCTATATACAAAGAATAGAAACAGCCAAAATCAAGACAGTATTCTTGACAGATAAATTGATCCTCAATTCATGCTCAGGCTAACCTGCAGAAATATTTAAGTATATCAGTAGGATCCCTTAAAACAATTCATTTACTATGTCAAATCCTACAAGGCTCCCACCCCCTAAAACAGATTTTAAAAAGTCATTGGAAGTCAGTCACTAACATCATGCAGGCTGCTGTTTTCTCTACAGAAGTCTCCGTGAGATCTGAATAACTTCAATTTAAAGACCAGCAGAACTAAAATAAGCTTATTTTGAGAATGGTTTAACTACAGCAGGTCTTTGAAATACAATATATACATGTAAGAATTACAGCTTTCTCTGCAAAACTACCTTTTAGGGAAAATTGTTAAAGCTAATGGTGGAACAGAGAACTCCTAGTGCCTTTTAGAAGCAGACTACAAAGCTTATGTTTCTTTCAAATCTTCATTGGTCATCCCAACTCATCTTCTTGCTGTAACGACCTAAGTCATATATTTTAGTGGTTTCTTTTATTACTATGAGCTTGGTTTTGTGCCTTTAATAAAGTCTATTTTACCTCACAGCTTCATTTAACCAGCTAATGCTGTTTAGGGGACAAGGTGCAATTAAACACCAGGACCATGTACTTCAGACTGTTTTGTGTCCTAAAAAGTCATAAAGTCAAAGACTTTATGCTGTGTGCAAAGTGTGTAATTAACATAAATGTTTTCTAAACCTTGGAGATGGAAGATAAACTCCAGTGTGCTGGACCAACAGATAGATGAACTGAGAAAATAAAAATATGGAGCCATTTTCCTCCAAGGGAGGAAGTTTAATAAGAATGCCAACTTTTAAAGAGAGTGCTCCCAAAGACAGTAAAGCAGAGGAAAAAAAATTTAAGGCAGCTCAAGATTTTCTAACTAATTAGTTCACACTAATTAGCTCATGGTGAAGGATGATAAACATATCAGATAAACCAAAACATTAAATGTTCATTAAAATACCTTTGTTTCAGCCAGTATCTCCATCTGGAGCCCAGGTTCCCAATGCTAACAGTAACAAGACACCTGCTGGTACATTCAACCAGCTCCTTCCTTTCCCAGAAAAAAAGCATCCAAGTTTTACTTCCTTCCTCTATTTGCTATTTAATTGCCTTTATCAGTCTGTACTTACATTCTCTGCCTTCGCACTACAGAGATCAGCAACTGTAAATGAAAACCTGTCATTGGGCTGAACCAGTTGCCATTTTTGAACACTATCATCATCTTTTCCAGCTCTCCCACTCCCTGGATTTCTAACAGTAGGCAAAGCCCAGGTAAGATGGTATTTTTTAGGCTTTCCAATTAAAAGTACAATTTTGCTACAGAGCTCAGTTCTCTTAATAAATTATACATTTTGTCCCCTGTGAACCCCAAGTGTAAAAACCTAAAAAGAAGTCACAACGATGGATCTCATTTCGGACGTCCAGAATGAGGGCAGGGAGAATGAGATGTTTCTAAGGCAGCTGAATTTTCCCACCTACATTTGTGCTACTCTAATAGGATCTATTTTAAATCAAAGAAACTTAAGCAAACCTTTCCAAAAATACTTTTTAGTCCATAAAAATCTATTTTTAGACACTGTCCTTTTTTTTACTGAGCACATACACTCTGTCAGCAGCATCTTTCTAATCATATATCAATATATGTTTTTTAATTTTTGAAAATATTACACAGAATAAGAATTTTTCAGTTGACCCTGTAAGAATATAAATCACAATGTGAAGAACCCTATTTCATTCTGACTTCACCATTAAATAAAATTAAAATAATGCTAGATGCAAAGAACAATTAAATAGACTCATGGTGCAATTATGGTGGTTTGCACATAAATACACCCACAAAGTGTTCCATGTACTTCACTGCAAACATTCTGAACTATAACCACATTAGCTCAAACTATTGATTAATGAAAAGGAAAATGAAAAATACTTTGTGTATAACATAGCCCTATCAAAACTAATTTTTGGATCTTGCTGTTCATGCTTTCTGAATTTATTTTGCCCTGATATGATTTAGCTGAGATTCCTTTCCTTCATTCTAGAACACATGTACTTGCAGAAAGACATGTTGCCTTGCTTGAAAAAAGATAAAAATTGCCTGAGTTTAGTAATTTTAGTAGTAAAGTGGCCACAATTTGGCTTTGAAGTTTGCAGCAGATTGATGGGGGAGTAAATTTGTACTCTCACTGCTCCCCACCAGGCACTACTGGGACAGCACCAGTTGTTTCATGCTGTGTTAAATCAATAGCTAATATGGTAAAATACTAACCCGATGTTCAGACATGGCATTTTCTAGTTTTATCACAAGCTGATGATGAGCAGTTCTTGCTTTACACTACCTGAGATAAAAGTCAGTAACTAATCCACTACCTCTAATTTATCAACCCAAAGTCCTCCTCCTTCTTGTACTGCCTCTCCATTTTTCAGTTTCCCCATCCAGTGAAAATAGTTATTAAAATATTCATTTCTAAATGGATGAAAAAATATTATTATAATATACACATCTATATGAAAAATTACCATACTGACCCATTCCTTCCTTCGTTAGTTTCTTCAGAGCTCAAGTCTTAATAATACAGTGTAAGGGAAAGGCATTATACTTATAGAAAATATTGATATTTGCATATATTTGGTATTAAAGTGTCTTCCTGATAGACAAGCTTCATCTAACTTGTTTTTTCCTGTTACCTGTAGCATAGTCACAAATTCTGCCTCCAACTGGACCAGAACACCACACGAAGAATAATAAGCAACACCAATACTGGCAGTAGCTCATTTCACACTAAATACTGATGTCCAAACTCTAAAAATTCACTATTTCTGTTTTGTCCCTGTGCCTATGTTGTCATCAACAATGCTTACACATTTCTATTGATCTTGTTTATAGCTGCCTAGACTTTCACTATCAAGACAATGTAGAGTGAACCTTAAAGAAAATTTTACTTGATGCACAACTGCATAAAGGCTGTTATGTCAGACAAAGCTTCAATTAGTCCAGAACTTGTACTGCCTGCTACAGTGGCCATTAATGGATAATAAGGGGAAATCTTAAGAAATAGAGCAGAGATGGAATTATTCTCATTTCAGTAAATGGTGCCTGTTTCTGTTGATCAGCAGTTCAGGGAGCTTGAAGTATATCTAAGACCTTCACACTTAATAATAAACCTTGTTGGCTACTGCTTAAATAATACTTCTTTTATTTAAATAGCAACTGAAGAACGGCATTCATGCACAAGAAGAAAGATGTTCAGATCTCAGTATTAGGACAAAAATTAAATTCAAAAGTTATTCCACTTTTCACTTGAAAAAACTGGGGCGAAATTCCAAACAAAGACGCTAACAATTAAAGTGTCAAAAGCAATTAATTTGTATTGCAGAGTGTAGTAACATCTCTTCAATTGAGGACATTTTGCCAATAACAATTTAATCCTGAGGTTCTCATCTTTACATGGTGAACTCCAGAATAAGAGAAAGATTACCTAATGATTACTCTCCAACTTCTGCTCATACAAGTCAGTTGCTCTCCCAATCTCCTAACAATCTATGGCAAATATTCAAATTATTCATATTAGAAAAATAGAACTATATAGTCATATTATATTTCTGCTCAGCTCCTTTGAAGTGCAAGAAAGGCCTAGTACCATTTGACCAAACATCTGTCCCTCCACCCCAGCAGCTGTTCTTGAATGGCACAGTGTAGAAACTTCTGGTATAACAAAGCTGTTAGCATCAAACGCAGATGATCTGATACAAAGCCAAACAAAGTTTGATAGCATATGGCAAACATAATAGTTTCAACACCAACTCATGAACCTGACATGCAAAAACACTGTAGAAAGAATATAAGGAACTAAAAGAAAAAAAAATCCCATTGTGCAGCACATATATGGGGTTTTGATTCTTGAGTATTCAAGGACAGACTCAAATTTATGCAATAATCTCAGGTTAAAATTTCAACTTAAAAATGAACTCTCACAAACCTACAGAGTGATAGCAACCATTCCATTAAAATCTCAGATGTTAGGCCTGCCTAACAGGTCTAGATTCTTTCCCTATCGTTCAACAATTTTCCATCTTATACCTTTCACAGTTTGTATCTTCTCACCTCCACTTAGCACATGCTGGCTCCAGTGTGATCATACCTACCTTTTTCTAGCACGAAGTGTGAATGATGAAACATGATATTTTGTTCCCTTTCCTACCACTCATTTTGCCATTTCCTATTGGTTCCCTCCTTCTGCTCAGATATTTGGGTCCTCTCCTAAATTCCCTTTTCCAAATCCCCCACAGCATCATACACTGCACAATGAACAGGAGTGGAAGTAGAAGTGTCATTTGTCCATTACCACTGACCACTGCTACTATGAGCAGCTCTATGGTTCTACAGGACAATGACAACCTTTATGACAGGATCACAACAGATTTCAAAGATTTCTGAAGTAGTGTCCTCATGGAAGATGTTTAGAACACTGTTGGGTGACAGCTTACCCTTTTTTTCCTTAAAACAAGATGTATATACCTGATAATCTATAATATATATGGAGTAAATCACAAGACTGATACTCGAGCATTAACTCCAAAACATAAGTGATTCCACAGTTAGGCAGGAAAATGGGAAACATAGTTGCACACAGCTGACTAGAGGTATATTTTTATTTAAGGATGAAAAGCAATTATTGCACCTTACAAAGTATTCTATCAGAAGGTGTTTACTAGGCCTTTGGGATTCCTAGTTTGTATTTCACATTTTGGATCTAAACACTTCATCAAAAAGAGGACATTTCAGTCATTTATTGCATCCTGAAAGAATCATTGCAGGGCATCAGTAGGAACCAGTATGTGTTTTCCTAAACATAATTTCCATAGATGGCCACTAAAGCTGACACGTTTGTTTGTATCACTCTGTGAAAAGTAGTCAAGACCTAGTTAGTGGCTGGATTTCCTCCTCCAGTGTATTATGGATCAACTTTGACTAAACAGACAAAATCACATAAGCACAGAAATTGCCACTAAGCCACAAAACAGATCCACAGAATAATTTATTTAACTCTATCTGCTCTCTAAGACTCTCCCAATCACTCTAATTTCATATAGGGACATCCCTGGTGTCAGTGTCCTGTTTTCTCTCAGGGGCTGGATAGTCCCCATGGTTATTAAGAAACTACCAGTCCACTATCTCAAAGAGAAAGGTACACATACATATTTCTCCTTTGTCTGTTTGATTTACAGACCTGAGGAATATGGATTACCTCTGTTATCTGCACAAACAAGCTCTACTAGAATTTTGGCATTCAGTCAACCTTTATCTTGGGGACCCCAAATTGTACTGTTAGGCAGCACAGAGCACCTATCTTGACTGAATTGTCATACAAATAGATTTTTGTCAGATGTTCAATTTGTATTGGGGAGCATGCCAGCAAAAACAAAAGTCAGCAATTTAAAACAACAAACCAGTCCCAGTACTGACAGGAACAAATTACTATATTCCAAATGAATAAGAATTACTGTAGATCACAGATCCTCAGTTTGAGCACTACACAAAGGGTGGAAAAATGTTCCTCAAATTAATTCTTTCTGGTAACTCCGTGCTCTGAAACAAAAAGAGGCTGAGTACAAATAAAATACAACACAAAATAATACAAATAAGTTTATAAAAGCACATAAAGAGGTACAATCAAAGAGGAATTAATTATTTAACAACTGGTAGTGCTAAGAGAGGAGATGAGCAAAGACTCATTAGAGTTCAAAAAACATTTGCAGTTGGTCAAATGGTGCAGCAGTGTGTTGTACTTCTAACAACTCCCAAATCTGCTTTCGAGGCAATGACCTTACAGAGCTGAGTGCACTGCGAGGTGATGCATGCATCTTTTCGGGCAAAGATAGAAGTAGCTGCAAAAACACAATACATTTTGTTAGCCCACCCTAGGAGCAAAACTTATTTCTGTTCTTCCACAAACCACACAGAAGGTCTAGCACAATCTTTTCAAAGAAATCTTCTGATCACTCTGTAATTATTCCTTTTCGAGTGACCCCATTCCATAACACACCATTTATGAAAAGACCTTGAAAACACTTTCCCTCTGAAACTTGGTAGTAGGCTACACAGACCTTAGCATTTGAACTAGGAATTATTTTTCTTTTATGGATTATAGCACTTAAAATAGAAACTTTCATCTACAAGCTAATTGGAATGAAATTTGTCTGAATATTTTTTTCTGTTTCTTTTTCGGCTGTTTGCAATGTTTTGGGGGGTTTGTTTTGGTTTTTACCTCTATTGAAAAACTCAGCATGTTCACTTATATTCTTTCTTCTACCCTGAAAAATAAAACCATTTCCAATCTTGTCTTTGCGACTGTAATTTCTTGCCTTAGAAATTATCATGCCAAAAAAGCAATATGAAATAATAACGTAACACTGAGCACTGGTAGTCATAAAAGTATATAAAAAAAACTCACCTATGTAAACACCCTAATGAAAAAAAAATAAATACCACCAATTACTACACTGAGAGAAAGAGTGTACAACATCAAATAAAAAGTAAAGAAATATTTATCTTCTTGAAAGTCATCTCCTGGCAGAATTTATAAAAAATGCCTGCATAATACACTTTTAGCAAACAAGTAATACTAGTAAAATAAAGCTGGAAGCAGAAAAATATTTTAATTTAATTTCTGTTGGATCATTCCATTATCTGTACAGTGTATACAGTGATTTTGAAACTACAGGGAAGCCACCCCTTCCCATCATTTTAAGACATTCCAGAGAAACTTTACACAGGACCAGCACAAAAAAGTGAGCAATGGAATAAGGGATTATAACCCAACCTCTATCTTAATAAATAAATAAATAAACAAATAAATAAATAAACAAATAAATAAATTATATTTATACCATTAATATAATGGTATAAATGTAAGGCATTAGTCAAAAAATTAATACTAACTAAAATGGTGACAGCCTAATTTTGTAGAAAAACTTTCCAGTTTACTTTTAAAAACATAGATGATAAACAGGTTTAATCGAATTTTGAGCAGCTACAGGTACTCAGCATCTCAGCCTTGGCCCTTAGATAACAGAATCAAGATAGGTTTTGTTGAATGCTGCCATGATTAACCATTATTAAAAGCTTGATGGTTGTATTTCCTATCTCAAAGGAGTAAGTACAAATGTAGGATGTTCCACTCTTGGCCTTTGCTCTCTCAATCCTACATACATGTTGAGAGATCACGTGATGGGCAGCACACAGAGGTGATGCCAGCCCTTGTCCCTGCTTGTATTAGAGTCAACTCTCAGTATGAGCACATTAGAGAACAAGTCTAGAAAGGGAACTACATATTTACAGATCAAAATGAGAGATAACATACATAATACAGGCAATATACCTGCACAGATAAATATGTGTCATTCTAGTCCTGCTTAGTAAATGGAAGATGAAAGAAAGCAAAACTAATGCAATTTTGAATGATGATTTCATTATTTCCCGTGACATTAAATAAAGCATTTGGCAGTGCAGAAATTTTTTCACATTGTTACAAAATTGATTTAAAATTATGATGGTGATGGGGATTATTTGCTATTCAATCTATACCTGTCTGATTTACAGTCAATACATGAACTTTAAAAAAACCCCAACATGCCTTTAGAGTAAAAGCTGTGTGTCGTGGAAGACTATATAAACTGTATTGATGGAAGCTATACAATGTACAGAGGCACACAGCTACCTGCTTCCTGTGGTCATTGTCTTGTTCTCATACACCGGGAAAAATACCATTCTGCTAAGATCTGAAGTTTTAATACTTTCTTTGTGGGGTTATGACTCTTTTATGTAGAATTCAGAAGCTGAAGCATAAGTACACAAGATCTACCTCCATCTTTTGACTCGAATTTTGTAAAATTGGCATGGGACGAAACCCTTTGGTGAACAAATATACGAGGGAGATGGGAAGAGATTGATCAATTGATTACTTTTTAAACAGAAAATGTAAGAAAGCTCCTTCCCTGGCAAGACAGAACTTAATAAAACAAACCCTTTCAAATCTCAGTGGCTGAAGTTCTTTCTAATGAGACTTGTTTTGGGGAAAATATCAAACTTTTCTCATTGCACAGGGACAGCATTCCTATCATATTTTCCTCTTGAATGAGCAGGAAATATACGAACACCAGCTATGTGGCTGCATCAATACATTCTTTGACACAGCAATTCATAGAGGAACGTGGCTGAAAGTCTAAAGATCAAGTACCTCAGTTTTAAAGTCTTTTTAATTTAATTATTTAGGAGCATAACATAGTAAAATAAAATACTGCCTTATTTTAAAACAAGTTAAAAAACTGCGTTGTTGCATAAACCTGATATCATCAATGTGGGCAGATCCTTCACTAGCAAAGCCAATGCAAAGGTCAGGTACTGAAGATCTTTGTGCAGAGAGGACATCTTTCTGACTTTAAAGCATCTGCCCCAGGCCTGAGGGTGTTATTTGAGACCTACTGAATTACCAGTAACACAGTAATATTAGACAACACTGTTTCTCATTAATAGAAGTGCTAAGGGGGAAATACTAGGCTTGCTATGCAGTTACATAGCTATACTAAAAAAATTAGCAGTCTGAGTGAACTGCATTGTCACACTCGGTAGACCACAAAATACTGCTTCACACAGAAAAACCCCTGCACTACTAACAGAGCACTTAGTAAAAAATTGTATCTAAGTAAAGAACAGTAATGGTTCACATGAATTCTTTAATTGTGTATAATATTTAATAACAAACATGAGATTTTATACAAGGCCTAAGAAGTGTGTAACTATTTCTTAAACTCAGATTTTGTGTTCAAACTTCCACAAACTGGTTAAAAAAAATTTTCAAAGCGCCTCTTTCAACACAATCTCTTCATTTCCAGATAGTTTTCTAGGTGGTTGTTGCTTATATTGTACGTGCTACATTTTAAAAATAAATGTGAAGTGGTAACAGTCTGATTACCAGCTGGATAAGTTATGTATAAACAATAACTCAAACAAGTACAGCCTAGTGTTTGCCTTATCTTTAAGTAGGCATATAAATCCAAAGTGTACAAACTTAAACATATTTCCATTCACATAGTTTTCCCCTAGAATGTTCCTATTAAGTGAATGAGGCAGAGATGTAGAAACAGATGGAATTTGTTTGTACTCCCAAATAAATAGTTGTGACATTTTCCCCAGTTAAGTTATACTATTTCCAGAGCTGGGATCACACCAAAACAAAGGAAGTCTTATTATTTTTCTGCACAGGCTGAAGCTAAATATATAGATCTATCACCCCAAGTAAACCAACACATGCCTGCTATGTTCCCAAATTTTTAGTTGGAATAACAAGCACTACTTATCTAAGCAAAACTTTGACTGTTCTGGGAGCCAGGAAGCTCAGACACTCTGTTATACCTCACCTGGGCACAATACTGCAGAAGTGACTGCATCCCCTTCCATGTCACATGCGATCAGGAAAAAATACAATTTATAAAGCTGACTTAGCCATACTAATTCAGAGCAAAGGTCTATCCAGCCCAACATGCAGTATCCAGGAAGTACCAGTATTAGAAACCCACAGAAGGGGTCAAAGTGAATGACCTTGCCTGGTACACCCTCGTTCCTCACTCACCTTGTGGTGGACTACAGATCAGGTACTACCCAACCCTGATACCCTCTCCTTTCTTGCATTTTTATCTCTGATTCAATAAATAAATTTGATGCCACCTGGGCACATATTATGAGCAATGGTGAACAACTTCTTGACTGCACCTTCTCTCCATGCCACTCCATTTACATAATCATCTCTCTGTATATCCCTTCCATCTTAAACACAGCTGAACAATTTCTGTCCATTACTCAGTTCCTTGCACTGAGCTGCTCCAGAGCTTTCATTAGCAGAAGCAGAACTATGTTCTGCTGCTGCATTTTTGGGGAACAGGGAATTAATCACACAGAGTCATAAAGGTACATAGGGTAGAGAGATGACTTGTCTCAATCTGTATTCCTTTCATAGTAATTCCTTCAGTGCAATTTTCTTTTCTGAACACCATTGAGTTCGGACTTTTTATATATTATATTTTTCCCAAACAGTAAACACTTGCTGTTGTTGGGAATATCAACTCTGAACTATTCTCCTGATAGGTGCTTTTCTTTCTACTTATCAAAAACAAGTTTCACCTCTGAGTTTAATGCTTAACCAATCAGAACTACTCCTGAAATAATTAATTTAGCTTTTCCTTTTATAATCCTGCATATTTTAGTATCACCAGTAACTTTGTCAATTCTTTCTTTTTATACTAAGACCATCTAAAAATATGCTGAACACCACAAATAGGAAGTTGTGGGGACACCACTGATGAGCTTCCTCCACTGTGAAAATTGAACATTTCTTCTTAGCCTTTGTTACTTATTTTATGAAAGTGTCTTCTCTAATGCCCCACACAGTAACTTATTTTTTTAAAAAAAGCTCTGCTGAATGGAAATCTGTGAAATCTTCTCCACATAAAATAAACTTGTTAATTTTGCTTAATTAAAGAGAGGTTCAAAGTTACACACATCAAGAAAAATGCAATGGATTGAATTAATTAAATGAAGGGTATGAAGTGCAGCTGTCTCTTCTAGACACTGACTAGTATCTATTTCCATGAATATTTCCTTATAAATTCCTTTTCAGCCTCCAAACAGATTTGAACCACACAGCTTCAAGATCTAGTGTATGAATGCATACAGTTTTTAATTTATTTATCTAAAGAGAACCTTTGCTGACACCTAGCAGATAAATGATTAATTGCACTTCTTAACATTGTGGAGCCCCTACAGCTGATATTTTAGAGCCCAAAATGAAAAGTTTATCCAGATAGAAAATAGATGGTATTCACGTGCATAAAACCGCCCAAACTCACAAAGTAAACAGAAGTACCAGTTTGAAGCATAATGAAGCGTTTCCTAAAATTACATCTTTGGATACAGATATTCTCATTTGTATGATTTTTAACATCTACTCAACTATTAGTAGATAATAGCCTTAAGACACAAAAATAAAAATCCATACAATGCAGGAAACTTTATATAACTTCAGAACCCTGATAACTTACTAGAGAAGAAGCTTTGCCACTAATAGTACTAGAGAAGGACTTCCTTCTACCCACAGAATAAAAACATCCAATTCCATAGGATGAAATGAATTAAAGAAAGTGAGGGAATTCTAATATAACCAATGTTACTTAGTTTTATTTAATGCACTATCCTCTTCCAGGGTCTGTGAACTCTACTCCTCCAACAGCTTGCCAGGAAGTCTGGGAACAAGTCCAAAGTGGAAGGCTACTCACAGCAGGACCATCCATTCTCCTACCTTCATGTCCCCACCCTGATATATTTTATTGGTTTTACATTCAGTTCTTACATTTTCACACTGAAGCAATGACAAAACATTAATGAAAAAACTCACCATTTCCACATTTGCATCCTGCTTCATCATTCTCTGAGTTGAGGGCAAAACACAACTGACTCATCCTCCACAAAACTTCTACTCTGATTTTTTTAGTTCCAATGATCCTGAGCCACAACTTTGGTAACTAATTCCTGTTCTGATGATGTAGTGCTAGGGTGAAACAACACTTAATTAAAAAACATTATTAAGGAGGAAAAATCACTCCTTTTAGTAAAGATGGAATAAGAGGTGGAGTTTTAGCAGTAATTTTTTTTTCAATAGGAGCTGTTTAAGGACAAACATTCAGGGATTCAAGAATCATTTTGCATCATGCCACAGAAAAAGATGATCACTCCCCAGAGAAAGACTTTGTCTGGGTAACATCACAGAATTTCTTGAATTTCTTTCTTTGCAACAACCAACACTTCAAAATCTTTGAGGTACTTCTGTCCCCTTCTTCAATGACTTAAGCATTTGCTTTGCTATATACAAGTTTCTGATTTCATTACTTCAGCTGGTATATTCACCTACCCAAAAGGCCTCTGGATATCCTGGTTGCTTGACCACACTGGAAATTCACATGAAAGAAAACATATCAATGAAATTCTCCAAATGGCAAGTGATTTTCTCTGAATTCACAGCTTTTCAAACCCTACCTTGCTAAGACTGGAACATGTTTCTTGTGACAAGATCATGTCAAAGGATGAAATTTCAAAAGCACTTATGTAATCTGAAAAAAACAAGCCTTCCTTGAACCATGAAATGAGGTGCAGGTTTCTACGTATCTTTCTTTCACAGGTTACTCATGAGAATCTGAAAATCCCACCTGAAAAGACATAAGACTAGAATTTTTAAGAGGTCTAAGCTGCTCAGTGCTGAAAGCCATTGAGGATTGAGCACTGACTCCTTCAGGGTCCTTTCTGAAAAAATCTCAACCTATATCTTTTAAGCTGTCACAGGTAAAAGCTTATAGCAGCTACAAACGACGGCTTGACAATGGGAAAAAAAAAAAGATGATAAAGATGGCAATGGCAGTGGTCGGAGGTAATGCTTCTGCATGTTCCTGCAGACCGAGCAAGAAAGCAGCTTTTGATGGTGGCCTCAGAAGCAGCTTAATCGTCTGCACTGGGGCATGAAGCAGCTGCAGTGTGAACTGCTGTAAAGGAGGAAGCAAATCAGGAGGAATAAAATAAAGAAAAACAGAAAAAGAAGATTACCATCTAATCATGTCCTTGGTGGAAGAGAAACTCAGAGAATCATCGAGATGGGAAAAGTTTTAAGTGAGCATCTTTCCCCTAAATGCAAAGAAGGGATTTGAAGCAGATAAATACCACCTTACCAACCTACAGCATTTCGTTCCCTTCCCTTGGACTCTCAACTGAAAAATATCTGAAGGGGCACCAAATTAAATGATCCAGTAATACTTGGCGTCCTCAGGACCAATTCCACCAGGAAACAGACACAGGAAATAAAATCACCAAGATAGCAATTTACAGGTCTAACTGGTCCACAAAAGGTATAGAAAAACTTTTTACTTTAATGGAGTACTTCACATGAAGGTTACTTTCAAAGAAGCAGATCTAAAGTCAGAACACTTTACAATTTCACCAAACTTTATGTTTTTGAGATTTTTTTTGGTCTGAAGCTTTGAAGCTTTATTCATTTTCTTGAGTTGAAAGCCTCATGAACCACTTCATTATTTTGGGTTCACAACATAGAGTCATAAACTTTGGTGCTGCCTGTAATTTTTATCCATTTCCTGCCTCTCCAATCTCCAGAAGCAATGCAAAGACAAAATTAAATAAAATGTATTTATATATTAAATAGTTTAAAATTATATATAGTTTTAATTGCCCCACAGCTGCCACTAGCTAAACTAGCATCACTGTATTCCATATACAGCAAATATTGCACATGCATCCACAAATACACAAAGTATACACCTGGATCTTGCACAGACTTTGGACAACATTAGGAAGTTTGCAAAATAGAACAGCATAAAAGTAATGCGCAGTTTGGCTGAGGAACCAAAGACACTTTGAATGAAAACAGTTTTACAATTTATCTTGTATCATTATTATAGCTTAGTTATAGAAATACCAGGTATGTTGAGATATCCTGAATTTTCTTCCTCAATCTTTCACAATTTGTTATATTAATTGTAAACAAGCAATATGCTTCACTCCATTTCATATCTCACTGCATTCTAATCCTTAGTTACTGACCCCACATGGAGCACAAGCTTAGCAACATTGCAAAAAGAGACAGTTGCTTGACCTTGCCTTTGTGCCCAAAGAAGATCCCTGCTGGTAGACTGTGACTTCCATCAGTCCAGAGAACTCACTCATTACTGGAGTAAAACCACAAGGCTCAAATTTACCATGTCACACATTCATAGGAGAGGGACAACATAAACTTGGGAAAGAGACTTCTTTACAGGGAAACTGGGAATAACGTGGGCCACAGTGAAAAGTTCAGATTTAGCCACTACTACCTGAAAGAACAGCAAAAGGTCAATGATGCATTTATCTTTATCTGAACATATCCTTTGCCCCCCAATTACACCCACCGTGGAAGTCTTCAACTTAAAAATACCTCCTTTAGACCCTCCATGTAAAGAAGAAAACCCCATGTTCCACAGACATATCCCTTATATCCAAACGTATCTAAATGTTAATGTATAACATCTCAAACACCATCCTACAGTTTATCAAACCATTAGGATCTAAGCAATAAGATCCATCATCTGTCCAGTCAAACATCCACTAAAAGAGACAACAGTGCTGATATGATCTTTCCAGTCCTTCTGGCAAGTTTGCCA
Source organism: Certhia americana (assembly GCA_018697195.1). Taxonomy (NCBI): domain Eukaryota; kingdom Metazoa; phylum Chordata; class Aves; order Passeriformes; family Certhiidae; genus Certhia; species Certhia americana. The sequence goes on from CM031862.1 coordinate 8,876,971, forward strand.
CCACAAAGAGAGTGTGTGTGTGTGTGTGTGTGTGTTGGGATCATTGTGCTCTATAACAAGGAGGGAGCAATGGTAAGAGGGACAACTGTCTCCTTTTAGCAATCTTGTTTCTAGCTGAGGAGGTGGAAGTCTGAGCAGCTTTCCTTCCACTCCCAGCCATCTGTTAAAAACCTCAGTGAGGACAGTTCTACATCAGCAATTATTATTGATAAAACAAAAGTGCTCTGACACAATCTTTAAAACGGGATACTTAATTTTTTCAGTCTAGAGAGAAACTTCGTTTCACAGAGTTACTGACTAACAGCAGTGTGGATCACTCATCCCCCCCACTCACCCCTCGCCCCAATATGCAGCACATTCTGTGCCAACCATCTCCCCTGAGTTTAACACTGTCATCTGTGTTTTGGGGGGGAGAGGGGAAACCTGACCTCAGGCACCATTTTACTAGAAAAGCCTGGAAGTCGTAGGGCACTAGTATAAATACCAGAAAAATAAAATTAAGGAAAAGAAAACAGTGAGAAAAAAAAAAATCCACAACCAAAAACACAATAGAAACAATACTTTGTGTTCCTATTTTAAGTGCCTCTCTCAATGCTATATGCATAGCAGCTAAAGGCAAGCTGGAAACCAGCCAGGTCCTGGCTGCCAGCAAAAATTTTGTCACCTCCTTTGAACATCTGAAGTATGTTTACCCAATAGATTTCATTAAATTACACTTCCATTAGGAAGCATACAATGTTGATACTCATCTCAAAGATAAAAGGGATCGCTAAGAGGCATGTCATCCTGCTCCCCAGCTGATTGCTATTTCTGGGCCAATCAAGGAAAGGAGCCAGAACAATACTTAGTTAAAAAAATGCAGCATCTCCCCAAGGACTACATACTAAGAGACTGCAGCTCCATTATCAAAATGAGCATATCATTAATGACAATACACATAGAGTATGTTATTTTAATACAACTCATACACAACAAACAAGCTGTATTTGGGTCATTAGCTGAATTTGTAAAGCAGTATTTCCAAGGGTTAGAAACTCCTTATCGAGATATGAAGTTTATAGGCTGGGAGCAGGGAGAGAACAAATATTTTATATGATCCCAAAATACAGTGACTCTAATAACACGCTGCGGTTTGAAGTGCAGTGTAGTAGCTAACAGAACAATAGGCTATTCAAACAGAAGTTCTCATTTTAAAGTAGAACAGAAGTAATTTAAAACACCAGGCACTGTTTTACTAAACATCTATGAGGGATAATGAAAGCAAAATGCCACTGATGCAGTTTATACTGTATGTATCACCTTTTAATTTGTTATTATGGTACAGTTAAAAAAAAACAAAACACTCAAAGCAAATTTTACAAACATTAAAAAAATCTATAGAACAAACAATGCTGATTGTAAGGCAAGACACTGGGGAGGGAATAACATAAGAGAATCAAATAATTTATCCTATGGTAGGCTGAGGCATTCCTAGTAGAGAGGAGGAGATATCTTTGTCTCTAAGCATTGCTGTTAGATGCATGATGTTTAGTGTGTTTCCTAATCTCCAATTCACATAACAGCAATAAAGGGAAGAGGACAAAACCAAACCCATGCTAATTAAAACCTGAAGATATAGGAAAGGGCTGGGAGGTGTTAGCTCTTTACAGTCAAGCTCTGCCTCATCGTCTTGCAGCAATCTGTGACTATTAATCTCTAAAAACACTCCTTACTCAATATTCTAGACTTCAGCCAATCTCTTTCAAGATGCAGAAAACCTTTTGGTTTAGCCATATTTGACATATCATATGAACTCCAATTATCCATCTTTTTGCAGTTAATCATCTCACAATTACATTTCCTGCACTTATAAGCATCCAGCTGGGAACTGAGTTTTAATCTAGGAAATAAGAAAAAAAAGGATTCAGGTTTCTAACAAATTACTTCTAATTAACCAGAACCTTTTCTAGTCATTCCAACCTAAAGACGCCTACAGCAAATGAAAGAATTTATTGTTTGCATTCCTAATGATACTTTAAAATTTCATTTCAATTTCCCCAATGAGTAACTTTCAGGAAATTCACAGCACTTATATCTACTTAAACAAACATTCTGTTAAGCAGGAAATACACAACAACACAAAACCTAGGGGAAGAAAGAGAGAGCTGGTATTACACGGAGCAGAAAAGCTGCTAAACAAAGCTAAAGAACCAGAATGCTAATTAATGGCAACTTCCAGAAGTGCACTGCAGCTATGGTGCCCATGCTCTGCCTGAGTTATTTGGAATCTCAAAACTATGTTCCCAAGTAGCAGTTTAGAAAGGAAAGGTTTGATTCGGTTTTCTTATTTTTTCAGGGAAAAAGAATGGGCAGTTCTACTGATACAAGGCAGCAATTTGTCATCTGTAAAAAGGAAGTGGATTAAATGAAGCTACCTCTCTAGGTAACTCAGGAAACTAAGTCAATGCCAGTTGAACAGCACATGAAAGAGCATTGTCCCACAACTTCCAGTGATTTCCCCAGGGAAAGATTTGGAATAAAAGCTGTACAAAACATGCTTACTGCACAATTGGGAAGTGCTTGATACCACAGGGAGGTAACATGAGGTAAGAATCAAATGTAACAATTTCATTTACATTAAGTCATATCAATTTTCTCCAACTGTTTCAGAAAGTCAATGCAACTATCTGACAGAATAGGATTGTTGCAAAGTAAATTATACCTTTCATGTTCTTTGGACAGTCAAATACCACAGGGTTTTCTGTCAATTATATGGTATCACAGATGTACATCCCAAATCTGTCCATCTATCTAACAAAAAGAAAACAATATGCATCTGAAAAATACTTTTCAGAGCTATCTTTAAGTAATACATAATATATAGGTCAGTCTAACACCAGAAATATCTGCTCAAAAGGTTGGTGTTCATTAATGCACTACAAAAGTTTCCACAATACAAAACAGGACTGCACTAATTGGCTGATCGATTCAATACCAAGTTAAAGTAGTTAATTATTCTGGAAAAGAGTTATTTTTAATGCACCTGAAACATTCCAAAACTATTAAATTTTATATGCCTGCACCAACCTCACATTACTTTGACTTTCATTAACTACTTCTGTAGGCACTTAGAGAACACCAAACTGTTGGTTGGTACATTTTTGTTTTTATTTATAACGGAGGTTGAGTTGTGACCATTTTAACTCATTTGTAACAAGGGAAAAACAACAAAACCAGCAGCAACTTCCTTTATCACTGCTAAAATTTAGCATACTGTAATTCCTGCCACAACAGCAACAGCTTTGATTCCAACATTCCAGCATCACAAACCAATTAATGCAAATCTCCCCTTCCCAAATTTGTGCATTTCTGGTTAACTTCTCTATCTGACATATAGTATGGCACATTCAGTGATGTGTGAGGTAGGGATGAATCTCTTGATGAGATTCACAGATACATCCTTAGTATTATAGAGACAATATTCAAACCACTCTGCTGGAATTGTGTGAAACATCATGAGATCATCTACCAACACATTTCCAACCTACTTGAGCACTTTCAGCTGTGATAAATGAAGACCTGCATGAAGCAGCAGCAAGAACACTATGGGAAAGTTGATTTTAGTTGTAAAATTGGTCACCAAAGACAGAATGGAAAGCCTGGCTGACAGAAGACAAAGTTTTTCTTCTTAAAGCTCCCCCCAAGTCTAAAATGGGAAATGGAGAGACACAATTCAGACGGGCTACAGGCTTCAGTAGGAACTATGCTTGCAGCCATCAGGATGAAAACAAACGTTCCCATTCCGAAGGCAGTGCAAGGTATTTGGTATTTCAACGCATGTTCTAGGCCAACTCTATGAAATCCCACCAGAAGTCCTGCACACTGGACACAAAAGACCCCATACTGCTCACCCAGACTCCAGAGCTCAGGCAGAGGTGCCCAGGTAGGGGACAGAAAAGCACCACTGGAGCTGTTCCAATCACGTAGTTTTAAAAGTCAGGAAGACCAAGGCCTGTGAACTCACACGTGTCACGGACACCTGGCAGAGCTGTGCAGTAAGTTCAGTACCAGTAAGTTCAGGCCAGAATTGTATCAATTGTATCCCCACAGACAGGCAGGGCCACGGGGAGCTGGAGAGCAGCATCCCACAGCATCCCCCAAGCAGGGGAAACAGCCCTGAAATGGATCCTGGGTCGTGGGTGGGCTGGGGGGCTGCTCAGGGTCACTGTGGGCTGTTGGTGTCCCGAGGGCCCCGGCCACTCCGAACTGCCCCGAAATGCAGCAGGATTTTATAATAATCACAGCTTGTGGAGAATGCGGACAAAACGTCAAGCAGAGAACACATAATGGATTTACATCGCCACGGAGAAGACAAATTTCAAATCAGAAATATCCAGCATATGAAGCAACCCTGATGCAGGTTGAGGCCAAGGACATCCCTCTGTTGTTACAGGAAACTGCTCTAACATTTTAGAATAGTTTTACTGGTTTGCTGCCCTTGAGTCACACAAGCCCTGAATCACTGGCAAGTAAGGAATGAACAGATAATATTGCAGAGAGATTCAGAACATACTAGGCAAACATGAAAAATAAAAAGAATTAGAAGAAAAAACACCCTCTCAGCTGCAGTCATTTAAGTAGGAACACCACAGAGAAAAGCTCTTAAGTGCAAATCTTTCTTATTGGAGTGTTACTTTCAGTGGCACATGAAACAGCAATGATAACAGGCTCAAAAAAAACTTTGAAAATAAAGTTAAAAGATACATGTAACTTAAAACTAACATCTTTTCCTACACAGAAAGGTTAAATTGTGGGGTTGACATTTGCATTTGTTACGTTGTCAACATTTCCTGCCTATCAGCCTATGTACAAACAATATCTAAAGATGTCATCTACATATTTATACCAAAGGAGTTTATGAACAAGACCTGTCAGTATATTTTAACACCTTTCCAAAACGTCAGCTTTCATCAGGTATAAACACAACATGTTTAATTTATTAGTTTGGTTTAATATAAAAAGTTGACAATCATATGTCACCATAACTATTGATAAGGTAAATAAGGACTACAGGAAAACGTCAGAAAGTTATTAAAATATTTCTCAGCTTCCTGAATCAAATTGGATTTATTGGCTTTTCTCTGTCAATAAGTGCATCACACATTTTTCTTCATATGCCTGTTTGTGAAGTGATGTGGCCAACAATAAAGTTTACAGACAGACTATATACCCTAGAGAATCTTAATTTCACTTTGACTTTTTGGGCCAGGGGAAAGGACTTTGTTAATATTAAAAAAAAAAAAAAAATCACAACAAATGAACACAAACACAGATTTGTTCGCGTATATTGAAATATATGCCAAAGATTTCTTTTTCTAAAATATGCTAAGCCTCATAAAAGGTAAAATATAAGGCAAAAGGAAGTTTGGATACAACTCCAAAGTCAAGCAAAGCAATGGATTTGTTTCCACTTTCCACAGGAGGCACTTGATTCAATTCCCTCAGGAAGATTGGTACTACCAAAGGTCCACCTTCTTTGTTTGTAATGTCAGAAGAACAACCTATTCTCACTTATTTCTAGGTATTTCCCCCTAAAATGTAACAAGAGGGCAGCATAGCCACATTTCAAGAATATCATCCCCCCTATGATATACACAGTATACAGCCAAACAACTCATCAGTGAGTCACTCCAGCCAGAATGCAGCAGCTTGCTCTGTAGGGGAAAAAAAAGCCTTTATCTGAATGCAAGGATAAAGTCCATTGTAAGACAGTTCAAACAGTCCTGCCCAAGCCACACTCAGGCCAAGTAACAGCCAGAGGCACAGAAGTGTTTAAAGGTAGGGGGTGACAGAGAATGGACAGCCCTCCTGCTCAAAGAGGCTTTTCTTCAGCAAGTCTACTCTACCCCTCGGATTTAGATACAGTGAAGAAGTTGCTATACAAGAATTTATTATATAACCAGGACCATACTAAATTTGGCATTATGAGCAACATGAACCATGGCATGGCCCAGCCCAGCCTCAGGTAGTCTGTAAAATGTACCTGACAGGGATAATGATAGTATTTTTTTTAGAATTCACCAGACATGCTAAATATGCCCTCAAAGATCTGATCTGGACTTCCTATTGCTAATTTTTGTGAGCTTTTAATTATGCATGTCACTTCTGTATCAAAACCACAAATGCAGCGAGTACAGCTGGGGATCCAGGTATGGAATATCAGAAATATAAACCACTAATCCTTTGTTGCTATCAGAAATTTACTGCTGAAGACCTTGAAAGTATATTGGATAAAATGGAAAACCAGAGGCTTTGTTTTTCTATTCAAATGACAAGTAGGTAAAAAAACTGACACACAATCCACCATAAGTGACTGAAAATACAATTTCCAGAAATGAAAAGTAGTCAAAATTTACTAAGAAACATATTTACTTATGCTTATTAGCCATAGGATTACCTAGGCCCATCCCCAGGAGCGTTCAAGCCCAGACTGGATGGGTTTGAGCACCCTGGTCTAGTGGAAGATGTGCCTGCCCATGGGGAAAGGGTGTTGGAAGTACATGATCGTGAAGGTCCCTTCCAATCCAAACCATTCTGATTCTCTGATATTTCAGGCTACAGCAGCAGCTGTCCTGGTTTCCTTTGTCTGATAAAGGGTACAAGAAAGGGAATGGAAATTTCCACCGGGTCCAAATTTTTCACAAAGGAAGGAAGGACCTCAAAAGGAAGTCTTGCTCCAAAAGAATACATTTATCTACATCAGGAGCATGTTGGAGTTCTTCCACCATTTTTTCTGTAGTGTACATGACTTCAGGTTTTATTGCAGAATAGATTTGGCCCAATTCTTAGATCAAACATCTTCCCTTCAAGATATTTCAAAGCTGCCTGAAACACCAGTATTTTGTTCAGAACCTCTTGTCTGTTCAGTGCACACTTGAAATGGAGTTTCCAGTTCATTTTCCTGAAAAAGCAATTCTATTCAGACTCACATGCAGTAAGTGAGGAAAATTGGGGGATTTTGTCCAAGCAAACACCACCACCGTACAAGAAGCCCCAGATGGGAGAAAAGTCCTTAGCTAAGACATTTTTTAAAACATACAAATGGCTTGGAAACTGGTCCTACATTATGAGAGAAGGGAACTCAGCAGTTCTGACCTTAGCAACAGAGTACTTTTTAGGTACAAATTAAAAGTAAAAACTTTCAACATTTGCCCCAGAAAGGGAAACGAAAAAAGGAAAAGGGAAAATGAGGAGAGAAAGGAGCAAATTTTCCTTATGTTCATTCTAAAATACATGCATTTTAAACCAAGCTCTCTACAGGGCACAAGTGCTGAGCCACCGATCTGCATTGCTGAATGCCAGACATGTAGCTCATGAATGGAAAAAAGGGATTTAATAACACGTTTGAAAGTGACTCTAAGTATGGGTCAGGAGAAAGATGCAGCCCAGGTGCCTTCAACTGAAATAAAGATCTAACAGGAGGACAACATGACAGAAGGTAAGAAAAAGACAAAAGGAGCACTAAGGGCTTAAAAAGGCTGGGAAAGCAATTCAGGTTAGCAACCCCTAACTTAATCCTGACCTTTCTGTAACTTTTTACCTTGATTTAGTTGACTGAACTAACTTTGTGGGAAGCTTAAACAACTGAACCAGAGAATTATTTCTCCTGAAGACTGGGCAGAAAGAAGAGGGAATCACATGGTCACTTGATGGTCTTAATGACATTGAATTATGAAAATATACAAAACAGTAAGTAGAAATCAAACATTTTGTTTTGAATAAAAAAAATTCTAGCACTGTGATTTAGACTCTGCCTTAGCATTATTAGTGTTACTCCCAACCACATTAATCCTAGATAAATGCTATTCCTTTTTTAAGGATGCTAGAAATTTTAACAGAAACATGTAACATGAAAACCTGTAGTTTCAAAGACAGTTGCTAATGGAACAACCTATAATACTGACACTAACCTATATTTCTTAAACAAAAATAATCACAAGAAACACATTAACATAACAACCCAGTCCTTTACATAGTTCTGTTTAGTTAATACTCATTACAGTGCCATGGAGCTGTAGTCATGAGTGAGAAATCCCTTTGTGCTAGGCACTCCACAAACGGGGATCGCTGTGACAAAATATCTGCAGTTACATGTCCCAAAATATCAACCACCATAATGGAAAGTAACTTTTCAGATTCTGAAATAAGAGAATTTGCTTTGATATTAATGCAGTTATTCTCTCTTAAATGAAATATTAAATACCACTTTTTTTCCTGGTTGGTGACACGACCTAGCAAAAGTTACAGCTCGATTTAATAATGGCTCAAACCCTCAGGAATCAGTGAAAAGGAGGTGTTAAATTCATAATGCAGGAGCATTTTCTAACTAAGGCCCAAGCCAAGACCCACCAGACACAATACAAGCCTTTTCTTTGACTTGCCAGAATTCACATTTGAATCTTTAGTGAACAGGTACAAAGCCTGCAATTGCAATACAGTGTTTTCCACACTGACCAGGAGGGTAAGCTGGCAAACACTACCCTTATTCATTCTAGTCTTAACTTCCCAGAAAACAAAAAAACCCAAAACAAACTAAGGACATGTTGGAAAGTTGTGGGGGTTCTGAAAGTAAGCACAAATGCCACTCAATGGGAAACATGCAGAGCCCACACACACACTCCCCATTTTCTTTCTCTTTATACGCCAGGCGTATATAAATACCAAATATTTAGTTAGCAAAACCCTTTTTTCATTACACCCATCTGAAATGGTTAAATGTTACTATAGAGGGAAAAATTATTCTGTTCTACTGCTGATCCCTGAAACCACCTGCTATATTCCTTTTTACCATTTGTAATCTTTATATTTCTACTCTAATTTTCATTGATCACCTCTTTTAGGAGTGAAACCTCAGTAGTGTTCATTAAATATTGGAAAAGGCCCATTTTCCTCTCCCTGGCACCCTAAAGGCAGTTTATAAAAAGCAAATGAAAAGCAAGGGAGGTGCTGTATTTGATCCACTTATTATAAATGTATACAAGCATTAAATTGTCAAATGTACAATTTTAGATCCTCTAGCGTTTGCATGGATTTCCTCTCTAACTAAGAACAGAAAGTTTAAATAGACTTTGTGGCCAAGAACCACTTTTTGTTGAGGTTTGTAGAGCAGCTTTAAGGGAAGCTGGCTGTATTTGGGAAAGATTACTAAATGATTGCAGAGTAAAAATAAAAAGCTACCAAACAACAGAACAGAGATATTTACACTTTTCCCATATGCTTCACATAGTAAAGAACATTACCAGGAGAAGGCAGAATCACTCTAATACACTTCCAGCTGATTTTTTTAACTTTATATTCCTTCCTCACTAAGTCTTAAGCCAGAAACAAGACATCTCCACTGTCATAAAAGTCCATCTTTTTTTACTTCTGATAGCCATGTTTTCTGAGACAAAAGAGGTGTGGTTCAGTTTTTAAATACCATTTTAAAACATTTGCAGCTAGAAAACATTAATGTAAATATTAAATGTAATATTTTTCAGTACTAATTAAAGTCTACCTACAGAAGGGAATGGCACTCTAACCAACACTGACATCTGCCTAAATATCTGCTTTGTTCTTGGGTTGCAATTCAGTGTAGAGGTGAAAACAAAAATTACCATTTTGGTTAGTAAGAAAAATCGGCATGAAAAAAGGTGGACTTACATGATTAAATGGTTTTTCTTAAGAATCCCTGACACTTTTGAATTCATCTTAACACATTAGCTTTTTACAAAGGCTGCTCAATCAATTATATCAAGACTTCTTGAGAAAAGAGCCAGAAATGCAATTTAATTGAACTGTATTTCGATTGCACTGAATTTCAGTATTACACTTTTGGAAACCCAAGATCATAAAACCAAAACTATACAAAACATGGTACCTGGCAATCTCTGATTTCTTGTAAAACACACAGAAGTTAACATGTAAAATCACTAAATCAGAGCTATAGAAAGAATCAGAAAGAAAGAGAAATACATCCATCACTGTTTCTTTATCTCCCCTATTAACAAATCCAGAATGTATCTGCATTTGCAAGAATTTGCAACTGGCACAGAAAAAACTGTACTATCCCAGTAACATTACCATAAAACTAGTCTGTCTCCTGCTACTCTGTGGCAAAGGTTTTCAGCAGAAACAAGGTAACTAAAATATTATTAGTAGAACAGACTATAATGAATGCTAGTATTTGTAATGTTTGACAACTGTTTGACAACCAGACATGCAATGTATTCAGTTTTGCAAAGAGGTTTTTTTACACTCCAATATTAGCTTATGATGCAATGAAAATTTCAACAAGCATTTAATATGTAATGACCAAATAAAATTTTCCCCTTGAATTCTGACTGAGAAAATATTAAGATAAAGAACAAACCTCTTGAAGTTGGGTAGAAATAGTTATTTTTAACAATAGTTAAAATACTTGCTTATATTTCAAGTTTCTCTCCATGGAACCAACAAAATCAGGCTGGCAAAAAAAGCTATTAACCACTTGTTTGCCAACTAATTTTTGACATGGGACAGTTAATCAGTCACAAATAAAAAGTTCACCATTTACCAGATGGCAACTTCACTATAAAGGGAAGCTATTTTTGACCATGGCAATTAGTCTTCTCATGTTTCAAACACTACATTCTATTTCCACATTAATTTTTAAATCTATGTGGCTTTAACTTAAAATAAACTGTACATCAAAAGGATGGAAAATAAACAGCCAGGAACACAATTTGACGAATTGGATTTATTTAGTTTATTTAGCTAAACAGGGTCCATTGGATCTCTTTAATAGGCTGACAGTTGCACTGGGCTGGTTAATAAAACATTCAACACAGTATCTTCAGCCAATATAGAAATGCAAATCCCACCAGAAATATTTTATTCATGAAACAGTAATTTCAGTTACTACCAAAGCAAAAAAAAAAAAAAAAAAAAAAAAAAAAAAAAAAAAAAAAAAAAAGAAAAGGGGGGGGGGGGGGGGGGGGGGGGGGGAGAAGCGACACTTGCTTTGCAAACAAACAGCGCCACCCAGCGTCACTCCACGGACAGCACAGCGGGACCTGGGAACGGCTGGAATTAATCCTGCCCGCGCCAAAGCCAACCTTCTATTTTTTATGATTTACCAGCAGCACATGCCTCTGCCTATTCAGCACTGAAATGCAGACTAGCCCCTCTCTATCGGGAAAAAAAAAAAAAAAAAAAAAAAGACATAACACGTTAAGGAACCGGAGAGTGCAGTTCTAGCCTAAAAAAGCAAACACGTTCAAATGGGAGGGGTTTGCTCAGTTTGCCTGATTTTTTTTGTTTCTGTAATCTTTATGTTTTTAGCTCGTGATAGAAACAAAATCAAACTTCTACTTAAATGAGTGTAGGTGAGCAATACAATGAAGTGAGCATGAGGTATATTCTATTTTCCTCATTCATCATTGCCTCCTACACCCATGTTCAACTGCAAGACCTTTATTACTGCTGCTATCACAAGCAGGACAGTGACAGCTGCTTCTTTTTGCATGACAGGTACAGGAGGATCACTTGAGTAGAATACAAAATCACTGAGGGAGTGGGAAACAATAAAGCCTTCCCCTTGTGGGCACCCCTCCCAAAACCAGCACTCACATTTTCCATATGAAGTCACTTCACTCATCAGCTGGTTAGAAGTAATTTTGCGTGAACATGGCTTCTCCCACTCTCTTTTATAAAGAAAGGACAGCAAACATACTTAATTCTACTATTTTGAGAAGTAGAAGTTTTAACACAAGGACAAACTCCATAGTAAACAGAGAAATTGCAGATCTCTACTTGGGAAAGGCTGATGAGGGCTGAAATCTGAACACGTCTACCAACTATCAGGTGAGAAAGATTGCTCAGTAAAAAAGGCAGAGCTGATACTATGCTCAATTTCTACTACACGTCTTAAAACACATTCTACAGAAAGTCTTCATTCTGCCACAGAGCACTTTTCAGCTTAATTTAGTACAGAAACATTTTGTGTGTGAAGGGAGAAAGGAAAGAGGCATGAATGCTTACAGCACCCTGCGTGAGTAATACGCCTTCCATTCACAGCCCCCAGCCACACACAAGAGTTACCAGACTCACCAAATCACTTCCTGAAAACACCTTTATTTGTAATCAGTCAGCCAAGTCTAAGCTACACAAACTGGTTTTTCTTAAAATCATGTGCATCACCTCCACCACAACTGAAAGACCAACAAAGAGACACCACAAAAGTCACCAGTCTTAGCCCCATGTGTTAACAGATAAGACAAACACGGAATTTCCTGTGAGGGTCAAGGGGGAGTTGGTTGAGAGAAGAATCCAGTTAAGGCATTAGCTTTACTGACACTAAAAATTTGCTGCTTGGTTGCACTCACCCAGCATATTCTCTCTTCACACACTGAGTTACGAGATGCATAACAAACTTACTGGTCAAACATGGGATGATTCTTTGTAAGCAATACCTACAGAATTACAATGCCCAGGAGGTAAGGTGTGTTTCGCTGGTCTGGCATCTCAGGAATCTCAGCTAAGATGATCATAACCCTTTAGGTTAATTACAAATTAAGCATATTAACTCCCATCTTTCACACTTTCCTCTGCAGAAAATCATCTCATCACTAGTAAATTCTGTTATGAAATAAAGTTGCTTCCATCTTCATACTTTCACACAAAACAATAAAAAGAAATTTAACACATAAATAACTTAGGGCAAATTTTCTACAGGGGTTCTAAGTTATACCACTTCCTAGTATTTCATCAATTTAGGCCTTGAATGTTACAAAAAGAAAAAAAAAAGAGAAAACATTCTTTCCTGTATCACTTTTTACCCATTTAAAATAGCAGTATTATAAATCAAGTAATTGCAAAAGATCAAATACCTCTACCTTCTTCCACGAGAAACCCACCAGGGTGGGGACACAAATGAAAACAAGCTGAAGACAATGTGGAGTTAGCCTCTATAGAAAAGAAGCCAGCCTAATGCTCAGCCACAGTCAGCCAGACAAATATCATATCAGAAGTTATTAGAAAAGTAACAGAGGAAAACAAACAGTGCCTCTGTAACGAGCAGTTTGAGTAGAATGTAGAGGAGTGATTACTTATCTCAAGAAGGTGATAGTATATAAAAATGGCCGTGAAGGAACTTTTGTTCACAATGATTTTTCAAAATTAGATTGTCAAATGGCCAGATAATTCAAATTCTTTCTTCTGAAACTTAGTTCAATCTTGTGTACACTAAGACAAATTCTCCACAGCCGCATTCAAAAGAGCTGTACTATTCACATAGTGAAAACTAATCTCATTTCAGAAGTTTTAAATGTGTCAACAGATCAGGCTTCACTAAAGGCACCTCTACCCGCCCAGGCAAGGTTCTTGTGCACACATGATATTTTGGCAGGATGGATTCCCTGTTTTTAAGAACACTGTTGGGATACAACAATTTAGATACACACACAGCAGTCCCACACGTGATTCACAATTTTGTAAGTACAAAACATTATTGCACTATTTGCTTTATAAATCAAAATAACCCAGCAGCAACAGCTGAGTCTCCAAGTTGCCAGCAACTTGTCATTTGACAAAAGGTGTTCATTATGCTTACAGCCATATGATTATTTGTCTGGGTGGGTGACTGATATGGGGGTTCTAAAAAAGCTAACTTTATCCAATGAAATTCCATTGGTTATGTCCTTAAATGTTTTTAAAGTTTAACAGCAGCTGAAGGAGGTATAAATTGTAAATACATACTTCACTATTGACCGAAGCTATTGTTAAATGCCAAGATGTTTAAATGTTTATTCAAGTTTTGTATAATGTATCTATGCATCTGCAAATTTGCCCCATTTCTTTTTTTTTTTCTTTTAAAGGCTATTCTCAAAGTCAAAATTACCAAAATCAATACCAATTCTGAGGATTAAAAAGGAATGAGCAGTGTCTCCTGAACTGATAACAAATGTTACCTGCAAGATTTACCTCTGTGCTGCCGACAGAATAGGAACAGTTCTTATGCTGCCTCCATTATTTGATGGCTATTTCTTCTTTCTCAATATGCTCATCTCATTTTCAAGACTAATTGTGCAGTATTCATTTTTGTAACACAAATATTATTGTATAACGTGGTGTTACAAGATTTTTATATTTCCCCATCTATTGGAATGCCTTATATGTCAGCAGTAAGCTTTGCAGGAAAATAAATGCCTGCCTTAGTTTTTTTCTATTTTATAGGGCCCTGACACTGAGCCAGTACATGGAACCCTGGGGATGGATACAAATACTAGGAAACAACCACGTATTTGCTAGGTTTATAGAGTCACATTTTCACATGGACTGGGATAGATTTAGCTCAAAGTAATGTTTATAAAATCTGGAAGTCTTAAACCACTGCATATCCCCCCTATTTAAAGATAACTGTCTACTTTTAGGTAACAACATAAAATGCTTTATTTGTATGAATAAACAATACCTATAGTCCATATACTTAAAATACTTTTTTTTTTTTTTTTTTTTTTCCATTAGAACTTACTTCAAGCAGGACCTATGGACATTCTACATCTGAAATAGCCAGAAAAAAAAAAAAATTACAAGCTTAAACCGCATAATGGTGCGGCGGTAGACAAAGGAAAAAGACCTTCTGAGAGGAAGATTGTTTTAAACTTCAGGAACTCTTTCGCAGGTGGTCCCAAGCCGTGGAGAAGCCCAGAAAGCACAAGACTGTGATGTGCAACTCCACTTGGGGCCACAAGATAGAGCCACCAGCGCGCTCACGGGCTCTGCAGCCCGGCCACAGGTCCCACCACACCTCCCCTGTCCTAACGGGGACCAGCCCCTCCTACAGAAATGAAGGGCCTGGGATGTGCTATTGAAAATGAGATCACAAACACAAGATTTACATCTGCAAGTGAAAAAAGACAGCATAAGGCTTATTAGTTTCATTCTGTCTCAGTACATTTATGGCAAGCCTGAAAGTTGGCTTTGTGAGACGTGTGCAGCTTTTCTGCAGAGAAGCATCACTTCATGCTTGCCCTATTCTGATATTTCTCTCCAAGGAAAACTTCAGAGCACTGAGGTGAGTTTCAGAAATCACTCCTGCCTAAAGCTGAGGTGCAGTGCTTGCTCTGTTCATCTTCCCCACCAGTACTCACAGTGCTATGCTTCCTAGTACTGTTAAAGATTTTATTTTTTTTTTCATTATCACCACTGCCCTTCAAGAGAGAGGGCTAAGACAGGGCAAGGTGTTTTTTTCTCCTTGGATATAATTCAGTGCAATTAGTGTGCTACCAACTATGCATGTGCAACCCAGTGCGTGGGGCAGATGTCTTTGCCTTCACACACACCTGGTCTGCAGAGCACTGACACCCAGCTGCAGTCTCAAACCAACAAGGATTAGCAATGAGAGGAAATAAATCTCCTATTTGCAACTGTTTCCCATTAGATTACAAAGTCAGAGATGAAAAGCCATGTTTGGAGTAACTTTTCTAAGTACAGCTCAACAGAACTTAAATCTGTTGATCTTAAATCAGAATATACTTCAACATAGTAGTGTATGAGAAAAAAACCCCTACATATTCACAAAGATGCCACAGCACCTAATAAATAATATTATAGTGATGACATTTTGTCATTATTACACACACTGCTCAAGATAAAATAAACTCACCAGTTACACATTAAATGTCAAAAATAAACTTTAATATTGTCCATCCTGCCATTAAAGAATGGACAAGTGAACAGTCTACAAACCTCATGTTTCCTTCTCCTAGCTTTAAACATGTGGTTTTACACTGCTGTTTTCCATAACTGTTTGGGTGAGGGCAAATTTTCAGATGCTATAAGCCATTCAAGTAATCACAAGATCAATTCTCATATTATCAATGAATATAAAATAAAACTACTAGTGCTGGTTCTGCATTCACTTTACATCTGAAATACAGAACTTAATGAAAAAGACTGCATGCTGAGGTATGTAATTTTTGCAATGAATTTTGTTCTATAGTTTCCAACACATTGCTATTTGCCTGGATAATAATCCAAAAAGAGTATTAAATCCTTATGTACCAAATTAGAAAAATATTAGTACTTAGAAACTGGAACTACATAAGGCATTTAGTTGTAACACTACTATTTGCTATACAAGTGAGATTTTTTCAAGCACAGTTATTCTCTTCCAGCACTTTGCTCCATCCTTCACATCATTTTCTTTCCTTGATTTTCTGCTGAAGATCCTTGAGTTTGGAGCTGTTCTTTCTACCCATTATTACCATCTGTTCTTTCCACTTTCTCAAGTTTTTGCTTCTTCACTCTGAGCACAAACTTATGTTCTTATGATCACGTAACTCCCAGTGTTATGATGTATTTCCTTCTACTCATTTCTCTTCCTCCATATAGTGTTCAGTTCTGAACTCTCTCATTTTCAATTGCCTGGGAATATGAAAGTATGAATTTCACCATCTACCTATGTATAGAAATAGGCCAGGAACAAATATATGCTGACAGCAAATTCTCACACATCTGAGAATATAAACAGCATTCACAATTGGTCCAGAAATTGCTCTCTCTGGGAAGTCACTGGTTGGCCACAGGCAATTCCTACAGGGGAACAGATGAGACTGCCTCAAAATTTTGATGCAAGTCTTTTTATTATAACATTCCTCAAACTTTATAAACTACAACCATCTTCTCATACATTTTTGCGCAACTGCTCAACTTGGCAGAAGCACAGAGGAGTGACAGTCAGCTGGATTCCTTGGGTGCAGGTATAAACATTGACTCCCCTCCCCTGAAGGATTAAACTGCTGCCAGCAACCTGAGGAAATTCACAGTTCTCCAGTGAATGGAAAATAGTGCCACTAGTTATTTCTTTCTCCCTACCCCAGAGGAACTGAGCTGCTGCCAATTAACATAGCATTTTCCTACACTTTGCAATCCCTTTGAACTTTTTCAGGATTTTACAGGAAACAGTTTTGTCTCTATGTAAATCTATTCAGTGCAAATCGCAGTCACAAAAAAAGGACTGATAACTGTAGCAGAAGCCCCCAGACAAGGGAATCTTGTTAGCCTGCATCCATTACTCAAAAAAAATGTAGTATTTATAACCAATTTGTACAAAAGCCAAGAAGAATCTAAGTGCAATGGAAAAGAAAACACAGTGACTAACAAATGAAGTGCACATGAGATAAACTACGTTTGAAAATTCCACGGATTGGAGATTATACTGCTTTTCATGTTACTGCTCACATTACTACAAGCTGTCATTCCTTGAGAAATAGGATTAAAAGCTGACTATTTTGCATACATCATGAACACTCACAATGTTTAATGACAGAGAAACAACAGAGTTCCAGGGTAAAGGGACAGGAGGCTAGCAACTGGAATATTAGTATGGGACTGCTGCTGAAAGAAAAGCTTCTCTTCCCCAGTTTGGTTTTCATCTGTCCACATATATAGCAAGATTCATGCAGAACTCATCACTCACACTAGTCAAAAATACCCTCTCATTTGCCTGAATAACTGCATTATTTTAAAATGTTTTATTTTAAAAATTCTTAGAGATGCCTTCTTTATGTAGTATGTTAAAAACTCACAAAATCAGCTTCAAGTTTTCCCATTTCTTGTTTGTAGCTTCTCATTCGACTGCTGTACATCCCTCGGCTTTGAGGTGGGATCTCTCGAACTTCAAGTTCCATCTGCTCAAGCTGACAAGCAAAAATAAAGAGGAGGTATATAAAACAAGAGGTTAATTAAAGCAAGAACAAATTTACCTAAGTTCCAGAAATATACTGAAGTTTGAGAAGTATTCCTTCTTTATAAGGAAAAAATGTTGTTTATTTTGCAATATACAAACAATTTATCAAAATCTTTGCACAGTCTTAAATCAAGACACAAGTAACAACACTAGAATTATTAACACTCAGAAGGAACAATTCAAGCCAAACATTTTTGGATTTTAATTCTAACCATGACAAATACATCTTATTACAAAAAAATAGTAAAACTGAGGATAATTCCTGCAAATGAGCATAGTTCAAAAGAAAGCCTTCCTCCACCTAGCTGTGCAGTTTTGGAAACCATTGGCTGAAAAAGGTTAAATATATATATATATGTGTGTGTGTGTGTTTAATTTACCACCAGTCTGTATGCTTAATAAACAAGTTCTTATGTTTAATAAACAATTTTTTTTTCTTTAAACATTGCTAACTCAGCAGAATTACATGACCTGAACTGGCTATTTAAATCTATGTCCCAAATCTATATATAAGTATATTAAATAGCTGAATTTCAGGGTTTAATGACAATGCTATTCAAGAACTTGTATACAGTCAAATGGATTAAAAAATTAAAGACATATTCTATCTTTCAAAAGCTTTTTTTATTTATTCTTGCCGTGTAGAATTCTAAGGGGCGTGAAATACAAGAATATGGCAGAGGGGTACAGCAAATCAGAATTCATAAATGAGGGCTGCTAATTACCTGCCCACTGAGTCTTGGAGCCTGCTCTATATGGTGCTGTCTGTTCAAGAATTCTATTTAGAGCAGCAGAAGAATCCCACACATGACTTTTAAAATCTTTCCAATTTACTTAAAAAAAGATAAAAGAATACCCATCCTTGGTTGCTGCAGGCGCCTGAAACAATATTTACTCACTTCCTACTGCTCTTGGCTGAGCAATATGGCATAGGAGCAGAAATGCTTTTCAATTAGGGTCCCAGGCTACTGGTTGCAGGTCTTCACAAGGGACTGCTAGAATTTATTCCTATGTAATCACTTGCTTACACTTTGAAATTTCATCCTCATATCATAAGAAAAGCATCTGAATTTAATCAATGGAATTGCCAGATACTCAAAAGTCATTTTGCCTGATTTATTCTGATTATACAAAATGATATTCAATAATAAACTATAAAGCAGACTTTAATTAAATAGTCACTAATGAATTGAAACACACAAAGCAATTTTTAATTCTACCCAGTTCTTTAGCTCAGGCTTAACTTTCCAAAGGAGTATTATAAATTAAACCAGCAGCTGGAATTAATAACTTATTTCTTATTATCAATTTCATCTTAATGTACTTGATCTCAAATGTTCTATAAATATTTCTCTCATATATATATATATATGTGTGTGTGTGTGTGTGTGTGTGTAAGGTTGGGGAATTTTAATGAAGTCTCAATTCTTGTCTATAGTATAAAACCAAAAACATCTACCAGTAAATCCAGAATTTGCACCAACAGGCCATGGTCCATGAACTCTAAAATGTTCATACTAAAGTGTCAGTGTTAGAGAGTGTGAAGTCCAAGGAACAACAATGAAGCATATTTAGGCTGACCAATATTTACCAATGTTTTTCCATCATGAGATTAAATGGGTATATTTTGTGGCTGAGAAATTTCCATGAGAAGCCATGCTTGGATAGTGGTACAAGCAAGTGTGAACCTACATGCAACCTAATTTCATGCTTCTTTATTTTCAGAACTCATATTATTGATCATAAAATCAAATTTTTCATAAACAAGTAAAAGCAGAACAGCCCTTCATATTTCCATTCAAAAATACAACAAAGTAGTGTGACTGATGCTGTCCACTCCAAAATAAGTCTCTCTCTCCCACAGGAACTTCTCCATATGAATCTGCTCTGGACTCTGGAATCAGCTGCTAGCATTTTAAAAAACTTGTAAGCTTCTCTATTTTATTCTGATTCTAAAGCCCTGGAAATAAAAGAGATCTAAGCTAAGACACACAAGACAAGAATAACACAGCATTTGCAACACAACAATTTTGTCATGCATCCTTCATCAAAGATAAAGGCAAATAACAGAGAGAGAGTTTTGTCTTCTTAAGAGTAGAACTTCACTCAGAAATTCACAGTTCTTCTAGCACATGCTAGATTTTATTCTCAAAAAATTTCCCCAAGGTTAGCACAACAATTACATTTCTTAAAAATCTGGTTAAAATAACAATTACACACTCCACTTTGGATGTAGAACAACAGGATTTCTCTCCAGAGATTTCCTACTCCACAGCTCTGGCTTAAAAAGGCAGCCTGGGAATCTGAAAGTTTTCATGTCAGTTCTGCACATACATCAAATCAATTACACCAGTGATTTTACCCAAACAAAGCAGACAGTGTTTTAAAACCATCATTGGTTAGTGAATACAAATAAATTATCTCTATAATAATATTTATAATACATGAGAGTGCTATTTCTTAGCCAAGTAGGAAATAAAACAAAATCAGTTAATCCCAATTTTGACTACGCAAGACAATGAAGCAAACCAATATATGAAAACAGCAAGGAATTAGGTTTATTTTGATTTTCTACTGTAGCCTGCAGTTTAAAAGAGGATCTTCTTAATCAGTTCTGTTATTAGCAGGTTTGTTCAAATTGATTTCTAAACCCAAGCCTTGACATTAATCACAAACATGTTGGGTAACTGCTTAAAGCAAATAATGAAGCGATCTAAAGATTAGAAACAAAAGTGTGAAAGAAAAGCCAGCACATTAAAATGAAGATCATCATTAGGATAAAAATACAGATACTGGATTTATTTTTTAATCTTGTAATAAATACAAATTTAGATGATCTTTTTTCTGACATAAGCAGAGAAGTAAGAAGCCATGATTTCAATTTCTGCTCCTTCCAATCTACTTGGAGTAGAAAACCAAATTTGAATAACCACCCACACTGGAGCTTCTCTGTACTGTTCTGCCTTTTGCCATGTCAACTTGCAGCGAAAACAAGCAGAAAAACATTTCTAGATTTCTACTTTTTGCAGCTGTTTGAATATGAAAGTGCCCAAAAGGCCTTAATGTATGTTCAGAACATCCTCAGGAGATGAGAGAGCAATTTTACCACATTTCTCACTGAGAATACCAAATCAGAGAAGTTAGGTGCCTTGTCATCCTCAGAAGGCAAAACGGCAGGAAGTTATCCCAAGATCCAGCTTTCTGGACGCTATTCCAAAGCTCTAGTCTACAAGACTAATTCTATTTTTAAACCAAAAGCCTACAAACAGTCAAGAGACTTTTTTCTTCCTATGCCACTTCAAAAAAATCAATTTTATTTTTCAGTTAGTAACCAAGTAATTGATTCAAGTTCTTTACATTACAAGAAGTTCTAGGGTAGAAAATCTAATTTCTTTCCCTATCCTAACATTCAGATTACATTTCTGACATTATATACACCAAACCCATTGTAAGCAATAAACAAAAGCAACTTCAGGTAAGGAACTATTAGCCATATAGAAAAAAGACAATCTCAGCTGTCACCAACACCTTTGCTCAGTTACTCCACATCTACAAAACTTTACTCTCATAGTCCTCTCAGATGGAAGACACAACAGGCTGTAATGGGAACAAAATAAATAAAAGAAGAGTCACAGTTGCTTTACACATGTTACTTGTCACATACTGGGTTTTTTTTGTCAGTGTGAACCATAAACTAATGCTTCGTTAACACCTACGCTCTTCTTGGATCAGTGACCCACACTGCCATGGCCCCCTTGTCCTCACCTTTGCTAAAATGGAAAAAAAGATGCATTGCTCTACAAGACATTCTGACAGATGAAATTAAGTAGGTGCTTGGGTCTTACAAGCCAAAAACAAAGTCATGGTGTGTAAATATTTAATTCCATTCCTAAAGTAAAAGACCTAATTCACAACTCTAAGTTTGTAACCTTTTATTGACTTATAGCAATAGCGCAAATCTTGCATCACTAAACACAGGATTAAAAAAATACACACTTTTCTTGTATTTCAAATAAGAACTATTTCAAAATTATTATTTCATTTTCTAATTATATCATTGTTAAGTATTTTTAGGGCATGAGTGTTAAATGTTACTATCAATGATCCTATTATTTTTGTTAGGAATTTGCAGTTAGCATATGAAAAGCCAGAACATACCAGTTCCCTTGCTTCTTCAAGCTGTTTCTCAACATTTGCAACCATCTGCTTCTTCTCATCTGAAACAGAATTGTGAAAACACCAATATAATTGTGCTATTACCATGGAAGAAAAATATACCATTTCAAAAGATTGTATGCATCCACTAAAATAGACTCAAGATTTATTTTGTGTTACATCCTCACACATAGTGACCTGCACATTAGTAATTAAATTTAAAAAACCCAAACAAACTGGAGAATCCTTGAAGTCCTCTGTCTGTTATGAAGCATTTGCTAGTTAGGAAAGCACTTACAGCTGCTTCAGTTGTAGGAATTATGCCTCAGCAGGCACTTGCTGGTATGTACAAATGCATGAGAAGGCACATACATACACTAAATGGGAAAAAAATCATCTAAGAACAAAGGTTTAACATACTCATTTGCGAAATATGAGATACACAAAACCAAGCATCTCAATTAAAATTAATTCAGGTTCTGATGAAAAATGATGTTTCTATTCCCCTACTCCTATGCTGGCTCTAGAATTCTTTCTTTTGCTTCAACAGACATAAATGGAAATGCCACAGGAACTACAGAAAGCCACTGTCTTCTAGTAGCAGTAAAAATGGAAATTAGTAATAAAATATGAAATTTTTTAAAAATTCAAATTAGTTTTAAGCTACACATAGCAATCACCCTCTGCCAGGTTCCACAGCAAGGCTATATCCCAGCTACAGAGACTGACTTTTGACCTGCCTCTGACCATCCATTCACAGGCAGAGAATCCAGTCTGAACTGAGAACTGAGAATCAGTGTCACCTCATTGCAAACATTCCAACTGCTTCACAACTTGGTTTGTTACAGCATGAAAGGGGACTGAGAAATATTCAGACACTGGATAATGAAATGTCCCCACACTGCCTCATTACTGTGGGTACTGAAGGGTTTCGATCCTACCATCACATCTTCCAGTCTTTAGACTCTGAAATCCACCCATTGTGTCAATGAAGTTAATGACAAAACTCTGAACCTACAAATGGTTTGTTTGAAACCAGGAGGATCACGAGACATCTGGACTGGTGGTTTGCCTGATGAAGCAGATAAAAAGTGAATGCCACCAAAGTGTCCCCAGTCACAGCACCCCAGAGGTCACAATGGATAAGTCTAAATTGGCAGAAGACTTAATCATGTATCTCTAAATTTCAGAGCTTTAAGTCTGAACCCCCTTGCTTCTCTTCCACACGATCTCTTTGCATCCTGGAACTGACACATTGAAGACCAAAAGGGGACTATCTGATGATGGTCTCCTTTGATCCTCTGCATTCCAAAAGCCACTGAATTTCATGAGGGGATGGACCACTTTAATAAAGGAACATAAATCAGCTTCTCACAGGCTGAAATGCCTATCCATCTATTTTACTCACCTAAAATACTCTACACTCTCATTCAAGGACACGGGAACATCACAATCTGTCCTTCCTCAGTTACACATACTGGAGCTCTGCCTAAAGAGAGGATCAGGCTTGGGACCATCTTTCCTGCAAATCTGGAATTCATGCTGCCATGTCTAGTGGATTCTACCATAGCAGAAGATGCAGGAAATATTTTCTGTATAGCACTTTTAGCTTTCTGCAAGCAATGTCTTCCTTTAATTCCCCACCAGGTTCTCATGATGGTACCCAGGCCAGAAAATTCAGCATTTTATCTTCCTAACGTACAAAACCCAAAAGAAATCTGCCCATTTCCCCTCCCCCCTACATTTCTATTCTCATATCCCCAAAAAAATCTGTTCTTTCCTTCATTTGGAAGTTAACAAGATGATGATGGACGGAAATAAAAACAATCGAAGGTATGAAATACACAACGCCATTTTATTGAAGCTGAAATAAAATTTTAAAATATTACAGCAGAAATTAAATGTACTGTAGCATTTTCAGTACTTCCCTGCGTTGTACTGGATCACAACTTTCATACGCATTTAGCAACCTGAAATTTAGGGATATAAAATTGGGGGGTTTTGGTATTTCATGCTGAGCAAATTCTGCTTGTACTTGTGATTACAAGAACTACTCAGCACTCCACTGGCCACTAAAGTCTTACTGACCCACAGAGAAATTTAGCTACAGACCTTTTGTAGGGAAAACTCATTAGTACAGAAGGTCTGGCTAAAACTGCTCCCATAAAATTAGGAGGAGAGGGTATTCAAATGATCTCAAATGGTTTAGTTAATTAAATTTTAACCCAGCTCCAGTTTTTAACACTGGCCCAGGTACATAATCACCCAGATGGTGCCTAGGACAACTGCCTTTGGTTTTCCTTCAAATACAGATACATGAGCAGGCACATGGCAACATCCCAGCACTGCAGCTCTGGAGCAGGATCTTCACAGACTTCCAGGAGAACAGCTAAACTTGTTGTAACTGCTGATCCTCTAAGGCACACAGTACCGTGTAACCATGGTTTCCAAAGCATTTCTTTTCAATTTTACTTCAATGGTTAAGCAAAGGAAACAACTTATTTCACAGCCAGAACCCCCACAGGAAGGGGGGCACAATCTCACAGGGTGACTTGCTCAGAGACTGAAAGTGAGATCCAAGGGAGTTCCTCTGGGTAAGGGAAGTTTGGCACTAATCAAGTACATCAAGACAAACAAGTTACAGTCCAATTAAAGATGCCCATATTACTAACTGTATTAGTCCACTGTGACTTAGCAGTTTTCAACCTGCCTACTCAATCACTTTCTTAAATACACTTCCACGGGCAATGAAGAAAAAAGTGTTTTATAACTTTTTGTTTTCACCGAGAATTCAAATGTCCTTTAGAGAAAATAAAATCAATGTTCCATCAAATATATCTAAATGTATTTTTTCTCAACATTGCTAGATAGAATGTCCCAACCAAAATATTCTACACAGTTTGTATAATTTAAGTGGTGAAATTGACAAACTATGGATAAAGACTGGGAACAAAAGGGAGTTTTCCTCTGTGCAGGATTGCAAAGAAATCTGTTTGCTGTTTTACACAAGGCTGTATCACTTTCTTAAAAGAAACAAGCTCTCACTACATCTTCTCTAGTTCTTTCAGCTTTGCCCTGGCATTAGACACTTGATTTGTCTCCCAAAATACAGCAGTTACAGAAAGGTGGGAATCTGTCCACAAGGTCGGAAAGATAACACAGCACTGGTTTGATCTCCAAGTCTGGGTCATGACTGAGTAGTCCCACTGCTCATGGAATTGCTTCTTTTCATTAGTACATGCTGAGGAAGAGACTGAGTAACAAAGGGCTCCAGTTCACAGACCACTTGCAGATGTTGCTGGGCTCGCTCGGGGGGTTACATGTTCACCACTGCCAGAAGTTACTGTCCAACAGCAGAGATAAATGGAACAATACGTGCATTTGTCTCTTTGGGTTATTAAACTGGGTTCAAGAAGTGTAACATAATGAGTCGGACCTGAAACTGAGACATTAAACTTCAGCACAGGAGTACAACAGAATATTAAAGGTGGGGCTTTCTTCAGCTAAACCTGTTAGCAACTGAAATGCAAGCACTTTGATTGCCCAGTAGAAAATGCAGGCACCAAGTATCAGAAGAACGGCAGCGCTCCAGTCCAAAGCTATCACAATCCAGAGGCTACTGTGCTGGGAATAGACTAAGTATCACCATTTGTGCTGATAAAACTCTCTTTCATATCAAGCAATCAAAATTTATATGAATCTTTGGTCAAATCACAAGACAGATGTTTCTCTGAAACACCAAGGAGCATTAATAAAACACATCAGTCAATGATCTTCATTCTTCAAAGACCTGCAGCAGCATCACAGAAGATTTATTTAAAAGGCATTTCTCTATTTATAATTTTCTTTAATTCTCCAGGTGATGTCTGCCTCAACAACAGAAGACATTTCCTCCCAAGACATTCTATTGTCCCTGCTGCTTATTGTTTCTGTGGTATCAGAGAGCCTTTGTTACATTTCTTGCTGAACTACTTATGCATTTGTGACAACAGGATTGTCTGCTGAGCCATCATCCTCCTAGAACACAAGACAGCATCATGTCCTGACAAAACAGAATGCAGGAATGTTGCAAAACCAATTAACCAGCATTTCTCCATTACAGCAGGTCCATCTTGGGCAGCAGTCACTAGACTTCAGGAGATCTCTCTTTATTATGCAGAGTGGCACAAGTCCTTACACCTTTCATCCTGCTTCTTCCAGCGGGGGAGGAAGAAGGCCATCAGCAATCTCTCTCAAATCACTGCTGCTGAAAACTGTCACCTCACGTTCCCCTCCCACCTCATAATCTCTTTTTGAGGCTCTCCCAGCCATCGCCACAAGAACTAAGTGGAACTTCTGGTGATGAAGAAGCAAAGATCTCGCAAATATTCCTATTAAGAAACAAGGGAAAAATGTGTATTTAAAATATTTCTGATAAAAGTGTTCAGCATAATCAGAGATTTTTTTTTTTTCCAGGTCGTCAAATGCCTCTGTTAGCTAAGACTGCAGTTTGTTTTGAAGCCACGGAAAACGTTTTTCCTGATGAAAGACAGAACAGCCCTGAAAACAAAAGCAATAAAATGCACAGTGCAAGGAGCAGCTATAATGCAAATCAGTTCAAACCACAGATGACCAGCCTCAAATATAACTTGGCAAAAAAAATTTACTTTTGTCTTATCTTGACTCCATTTAGCCCAGTACCACATTACAGATCCTGCAGGGAACATGCATTCTGTCTCCTCTGAGAGGATGGCAAATTCTATAAAAACAGTAACTTTCTACTGGTCTCATAAAAGAGTGATGATTTCAAAGCCTGCTGCTTCTAGGCTATGTCACTGTTTGAGCCAATACACTTTAAACATCTTTTATTTAAGCTCCAAAATCTCCCTAAGTGAATAAGGGAGACTGATTCAAGGAGAGGATTATGGAAATCCATTACTATTACGTAGAATATTCTTCTTACTATTGAAAACACTCTTTTTGATGACTTCCAAAATCTATACAATCAGGAACTCAAATCTCTGTTCTTTACAATTAGGGAATTAAATCTCTCATTTCCTATAAATCAGTCTAGCACGCCAGTAGTGTATTTATGATGTCACCCTATTCCTACCAGTCCTTAAATTTACGGTTCAAAAGCTAAGAAGCCTTTGTAAAGGATTCCCTGCATCCTCTCAGTAAATGTTTCCAGCCCCCATTTACAGGTTAAATAAAACTTCTGAGCAGATTAAATTACACCAGTTCTAAAATTCAATCGCAAGAGCTCTGATTCTCTCGCCTCTTCATTTTGTAAGTTTCCTTTAGAAAACAGACAAATTTTTCCACCTCAGCTGCAGCTTCTGACTGAATTATTTCCCTGTGTCCTTTGCTATCAAGAGCAAAACATTTTTGTTAAGCCAAGGAAAAGACATAGTTTCCTTTACCCATAGAACTCAACCCTATTTCTTCAGAAAACTTTCTAACTTGCTAAGATTAGAATTGGACATAATCTTCCAGAATCAAAAAGATTTTTTATTCAAAATCCCTTGAAATCACACGTTTTAGTTGGCCACCTACCTCAAATCCTGTTTAGTCACTACTTCATCACTTCACGATGCATTTCCCACTCTAAAAGTAAGATGTATTCTTACATTCTTCTTAATGTTAATCACCATTAGTGTGTGTTTATTTCCTTCATACACAGTATCCATTCCTATGGTTAAGGGTCCCAAGCTTTTGGGTAATATGCATAAGAAACAGAGGTGGAAGTATTAAATAAGCTGAAAACAGAAGAGGCATTAAGCTGAGCTACAAGAGGAACAGGTGAGAAAACTTCCTTCCATCTCACTCTCAGAGTCCTGCGTTGGGGCACTGATTCCTATATGCTGGAAGATTCAGCTGGGCTTACTAACGAGATTATAGTTTTCATTTTCCTACTCATACAGACAGTATTGACTCTACTGCTGGGATGCATCATGAATTAAACCATGAACGCTGCAGGCTACTGACAAACACATTAAAGTAGATGAACGCCGATTTCTTTGAACTGCTTCTGCATGTGAGTCACCACAGTCAATTATCCAAATCAAACGTATGAACAGTAGGCAAAAATACTGATTCAGATTACGCCATGCACGAAATCTGTCTGTCACAGAAAAAAAATTTGATTTCCATTAGTGATGTTGTGGCACGACCACAATAAAGAGGATTCAGCAGCAATGCTGGTACAGGAAACATCCTCCACCAGCTCTGCCCAGCCCTTCAGGTGCACTGGCGCAACTTCGCGGGGCCCCAGAGCCGGGCAGAGGGAAGAGCTGCTCCTAACAGGTGAGCAGCAAACAAATACTGTCCGAGGACTCTCCACACATCTCTACAGACAACTCGCTGCTGGGACGGACCCGGGGCAGGGAAATGACTGCGAGGGGACACGCTGTGCTGGGGGAAGGCCGAGCCCTCAGTCACGGCACGGCGGCTCCTGCCGCCACCGCCCAGCGCGCCCGTGGCTGGGAGCTGCAGCGGCTCTCACACACCAGCCGGGCCTGCGGAGCGGGGCCCGCGGGGGCGGAGAGCAGCCGCTCACCTCCTACCAGCTTCGGCACCTTCCCGATGCGGCCCGTGATCTCTGCCGTGAGCACGGCAAAGTCCTGCTCGTAGCTCTCCCAGTCGGAGGACATCGCGGCGATGGCGCTGCCGGCGGCGCCGCTCCACACCGCGGCGCTTCCGTGTTCTGCCACCCCAAAACGCGTCCCCTACTCCGCCCCCGGGCGCCTCGCCACACGTTCCGGCGAAACTCAGGCGCTTCAACCGGCACGGCCCAGCCCCTCTCGGCCGTCCCGACAATCCCTGGGCGGCCTTGGCGCGCGGAATCGCGCTGCACCGCCGGCACCGAGGAGAGGCGGCAGCGACGGGACGCTCTCACCCCGCAGCCCCTCACGCCCCGCCTAGTAACCTGCAGAGGGGGAGGAACGCGGTTGCGGCCCTACCGGCGGGCCGCTGTTTCCCGGGAGGCCCGTATTGCGGCGGACCGCGGGCGGGCGGTGGCAGCGCGGGCCCTGCCCCCGCTCCTCCCTTTCCCACTCCCTCCCCTCCTCTGCCCGCTCCATTCCCTTTTCCCCTCCCGCCCTCGGCAGCCGGCGGGAGCCATGCACGGCGGCGGCGGGGCGGCGGCGCTCGGGTGGCGGTAGCGGCGATGGTAGGGCCGGGCGCGCTGCAGCGGGCGCGCCGCCTGTGCCACTGGGGCCCGGCGGTGGCGCTGGCCGTGGTGGCCGTGTGCTCCGCCACCGCCATGGCCGACGCCGCGCTCTGGTACTGGCCCCTGGACACGGCCGGGGGAAGCGTCAACTTCGTCATGCTGCTCAACTGGACCGTCATGATCCTCTACAACTACTTCAGCGCCGTGTTTGTGGGCCCCGGGTACGTCCCGCTGGGGTGGACGCCGGTAAGCGCTGCCTTGTGACCCGGGGCCTGGCGGGGGGACCGGCGGGCAGCCCCGCGGTCAGCACAGGACAAAGCGTGTGTCTTTCAATGCCACTCTTCCTCCTGTGTCCCCCTAGAACGCTGCACGCTCTCAGGCCTTCCTCCTTATCATGTGCTGAAATCTTTCCTTTGCCTTTCCCCTCCGCTTTGCTCCTGCCGATTCCAGAGTTTCCAGTACAACCCAGCTTGCTCCTGATACCGGAATCGGACAGATGGAAACTTTCTAACACGGTTTTGGTATTAGTAAGCAGCACTTCAGATATCTTTCTTCTAATCGAGTGTGTCGAGCGTTGGGTAAACGGAGTTTTTTACCACTCACACTGATTATACATTTATTAGCTATCGCCACTTACTTAATGTATATGTAATGTATATGTAATGCTTTGAGTAGTCATATTCCTTATCGGAAGTCCTTGTGTGGCCTTTTGGGGTCTCTTTTGGTGGTCCTCAGTGGCCAGTGTTGTAATATTTCAGGTGGCCGTCCCTTGACCCCCGCTCTTGAGAAAGCAGAACAGATTTCCCTGACTCCTGCTTTGTCAGCCTTGCAGAGCTCAGACAGCTTCCTGCTTTCCTCAGTCGCATCCTTTATCTGCTTCTCCAAGGCTCTGCTCTGTTCTGCTGCCCTTCTGCATCCCCTCCCTGTGCTGTCAGGGCTCTGGTAATGCTGCTTGCCTGGCAGCAGTTGCTGTGTTTCATTTTATTAGGGCTTCTCAAAGCAAAGCAGCAGGAAACAAGCGCTGTTAGCTGGGAATGAGAACCTCAAGGTTATCTGCATGTTTGTGCAGAGATCTGTTTTAGAGATTTTGATTCTAGCAGTAACAATTAGAAGTAATTCATTTAGAAAATTTCTTTTTTATTTTATACAAGCCAGCAAATTATATGGTTACCTTCTGCTTAACACAGTGCACGATAGAAATTTGCATTTCTAATCCTTCAGTTATCTCTTGGAAGAGTTGTAGTCAAGAATGAGACAGGTTCAGTATCTCAAGGCAGTTGCCCAGAGTTTGTGTTCCACTGGTGTGATACAAAGTTTAGTGCTGGTCGCCTTTCTAATTGTGGAATATTACTCAGAACAAGAGTCTAGGCAGAAGAGGATCCTGATAATCATCTTAGCAGGACAACTGGCTACTCCACTTCCTGAATGGAAGATTTTGGCCACTACTTGCTGTCTACAAGTGTCTCTGTCTTTCATCTTTCTGTAGGTGGGGGGGAGGTGGCGTGTATAGGGGATTGTAGGAGAGTTGAACATTAGTGTTTGCTGGTGCTGTATCTTAGTAGTAAGCTTAGACTGGTTTATGGTGTAAAATGGAGAGAAAATGTGCTCAAGATTTTTTTTTTTTTCATTAGAACAGCAACGTGCTAGTTTTTACTCTCAGAACGTCACTATGAAACCCTGCTTGTACAGTTGCTCTTCCTGATAGAAGAAGTGTTTATTTCTTTTAGTAACAAGCACTTTCAGCAGTGGGAGATGGCTGTGTTGATAGCCAAGAGCTTAGCTAGGAGATTATTTATTTTTGTTTCTTCCTCTCCTTGACGCCTACTATTAAACAGGGTTAGACTGAGACACACCCTGTCAGAAGAAATCAAAGGAACTTTGGTTAGGAAAATGCCAAGATAAACATTGCCAGTGGAGTTGTGTATCTAACACTCCTATTCTTCTGTTTAAAGGAAAAATCTCAGGATTGCATGTATCTCCAATACTGTAAAGTGTGTCAGTCTTACAAGGCACCTCGTTCACACCACTGTCGAAAGTGTAACAGGTAATACTGTTTTTCTTTACAATTGCTTAAAGTCCATGTTAGAGCAGCTTCAAATCTTATGATGGGCTTTTACTACAGTTTGTGATTCTAGCACTTGCATTGGGCTTTTTTTAAAAGCTTCCATATGAACACTGTAGCCCTTTCAAGTATTTCCACTTTCTAGTTGTATGATATCTGTACAGTTTTGCTGTGTTTCAGTTTAGAAAAATGACTGCCTTTAACATTTTCTTTATAGTTTGAAATCAGTTTCTCTTAAGAACTTCTTGACGGTACTAACAAAACAATGCAGTCCTGCTTCAGGAATGTGAGTGTGTAAACACCTAAAAATCATCTGAAATTCGTTTTAAATTCTGAGTCCAAACATTGACCTGCTTAGAGAGTAGAAATATCTGTTCTGTCATCTTACCAAATGGGAATTAAATGTTGATTTGAGTGTAAATTTTGGACTGGTTTTTTACTCTTCACCAAAGTGGGTTTTTGAGGGGAGTTGGCATGTTAAGTAATAAACCTTTAGGGTCAGCTCAAGAAGTTTGCACCTTGTTATCTTCCAACACACTCATCGTGATACAAAGGATGCTTTATTATAAATAGCTGTCACTAGAATTTAGTGCATCTTGAATAAATCAAGGCACTCTGCAGTCCAGGCAGGTCCTCTGAAGGACTCTTAAGAGAATGTGGTGAAAGGATATTGCAACGGATGCGTTTGTTTGTTATTTCTATAAACCAAAGATGTGCAGTCAGTGGGGTTTTTTTAGGAAACAGAAACTGAAACTCCAGAGCAATGCTGTAATTTGGCTACATCATCCCCAGATTTAAAATTAACAACCCTTTTCCTTGAGTGAAAATCTTTACACTGGGGACTGATCACTTAGGTGGTCATGTAGACTTTTACAGCAGTCAAGGTAATTTGGAACGTGAACAAATCTTGAATCAGGTGGAGATTTTTTGCATCTGTAAGCTACACCAAAATAACCAGCTTTATATTGAATACAAGGGTGTCTCTAGGCTGTTTACACTTGTTAAATGTATTTTTAAAAGCATTTTGAATGGTGTGAGTTCAATACATAGCAATTGAGAAAGATTTCAGAGGGTTTAGCACTGAAAAGAAAGAGTCACTATCACACTTTAGTCTGTATATCTTTCTTTAAATACTCTTTCTACAAGTAGTTCACAGGGGATCTGAGTTTTTTGAGAAACATCATGTGTCCTTTATATTAATCCATATTTATTATTCACAGATGTGTGATGAAGATGGATCACCACTGTCCTTGGATCAACAACTGTTGTGGATACCAGAATCATGCATCTTTCACTCTGTTTCTTCTCTTAGCTCCACTGGGATGCATTCACGCTTCTTTCATATTTATTATGACAATGTACACTCAGCTTTACAACAGAGTAAGAAAACATAACTAAATGCTTAAAATACTATTTAAGCCAGGTGCATAATTTATCTCTGGAAGTACGAGACAATTGCATTTTCTGAGAAGTATGTGGAAGTATTCCTTGTTATTTTTTCCACATGCACTCCTAGTTCTGCTGTGTACCTGTAAGATATGTGTATGTGAATGGAGGAGGATTTCAGAGAAAGTTGTGTCAGTTTTCATTCTTTTTATTTTCTTTTTTTCCCTATTGCTCCTCATAATCTCAGGGAGCTTCCTATTGCTTTACATTGACCGAAGACAGTTTCTGAGTAGCACTTTATGTAGAGAGAGGCAGTGTTTTGGCTGGCACAGAAAACAGCTGCTATTTATTTCCAACGCACAAGTTAGATCCTATTTATTTTCTTTCACTGGCCACTTTTCTAGAATTGTGCCTATTTTGTTAAGGAAAAAAAAGTACATTAGTTTTTGGGACTAAAAATAAATATGTTAGCTGTGGGTTTTTTAACTGGTAAACTTCAACAGCAAGCACAGTTTGTTCTGGAGCACACCTCTCAGATCCATGGTTAAGATTTTAAGTTTTGATTTCAGCCTTTGTGGTTGCAGTGAGGAGCTTGATAACATCAGCTGAGTGTAACAGATGAAGTTGTATTTGTAGCAGCCGAGTTGTGTTTGCAGAGGTATAATGTTGAGAACTGCTGTCTGCAAAGCTTTTGGAGAACAACCTGCAGCATTTCCATGAAAAATGGGGTCTGTTCTGTGCAAACATTGTCCATCTGATACTGATGAATATGGGTTTCTTAACATACCAGAGTCACGATATTTTTTGCTGATATTTGGGCCTGTGGAGCTTGCAAGATGGTGACTGTGGTTTCATCTTCCATCAAGCAATGAACTTCTGAAGATAAAAGTCTTTTGATTTTTTTTTTTTTTTGTTTTTGTTTTTGTTTTTTTTTGTTACTCTGCTTGCATTATAAACCTGTCAGAGTTGGACACTTACTTTCAGAGCCAGATTTCTTATGGAAAACTTGCTTTGTTTCAGCAGTTGGAAAGTTCTAAAGCTGAATGGAATTTTTCTCTTTGCAGATATCTTTTGGGTGGAGTTCTGTGAGGATTGACATGAGTGCAGCCAAAAGAGACCCTCGTCCCATTATTCCCTTTGGACTGTCTGCATTTGCTGCATCTTTATTTGCCTTAGGACTGGCGTTAGGAACAACTATTGCTGTTGGTATGCTGTTTATTATCCAGGTGAGTGTGTGGCTCTGTTACAAACAAGTTAAAAGCTGTAAGTTTTGTGTGCTTGTGGAGCAGAAACAGAATTCAGGATTGAGATAAGAGCAGTTTTCCAGAGCTTATGTTGTTGTATAACTTTTACAGGGGTTTATGTAGCTTTGTCCCAGTTTTTCTGTTACCACAGTTTGGGGTTTATTTCATTGTTTTTCGTGGGAGGAGTTGGATGTGAAAATCCAATGAACTAGAAGAACATGAGGTGGACTTTATAAACACCTTGAAAAAGGCAAAATACTTCCCCTGTCCCTGCAAATAGGTATAAATATGCCTGATATATTTCTTAAAATATTGGAGATCTTTGGAAGGAAACAAAAAGACACATTTTAAGCATAAAGTGCAATACTGTGTGATACTGTCTTAAGTGTATAATTCTAGAGCACGTATCTCTGCTGAGGGTTAGCTTCTAATAAATGTTTCCGTTAAGTCTGTAAAAGTTGTTCTTTAAAACAAATGGAGTTTGTTAAATGAAGCTTTCTTTGTATAGCTGATATATTCCTGCAGAAAATAAATCCTAATTTCACCTAACACTTTTATTTCAGATGAAAGTAATTTTGACAAATAAAACTTCAATCGAATCCTGGATTGAAGAAAAGGTATGCATTTATTACAGTGTTCTTACACTGTTACAAAGTTCCTTTTCCATATTTATAATTTTTTTAATTTCACCTCTGGGTTAAAACCAAAGATGTTATTTCAATTCACCACTGACCTAACACCTACAACAAGCTTTTCCCTTACTGTCTCTGAAATTCACTGAAAGAAATGAGAAATCATGTAAGTGCATAGATTTTTCTTTTGTTTTGGAGGAGTTTGTTGAAGAGAGAATAATATTTGCTTTGAAAAGACTTTGCTCTACTGGAAATACGTGGGTATTTTCACCTGAAACTTGAGCTTTGTCATTACCCCTTCAATTGTTCACCTGGCTGCCTCCTTCGAAGTGGCATCTTTTGACTCATGGTTTTCCCCATTTCTTTGGGTTGTAAGGGAGGATTTTCCTTCATTTGGGAAGATTTTCCTTGATTTTAAAGAAGTACTGGAAAACACCTAGTCTTCTGTCCTTTAAATTTCTCTTGGATTTCCTTTATAGAGGTTTTCACAAGATTTTTCAGGAGAAATCAAGCGAAAGGAGCTAAGTTTAGAGGAAGCAAAACTTATTCAGTATTTAGAAATTAGTTTGGTTCTGCCTGGGTTGTTTGGCTTTTTTTTTCTTTTTGTGTAAGTCCACAAACATTTCATTAATGTCTTGTTGTCTTTCTTTTATTTTGTGTGCCAAATTAGCACAAGAATCTTGACTGTGTATAAGTACTTAAAGTGTTGTAATGTCAAGTCTTTGCATGGGGTATGGCTGGATTTCAAGTCCTGTTACACCTTTGCATAATGGGATAATGGAACATAAGTGAAAGAAATCCCTGTTATCACTCTATTGTAGCATTTGGAATAATATGTTGAAATTTTTACTCTAAAACACAAGCTGCTAATATGTCCCTTTTGAAAGCTGAGTACTGGCTATAATACATAAATATATAGTAAAATGACATTATTGCAACAAAGAGCATTGCTCTGTGGCTGCTCCACTAGGTGTCATCAGAACTGTGAGAATGTAAAAGCTCGTGACTGTGGAATGTGGGTGATGCAGATCATGCCTGTGTGTGCGCTCTTGGAGGAGGAATTGGCACTACCAGTGTTGAGTCATGTTCATGATCATTAATCAAAGGATTCTGAGCTGTGGAAGTTTTTATATGTAACTGAGAAATAGTCAGGCATTGGTCCCTAAAAACAAGCAGTCAATTAAGATCAGAGTGTGGAGGGAATCATCAGTGTAGTCAGTGTACTGTGTTGTTAAAGAGTAAATGGGGGGTGCTGGGGATGGGGACACCCAAACCAGACATCCTTCTGAATGCTATGATTGATTTAAAGAGTTTTTAAAGCCTGGGTTCATATACCAGGAGTTCACTGCTCTTGCCTGAAAATACTTGCCTTTAGATCCCATAGTCCCATACAGGGCTTATGACCTGGCCTTCTTATAATTTGCTGCTTGACTGCAGTTTGTAGGGTGTTTTTATCTACTGCATTTCTTAATTGTTTTCTAGGCCAAAGACAGAATCCAGTACTACCAAACGGGTGAGACCTTTATCTTCCCCTATGATATGGGAAGTAAATGGAAGAACTTCAGGCAAGTGTTTACGTGGTCTGGGATTCCTGAGGGAGATGGCCTGGACTGGCCAGTTAGAGATGGATGTCACCAATACAGTTTGACGGTAACTGGTCTTCAGTGTATCTCAAGTTGATTCTCCCCACTATCCAGTTGTCTGCTTTCTTTTGCAATAGTTGACCAGGTTTTTTAGTAACTAAAATAGATGGGCTTGAAACACACGTACATGAATTCTGTTAAATGTTCTCTCATTTTTAATGCACTGAAAAGTTATGCTTCTCTGAGTGCTTCAAACTGCTAATGGTATTTCCTGTGTTTGTTGGATGATTTCAATACCTGGCTTCATTTTGTGTTGAACACTGCCTAAATTTCTATTTATATTTACTTATAGATAGAGCAACTGAAACAGAAAGCAGACAAGCGAGTAAGAAGTGTAAGTATTTGTGAAGTTTGGTCTAAAATTACTTTGAAATAGCAGTATAAATAAATGTAATTAATTGATACAAACAGTATCAATCTCTGCCTAATTAATCTTGGCGTTTAGCCTTTGCATTTGCTTCTTAGTTTCCAGATGGGAAGAAAAATAATAATAAAAAGAACTGTGCTTCATGGTTAGGCAGTAATTTCAAATTTAGAGTCTCTTTGACAGCCATTGTCATTATGTTTAAATCTGTGGTATGCTTGATTTTTTTAGTGTGAAACTTAGTGATAAGGCCATAACTCCTTCAAATAACAAATTGCTGTGTCCTGTTCCAATCTGTAGGTCCGGTATCGAGCCATAGATGATTACAGTGGTGTCTGCTGCCCTGTGACTAAAGGTGTTAAAACATTCTTCACAACACCGTGCACTGAAGAGCCTAGAATTGCACTGAGTAAAGGGGATCTGGTTTTAGCCACCAGAGGCTTAAAGTTAGTGGCTTCACACCTTTATGTTTGGTTACAAGAAATACTGAGTTGAGTTCTGGCATCTAATTACCTGTTATGCTTCCTTCCCCAGACATTGGATGTATGGTGAGAAGATTCTCATCTCAGCTGCTGATGGTATGGAGCATTTAATTTCACTTTTTCTGTTGAAGACTGCAAATCAGTTTTATAGCTATCTAGAAATGTGGCCAACATTATTATTAATGTCTCAAAACATAGAATGGTAACATTGCTGGCTTCTTGCCACAGTTTTTTTTCTTTACATCTAATAGACTTCCCAGTTTTGATAAACATTAAATGACTCTGCCAGACTGACAGAACACTCCTTTAGTATTGTTGTATTGAAAGTTAGTAGTAGTGAAAGTTGAGTGGGAAGAGGGACACTTGATATTCTAAGAAAAAGTTAGACTTTTAGACTACAAAGAGGTTAAGGATGATTCATTGTTGTGATATTTAAATGGTGGTCTGTCTTAAACACATCCAGGCTTCCTACCTACACACCCTATATAAGTATAGAGATTAATCTTTGTGCATCTTGAAAACTAGGAGACCTTATGTCTTTGGTTTGGAATAATTTCTAGAGACTTTAATATGCATTTACAAAACTAACTGGGGGTGTTGAAGATATTAAAGGCTCCTGCTGATCTGCAGAGGGCCAGCATCACAGCTGCCTGCACTGAAGCTGTTATATTTTTCACTTCAGATCTCTTGCTTTGGACTGAACTAAAATTTTACCTGCCAGCGGGTGTGTTTGATTCTGTTATTACTTCCAAACAGTTGTTCATTCTTTACATGTGCATTTCATATTTGCACAAGTGAGGCTGCCAGCAGTCACTACACTGAAAAAGTCCATGCTTTTCATTGGAGGTCTGAAACCTTAATGGGCTGGAAATGCCCTGGCAGCTCACTCCAATAAACTTCTTCAAACATCAGATACAAATGAACACAGCAATAGTTTGTATTGCATTGCTTATTCTGAAGAATAGCAGGACATATCTCCTCTATGGAATGTTGGGGTTTTTAAATCAGCTAAACTGTGGTGTGGATGGAGAAATTTGGTGGACACTGAGAGGCTGGATCAGACTAGACTTCAAAAATAGGATGAGTTTTGTTAGGAATCTATAGCAAAATGCTATAAATAAGCAGGAATAAAAAGTTGCACTGCAGCAAGATGGCAAAATGAATGCTTTATAGCAGTTCTTCCTTGGAAAAAAGATTCAATGATAAGATGAGTCAACACTTTCAGAAAGGAAAAAGCATACAACTTTTCAGATGGTGAAGTAAACCTTCTGTCCTCCTCAGCATTGGCAGAGATTCTGCTGAAACACTCCTACAAGTAAAAGCAGTTACAGCATCTCAAGAAAGAGGAAGATCAACTGTAAAGGGGTGAGAGGAAAACAGAGAAAAATTAGAATAATAGAAAATGTGACTTACAGGGAAAAGCCAAAAGAATTGGGATAGATTACCTGGAGAGGAGTAGGAAATGGGAGGCAGCCAGGGTATGTGCAAATAGTCATCAGCTCTGTGAAAGTCTTTGGTAGACAAATTTGTTATCTGCTTCCTGGTGTGTAGAAAGAGGATTTATAGACAGAACAATTCAGCTAGGGTATGAAGATGAATTTTCTCAAGAAAGGTAGAACACTGCAAAACTTTGGAGATGTCTGAAAACATTTTGGGTAGTTGTAGAGAAAATCCATGTAGAGAAAAGTTGTAGAGTTGTAGAGAAAATCCATGCATCCCCAGGCAATGATGTTAGAAATTACTAGATGTTCTTTCCTGTAGTAGAAAATAACTTCGGTAAGTGCTTGATGTCTCTTCCAGTCCTTTGTTTTTCCTCAGTAGTGGGCCATGTTTTGTTCTAAATTAATGCAATTTTTCATGTCTTAAGGTGGAGTAAGAGAACGAGGCTGGTTCCCTAGGAAGTGTGTGGAAAAATACCAGTATGACTCTGAGACAGATCAACCAGTGGATGGAGAGAAGAAAAGCAATTAGCCTTCTAATTTTTTTAAATATGAAATGGAATTTTTACTTCAGACCACAATCCTTTACTTGAAATTTTCAGTATATTGCTTTAGACTTATGCAATGAATATGTTAGGATGAGGTTTTCTTTTCCTCACAGCTGAAAGGGTTGTATATGCCTGTGCCATGATTTGCGTACTTCTTAAACAATAAATAATTGAAGAAGCCATTCAGTGGATTGCCTTCAAGATGCATCTTTTTCATCACAAGTCAAGATTGGGTTTTGCTGTTTAAATTACATTCTGAGCATTAAGATTTTAGGTTTTTTTTCTCAGCCGCATCTGATCGTTATGCGTGCTGTTTATCTTTTGTATTTCTCTGAAGTGGCCCCTGAAAATAAACACCTGATTCAAATTCCAGATAAAATTTGTTACCTGTGACTTTTAATGATGTGAATTGTCCACGTCAAATAAATGATATGTTCATATTCACTTGTGGGTTTAATTGTTCTTAGCTCTAGAACTAGTTTATATGCGTGGGAGTGTAAACTGACTGGGAAGTAAAGAGTTAACCTTGTAAGTTGCTTTTCAAGGTTAAAATTACTTCAGTTGTTGCAATAGGAGTAGTTTGTGCTTTTAATGGCAAAAATTACATCCAACACTGTCTGTTCCCTCTGAAATCAGAGCCAGTACCCAAGAGATCTTGGTCTATTTTAGAGTGAAAGGAAGCAGTGTCCAAGAAAAAAAATTTTTGTGAGTCTAGTTGCTTCTAATGATTAACAATCTTCTTAAAGCATTTTCATTTAGCATCTAGTATGGATTATTAGACTGAAGACCTTAACTTAGAGTAACATGTACCAGCTCAGGGCTTTTTAAATGTCTCCAAAATGCAGCAGATGCTTTTGTTCTCTCATAGTGTAGACTTACATGTCAACCAGAGTGAGAAGTTTTGAAAATCAGTTCATCTGATTTTCCAAGTTCTCTTGGCATACAAGAGACCAATATAAGACCAATTTACACTTGAATTGCTGTTTTGTGTATAGTGTTAAGGCAGAGCTGTTCACCCACCAGGCACATCAGTACAGGGAAGCATCACTGTTGTATCAACAGAAGTACTTTCCAGGCACTGCAGCAGGTGGCATCACAGGATTCAGCTTCCAGTTTCTGCAAATCTCAGTTGCACTGGATTTACTCTCCTCAACTCACTTGCTCATTTTGGAGTCCAAAACCAGTTCTGGGATACTTTTCTTCTGTGTGTTTTTTGGTTGTTTTTTTGTTCGTTTGTTTGTTTGGGGTTTTTTTCTCTGCAGTCTCACCTGGGGAAAAAGATTAAGCCACTACTGACTTTCATGTCACATTGCTTTAAGGAAGGCATAGGAAAGATAAGCAACATTGCATGCAGTTTCAGAGACTTAGGAGCCTTTATAGCCTCACATTTCTGACAAGCTCTGTAAAGTGACACAATGCTTACCTGAAGATGTCAAGGTCTTTGGGCCGAGATTAGAAACAGAATTGGGTTGGTTGTTTTCACTAGTCAAAGCTAGAGCTGCCTAACAGCAAGGAGGGGATCTTTTAATAAGTCTAGCTTTCATTTTGGGATAGCTGGCCAAGAGCATTAAAGAGGGAGAGAAAAAGCCACTAGCTGAAAGAGACAGGGAAGACAATTCTTGTCTGCAGACAAGGAAAATTGGCCTAGGAAAGCTACAGAAACACCTTCCCCATGTTGCATCCTTGTTAGCACTGCCTTTTGAACTGCTAGAGCTGACTACTGCAGGGACAGGACAGGGAGGAGCTCTCAGCAGAGACAGCACAGACTGATGGAAGACAAGAAAGTTTTCATCTTGCTTAAATCATTTTCTAAAGCAGCAGCTTAACACGAGAAAATCTCGCATCTTACTTCATGTGGTAAATTCATTGTTTCAGCTCAGCCTAAGCTGAAGTCAAGGAAAATAAAGTTGAGTAGAGGAGCAACTAGACTAGAGGAGCAACTCTGGATTACACTATATTACTGCCTCATGGCTGGAGCTGTGGCTGACCAGTGACAGCATAGGGAACGAGTTCATGTTCTGCAGCAGTTGTGTTCTAGCTGCAGCCATACAGAACCAGGCAGCTGACAATGTGGTTGCAGCAGATTCACAAGTAATTCACACAGGCTTCAGTTTGATTGTGCAGTCTCAATTTATTGCATCCTATATCCTTAGGATTGACAGCTAAAGTTTTACACTTATTAGGCTCAAATTCATAAGTGTAAAGGCTTTAACACTGCCATTTCATTTGAAAATGTGCAAAAACTGATCCAGTGCCTCCTAAAGAATGAACTGTTTGCTGTAGACAAATGTATTTTGCAAACCAGTTGATGCTAGATTACTCATTTTCATTATAAACAACTTGTACCATGTAGTCCAGGACTAGGAACAGGAACTTCACTTCTGTATTTGCTAAACAGATGTTAGCATGAATTCATACTGAGTTCAGTCTGATTGCAGATCAGTCCACAACAGGTCACAGTGGAGTTCATAGTTTCAGTAGGAAAACAAGATTTGCTTTCGACAGTGAGAAGTGCATACTTTTAAAGTCTTTTAAAGGCTGAGGTTCTTGCATGTTTTTGCATTTCAGTCACAGTCCAAGAAAGATGAAAGTTCTGGCTTTGCCTAGACAGTTGATGCTCAGTCCCACAGGATGTTAACACTGCTAGTTGTCAGTTAAACTACAGCCATCTTCATCCACAAGTCATTTTTCTCAGGTACTAGAAACAAATAAAGTCCCTGTTCCCTTCCACTCAAGCCTGTCTTCACCACAGGCCATGTAGTGTCACAGATTTAACTACTCCTTGCAGTTTAAATTTAACTGGCCATTTATTCCTGAGCGGATGAATACAGGGCCTCAATCTCCCTCTGGAAGAATTTAACAAGGTCTCCTCGCTTTGCCTTCAG
This sequence comes from Certhia americana, assembly GCA_018697195.1. Lineage (NCBI taxonomy): Eukaryota > Metazoa > Chordata > Aves > Passeriformes > Certhiidae > Certhia > Certhia americana. The sequence goes on from CM031862.1 coordinate 8,918,710, forward strand.
TGTTGGTGTCAAGAGTCCGTTTTCTACAGAGAACAACTCTGTGTGGATGTACAGGTCCTTAACCTATTTAAAAGGAAACAATTTAGTGCGTGACACATAATTAGAAGATAAACAACAGTTCTTCCCAACTTCCTTGGGCAAGAATTCAGTCCCAGGAAATCCAGTAACTAAACTTTTTTTTGGCTGACACGGCAAGAAGGTGGACTTCCAGAACAGCCCCTGCAGCCTGTGGTGAACCTCTACTCCATCTCTTGGTAATTGCTACCGTTGCCCTTCACAACCCCTGGTCTCCTGGTATAGAGACAGGCAGGCAATGTTTCAATGACTGCTTCAATCAGGTGTCTGGAGCAGCTGCCTCAGGGCCCCTCCTGGCACAGGCAGTAGAAGGAATTAAGACTTCCCGGCCACTGTGTTAGCAATACAGGTGCTAGTGACAAGCAGGATTTCAAAGTACTCACTTGTTCAAAGGATTTAAGGCCAGCCTCTCTCCCCAGTCTGATCATATCATCTAAAATAGCTTTCTTCACTGCCTAGAAGAAACAGCAGAAGCAGAGTAGGGAAAGCTGTCATTCTGTAACTGCAGCTCAAAACCATAACCATTTGCCCAGTCAGGGAGAACTGAGAATGGCAAGAATACATAATTCAACATTCAAGATTTCTCATATTAAGACCACTACAAAGTCATGTCTGTCTTCTCACTGGTAAAGAAGCAGAAGTTTCTTGAAACAAGAAACACCTATATTCAATTCCAGTTTTTGCTGTAAGGCTGCATGCATGATTCACCCAGCATTAAACCAGTTCAAATTACTGAAAAGGTGGATAGAACGAAGTCAGAGCAATGTAAAATTGGACTTAGAATTAAATTCTGTCTCTGACCCACTAAACAAAGCCACTCACAGTGTTTTTGCAGAGCTCTTCAAAGGACCCTTTTACTCCCAGTTTTGCGGCAAATTCTGGAAGTATCTCAGCATCAGGAACCACTATACCTATTAGAAAAGACTGAAAACAAGTGGAAATAGTCAGGCTGAGACCAAGATAAGGCATATTAAATGTCTTTGTGAGCTTGCTTGTGGGCAGTGTTTCTATGGCAAGTCTCTATGTACATCTCCATGCATTTTCAGAGTTTCAAAGGTAGCTATGAGGATTTCCAAGTCATTGAGAGTGGTGAGAGCAGTAATTGAAGTACTGACACAGTTTGTGATGTGTGCTGAATGATCCAGCAATTACTTCTGGCTAGTTTACAGATTGAAGATTGGACTCTGCTAGCATAGGTAACAGCTCCATGGCAAAGGAATTGAGAAACATTTCTGCTGTGCAGAAAGGCTGAGAGGAATGGGGTTCAACCTGAAGAAGACAAGGTTTCAGGAAGACTTTTTTGTGGCCTTTCAAAACTAAAAGGGGGCTTTTAAGAAAGATGGGGACGAATTTTTAGTAGGGCTTTAGTGGAAATAAGACAAGAGGTAATGGTTTTAAACTATAAGATAGTAAACTTATATTAAAGAATTTTTTTTAAGTGTGAAGGTGGTAAAACAATGGCAGAGGTTGCCCAGAGAGGTGGCCAATGCCCCATCCCTAGAAACATTCAAGGTCAGGCTGAATGGGGTTCTGAATCTAAATTAGTTGAAAATATCCCTGCTTGTTGCAAGGGGGGTCCAGTCTGTGAATCCAAACTGCACAGAGCTGACCTGACATACTAATCCAACACAAGTATGTAATTAGCCTTTACCCAGCTTACAGCAATGTCAGTTGTCACTTAGGAAATCTATAGGTCTGAGAATATCTTCCTATAAACATAGCTCTCTTAGGAACAGATTTTGTACAAGGCCTCTTGTACATTCATACATTTGTACGCTGATCATCCAGAACCAGATGTGAGAAATCTTGCAGGATACTCACTCCTAACATCACTTACCCTCAGACTTTCCCCATGTACAAAGACCTGGGCTACAGGAGCACTTCCGATATAGACATTTTCTATCTTCTCTGGAGCAATGTATTCTCCTTGTGCAAGTTTAAATATATTCTTCTTCCTATCAATGATCTTCAGTGTTCCATTCTAGAAATTAAAAGTGGAGGTCATTACTTCCAAGTCACTATCTTGCTTATATAAGAGAAGATAAGCAGGCTTTGTTTTGTTGTATGAAAGGCATATCTGGAATTAGTCTAGAAACCACATACTGGCCTTTGCTTTCTACAGAGAGACAGGTGTCTCTAATTTCTCCAGTTAGTTCAGGACATGATTAGACATGCAGCTCCTTTATTCTCATCTGACAGAAACCAAGATGCCTTGTTATATCACTTCTGCAGTGAAGAATAGTCTTAACTATGGGCCTAGCAGGTGTTATTTGATATCTTTTAACCTAATTAGTCTTTGGAGCTTGGCCTGAAGTTACCTAGTGAATCCATTGTAGAGAGACTTTTATTCTAGAATTCCATCTTCAAGATTACTGTGAAGTAGCAGGAATTCACATTCAAGAGGTGGTTTGTATTAAGCAACTACTCACTGGCAACCATTTTCCTATGTCTCCAGTGTGGAGCCAGCCATCTTTATCAATTGCCTCTGCTGTCTTCTCAGGGTCTTTCAGATAACCCTTGAACACATTTGGTCCTTTAATGCAGACCTATAGCGAGTAGAGAACACTGTCAGTCACCAAGTCTTACACTTCAGTATTTTCTGACATGCACAGGCGATGGTACCTACCTCGCCTTCATTGTTAGAAGAGAAGTAGCTCATTTCTTCCACATCATCTAGTTTTATGATATTACAAGCCAGAGGGGCTCCAACATGGCCTAAGACGAAAAAAAAACCAAACAAAAAAAAGACTGCAGTGATAGCAGATACTAATTGAGTTTGTTCACTGCTTTAACAAGAACTCCTTTAAACTCCTTGTTTAAGGGAGTCTGGCATCAAATGTTCAAGCAAGTTGTTGCAATGCCATTTTCAGACAGTTAATGTAGGACAAATAGCAGGTAAGTCTTGATGCTTAGAGCATTATTGGTGTAATCAGCCACACCAGCCACAAACTACTTGTGCCTCCTCAAGAGCACCTCTTGTAGATCTTGGTATTAATTTGCATTTCATCGTCATTATGCTCTGCAGTTACTGTGTTCACAAAGATGGTGAGTTGAGTCTGAATTTAGAATACCCAGTACTGCTAAGATAAAAGCTAAATCTTCAAGGTTCGTCAGGAAAATAGTCAAGTGTGTCTAATATTTTTGAATAAAACATATAATTTAGGAGACAAAGCTAGTTTCTTAAGGCCATTTGGGAAGTCCCTATCCAGTTTGCTCAGCTCTCTATTCCTTTCCTATATTTTGGGGCAAAGTCTAAATTAACCTATGAGACTTTACACCAGGGTTCCTCATCTGGTTGAGTCAAGAATTTTAGTACCTATTAAGCAGACAGGTGACTGTTGCTACCAAGAATCACTTTGAGTACCCATTATATAATTTTCATTAAACTAAAAGTGTTAGAGCACCTAGGCTTGAGTGTCCCTTTATGAGGACAGCTCTGGGAGTCTTCCCAAGTCTCAGCTCTCATACCTGTTGTCCAGTCTCCAGGCATTGAGAAAGTGGATCCAGCTGAGCATTCAGTCTGGCCATAGCCTTCAAAGATCTGTGCAAGAAAGGATGAGTATTCCTTGAACATCAAGTCCTTGGTGTAAAAGGCCTCAGTTTCAACTGTGCCCATGCTCAAGTCTTCTTAGGAAAGAAGCCAAAACAACCTTTGCCTTTAAGATATCTTAATCTTATTAGTGTTACCAGAGGTTAAAGTTCATCTATCCAAACTTTGCTTTGGTCACCTCGATTTTTGTTCTCAAATGAGCTACTCTGGGAGCTCATTGGCTGTCAGAGTAAGCTACAAAATTCAAGAGGCAACTGCCTGACTTTGAGTGCTGCATGTTCCTATTTCTGCTGCTCTATTTCTCTTCTCAGAGCCTACAGCATAGTTTTTTGGTAGTGTAGTTTGAAGTGGTCCCTGCAGATTTTTTTTTCCTCTTTCGGTTAACTCAGATGAAGCAGTCTGTAAATGCCCAAGACTGACAGTATTTTTCCCAGGAACAAGCTGAGCTGGACCCCAGCTATATCACTGGTCACTCATTTGTGCATAGTCAAACAAGGCTTCCTTTATCAGAAAACTCAGCTTACCTGACAGCCTAATGCTGCTCTAAGAAATGTCAGGACAGAGGGAGATATAGGGGCTGCACCTGTCACCATGATACGCACTCTTCCACCCATGCTTTCCTACAAGTGAAAAAGAAGCCATCAGATCCTTCAATATTATATTGCTTAGCTCCCTTACACTTGGAATAACTTACCTGAATTTTTTTGAAGACTAGCTTGTCCCAAATGCTGTCGTTTCGAATGATGCCCTGTTTTATTTCAGCCATCTTCATAAACACAGCAAATTTTAACAGGCATTGCTTTAATGGACTGTTTGCACTACTCTGGATCTGCAAGGAAAAGTAGCAGTGACTCTTGGGTTTAACTCACATCAGTACATCTCACTCTTGCCTTGTTAAGAGGAACCAAATCTTACTTCAATGTTCTAGGGTCTGTCTTCACCACTGCAGTGGCTAGGAGGTGACCCAAAAGGCAATAAATTCATGTTACTACTGAAACACTACAGCCATAACTTTTAGGAGCAGGGATCCTGTTAGATTTGCACTTGATTCATTTGCATTACAAAAGTAAACAAAGTTTTTGTCTCTTATCAGCAACAAACTTAGTCATGACAGAAAATGCTGTTCTTATACTCCCAGAATTCCTTCCATCTTCTCAGAGAGGATTCTAAAAAATTCTTCATGCTAAGGGGTAATTAACTACTGGAGATGTTATGATATTTTCAATATTATTTTGAATTTGTGTGCTTGTTTGGATATATGAACACAAAGAAAATTTAGCTGAAATTGCTCACGTACCTTGTCATATACTCTATTGAGCAGTCTTGGTACAACTGGAAATAGCGTTGGCTTCAAGGTTTTCATGTCATCTGTTAGCAACTTGATATCTCCTTGGAAGAAGCCTACTTTTGCTCCACAGCTGTATATCACAGCCTAAAAATTGACCAGACTAACCTTAGTCAAGAATTCATAGCTTCACTAGTTATAATTATTAGTCTATGAAAAGAAGCATGATTTCCAGTTATTACAAAATAAGGAAAGTTATTGTGTGAATAGGTTTTGAGGACATACAGATTGCTAACATGTCTTTTAGTATAACTTCATTTATAAAAGCTCATATGTATATATATATGTACATACCTGTACAACTCTCTCAAACATGTGAGCCAAAGGAAGATAGGAAATGACAACGTCTGAACTTGTACACTCAATTGTGTTCTATAGGGAAAGGCAATAGAAGTAGGTTAGCATTTTCTATGCCTGCTTGAGTTACTTTTAAGTTGAAAGTAAATAAAATCTGGATCAATCTGGATCAATTTGAGACAGACAATTCCAATGACTGAAGCAACTCAGGCTCAGGGTCATCCATCACCTCAAGATTTGTCACTCAGCCACACTAAATCAAAATTAGTTTTATGGTTTGGCAAGACTTGAAATAGATGGTTTAGTACTCTTGGTATTTAAGACTCATTCTAGAATGACTTCTATGCAGAAGTTCTTGTTCAATTCAAACCAAGTTTCCTGCAGTAGAATTGTCTCATTGAAAAGGGGGAACTTAGGAAAGCATCAATTTTTGGGAGTGAATGCTTTACAGAAAATGCTCACATTAAAGCTGGTTTCATGATTGAGGGACATATCCTGGAGAGCAACTTACCTCTGTGCATCTAAGGAAGGCAGCAGCATTTGCAACAACATTCTGATGTGTCAGCATGGCTCCTTTAGGGTCACCTTTGGAGAGATCAAGCAAGGTGAGCTGTGGCTCTGACTGCTTTTACTGGCAGCTCCCCATGTCTTGTTTGGCTCAGTTTGAACTATCTCAGTACTAGGCTCTGTCTCAGCAACTATCGTTGTAAGAGATCACAAATATGACTCATCCTGAGTGCTTTCAGCTATGGATATTACATAAAGGAGGTGTCTACTGAAACAGCAGAGCAATTGGGAGTAGCATAGAGAATGCTGAAACAAGATTTTTGGTTTAGTCCCTGTGGATCCAAATATGCAGTTGAACAACCAATCTCTTGAATATTAAGGCTGCATTTTTCATACGGTAAGATAACAAGAATTTGGCTTTTCTTGCCCCCAGTTCTAATATTTATCATATTGCACTTGACTTCTAGTGACAGTATCCCAAGTAAAACTGCAAGAGTGGTTTGACATTGCTCTAATTTACTGGTTTACTTCCATATTCTTAGGATTCCTTTGTTTTTGTGCAGAGAAGCTGCATTGGGAGGCTCTTTCAGCAGGGAAGCATCACTATAAATTCTTACCTGTGGTTCCACTTGTAAAACACACAACAGAAAGATCTTCAGGCTTAGGAGGCTAGAGAGAAAAAGCCACATAAAGTCAATATGAGAATTATGATGGTTATCTCTAGTTACATACAATTCCTAACTGTGATGAATCAGGAATTCTGGTTCACAAAAAAAGTCTGCCAGCCTCCTCTACTAGCAGCATAGCAAGAGGTCTTTCCAGAGACTAGTTTTACAAGTCTATAGCTGTTTCATAGACATACTTACAACTGGTTCTCTGATGTTGTTTCTTCCCAGCTCCTGTGTTAGGAAAAAAACACAGCTTAACAGATGTGCACAACAGGTGAATAGGTAATTGTATTTCAAATTCAACACCTCTTTTACTGCTTTCCCTCTTCGTATTCTGTCTGTTCAAACAGAAACCTCTTCCTGAATACAATACACATAACTCTGAAAAACTGTCTGCTGCAAGTGTAGAAAGGACACATTTGAATATGTGGGAAGTGATCAGAACTACTTAAGGAATTTGGAAGTCCTGAGTGGAGAGGTTTCCTTTTATTTGACATAGGCCACATCTCTTTACATGTATGCAAGCTTAAGCCTAGTATTGTGATGTCTAAGCAGCCAGTAATTTGCACTTACAGTTTCAATTAGAGTCAACTGACAGCTTAGAAGCCTGATAAATCCTGTTAAAACAGTATCATGAATTAAGCTAAGCAAGTCTTGGCTGTCCACAACACATGGGCACAACTTCAGTTAACAGATTGAATCTGCAACTCTGTTTAGCTAAAGATCAAGTTTCAAAATGACTGCTCATCAAGATGTCAGGTACAGGCATGACAACCTGGTAATGCTTACATTAAAGTGTCATTGTTGCCACAGAAGATCAAGATGTTTAGATGGCAAGGTATTCCAGAAGTCTTTAGCCACCTACCTCTACCTCCTGCAGTGACAGAATTTCAATTCCTGCTTTAGCTCCTCTGTCCTTGAGCTCTTTGTCAAAGAGATCCATGAGAACAATAATCTTCAGACACAAGATCTTTTTTTCCTCACAGTTCTTAAGCAAGACCTCTGCCTTTGCAGGTGTGTCACAGATCACCACACTTATGTCAGCTACAGAAAAGAAATTATCAGAAGTCTATTTAGAAGACATGAAGCTGGTGACAGCTCAGCAGCACATACTTTTAGAACATAACATTGGTTGGGTGCAATTTGCATTTGTTCATATGGATTCAGTGGCTGTCTTACCGTGCTAAGAAGGTTCCTCCTACCATACCCAACTGATTGGGCAAACCTGATATTCTGACAATATAAAGTGACGGCAAATGCTGAGAAGCTGAGAAATATCTTTTAGTCAAGATGGGACATGATATTGTTTAGGTTTAGCCATCTTCCTTAAATCTAAAGACGTTAATGCCCAATTGAAAGAAGTAGCTACAATTCTTGAGTTAATGCTTCAACTTCCCTCTAGACTCAGTTATAAAAGCCTTTTCCTTTAAATCAGCTGAGCAACTAGAGTTGCCTGAGCCTGCCAGTTCCCAGTTAGACTAGTAAATCACAGCTGTGTAATCTCAAGATAAGACCTGTTTCCAAGATTCACCACCATAACTGTTGAAGTGGTTTTGCTTGGCAAATCCCATTTATGGGATGGATCCCAGATCACTGTAACAAGAGTGGATATTTATTTCCTCCATATTTCTCTTAAGACTGGGGGAAGAAAGTCTGAAGATTTATTTAACTTCCTTGCCAGTTAAATCCATGATGGCCTGCTAGATATTGTTTCTGTAGAATTTGCAATAACCAGATAGATTAAGCTGATTTAGGCATATCTTTACCCTTCCCTCCTCCACTCTTTTCATCCTACAACTTTAAATCAGACAGACACACACATCTAGTCTTAATTTAAATGCAAGTCTGTCTGCATTGGCTGATTGTTTGGCAGTGTGGGAGTTCAAGATTGCAAAATCTCAAACAGCAAATTGTTGAGCACTCTGATTGCAGAATGGTCCACAGGATCTAGCAGATCCTTCAGTGGTCTTGCAATCACGATACTAGGAGACAGAGGAAGCCCACTGGATTCTTCTAGACATTGAACCATTTGGCCTGCAAAGCAGCTTCACTAAGAAATTAAGGTCTATAAGAGCAATAAGGTTAAAGCTACTCTGATTTTTGCAAATTCCCAAATAGCCCTCTCAAAATAAAGTTTCCTAGAAAAATCCTTATGAAAGAGTGGAAGTTGATATTTACCTTTGTTAACAATATATACAATGGCCTCTGATCCCAGAGTATCATAGAGTGGAACAGCAACCATTGAGTAGGTGTAGCAGGCATACTCTGAAATGATCCACTGAAAAGAGAGAACAGCACAACTAAGGAAAACTAGCAGCCCTCAAGACAGGATTGCCTACAGACTTCATACAGCTTGACTAGGCCATGCACATGGCAGTGGGGGGGCTGTGGAAGGAGCACCTCCATGAGAATAACAGTTGTGAGAGGTCATCGTATTACATGCTTGGAATGGTATGTGCTCAGTCAGTTAAAAGGGAATTGGGAAGGAAAAAGCTGTGATTGTACCTCATGTGGCCTGAAGCTATTTAAACACAGACTCTCACCTTAAGATGTCAGAATAGTGTAGGAAAGAATACACAATTTCTTGCTTACCTCTGGCCTGTTCTGAGCAAAAATGCCAATAAACTCCTTTGATGATGGTTGGCATCCTTTTTGCAGAAGCCCTGATCCCAGGTATTTAGTTCTGTCTGAAACCTGCAAGATAGTTATTCCTCCACTTTAGTGTTACTAGGCAGTATCCCAAATTAATTCATCTGTCATTTACAATTCTTACCTGTTTATATGTCAGCCACTGATAAGGTTGCTTGGGTTTCCTGTAGCCTAGACAGTCACCATTTCCTAAGGAAATAGTTCAGAAAAGCAATTTCAAAGCTCAGTACTGAAGTTGCATAACACTACAATAGAAACACTTGAAGTGGGAAATGTTTTCTGTCAGACATTCAGGTAACTGCATGGAGAGTAGGTCGGTGTCCATAGTTAAGCACTTTACCCAAACCAAGATTGTAAGACTGTTAGCTTTATCCCTACAAGCAATACTTGTAAGATCTGGTGATATTTTTTTCCATTGCACAACCCACATGAGGTTGAAATTGCTTGCAAGCCATCACATATTTCCATGCATAGGACTTGTGAAGTGATCTGTTGTAAACAGGCAGTAATTTCACAGGAAAACTCACATCATAAGACAAAAGGAAAGGTGTTTGTCTCCCAGTTCATCTGATGCTTTGAATCTGATGACTCTTGACTAAACTCTTACCATCTTCAGCTTCCGGTATTTGTTCCTGCCCAGTCTGCCAAATAAGACTAGTGCTAAATTGGGACAGGGGTAAATATGGTCACTTGTCTCTCCACTCCACAAAAGGCTAGAAGAGCTTTTGCTAGCCTGCATTATTACCACAGCCAAAACACAAGAAAAAGGTTCTTGGAAAAATTTTGTTTGCTTGTGATATCAGATGCAAAGCTTACCAGAAATACTCACTCCTCTCTGGAAAACTTCATACAAGGTTTTAGCATCTTCAAAGTAATAAGAGAGCAGGTTATTATCTGTCAAGACTGCACCTCTTCTGGCTCCTCCCTAGAAACAGAGCATGGTTATGAAACAGTGCAAATCAGATGAAATGTCATTTGTTCTTCAGCCATTCTTTCATTAATCCCCTTTAAAGCATTTCACTAGCATTGCATTGTTAGGGAAGTCTTTTTCCTTCCTGATTTTGATCTACTCAGTCACATACAGAGGAATTTTCTAGATGGCCCACATTAATGTTCAGTTACAGGTTATTGACAGGCCTTGACTGAGTGCTACCACTTGCCTTAGTACATGAAGTCTAGTACCAGTTCCAAAGCTGATGCAGTGCATTGAAAATACAGGAAAAAGTCATGTGGCAGCCAAAGCCATGTGGTAAAAAGCCCACCTAACCTTAACTGGAACAAGCTGTCATTTCTCATCTTAGCAGCTTAAATCTTCCCTTCTCCCCACAATGTTCTTGAGTTGTACACATGGGAGAGAAGGCTGTGCACATCAGACAGGAGAGTTTCCACTGACTCCCAGAATCAGAATGCATCAGTATTCAGATTAAACTCCAAAATGGACCATGCCCACAAGCAGAGAAAACATTACCTCAATTCCTATTGACTGCTTGTTCAAGTCAACAGGAGGTAAAAGGGGTTTTGGCCTGCTTATCACCCACAGGAAGATGACAGCTCCAAATGCAATGAGACTGATCAGCGCTGGTGTTGGGAGCGGTGAGAACAATACTTGAAGTATCCAGATCATTGTGCTGGATCAGTGGAGCCAGAGTTGAACCTGAAACAAACAGGAGGTGTAGTAGACTTGAATTAGAAGCTTTAATTACCTATGAGCCGTGGTTACTTAAGTAGCTTGTTAAAGAATACTGCAAATTATTTCAGCAGTTTGCCCCTGGAGAGTCCTGGTACAATAGTGAAGCACACTTATGCAATCTTTTAAGCCTCTTAAGAGATCTTAAGTCACCTGTCCACATAAATCTTAATCTATGCTACATCCACCTCCACAAAAAGCTGAAGCCTGATGAAGTCAGACAAGGAATAGATTCTTTCCATCCTTAAGTAAAAATATCTGCCTGGAGAAAACCAGTATGTATTTTCCCAAATCTATCTCCCCAAGTACAAGCAAAAAATGCCTATGGTTCAATGATGTGAATTGTGGATTTAAGAAAAGTCCTCAATATTGTAAGTGTCCAATAGGAAATGGTTTTGCTGAAATACGAAGGGTATTGATAAATTACATATTTAATACATCTACATATTATGTCTGCAGATATAATATGAATAATGAATACACAAACAATGTATTCATTGTCAGTTGCTTTTACAGGTCATGCTAGACAAATATTTCAGAGTGGCAGTGTGGTCAGCCAAAAAAAGCAGCACAAATCAAAACTGTGCAAATTGCTTTCCACTAGGAAGTGGTGACCTGGAAGTCAATGTGTGCAATGAAAGTCTAGCTGGGAAATACAGAAACAATTCTGCTGCTTGCATTCCCCAGGGTATCTTCTGTGAAGGGCAGGGAAGCAAAATCTGATAAGCAAATTCTTATAAAACAGAGAGACCTGAGCTTTCTTCCTTAGAAACAAGTACTTTTATCTCCAAAATGTTCTGATGTGCTTTAAGATTGAATTGCCAAGAGAAAGAACTGCTTTTTGTCTGAATCAGCTCAGATCTGAGCAACTTGTATTTGCTAGTGTCTAAATATCTATGCAGGACACATCACCTCAGACTTTGCAAGATGAGTAACAACACTCTTTCAAAGTCCTTCATACAGAATCAAAGGAACCTCATCAGTAGATAATATATCAGCTGTCAACTAAATCCCTGTACCAGAAGAATACCAGAAGTCCCTGATGCAATGATTTCCAGTTACCCTTTAACTATAATTCCAATAAAGTTGAAGGCATTTTACAAACCAATAATAAGTTCAGCCAGGACCTGAAGTCAGAATTTGGGTCTCTGAGCCCAGACTGATCTTTTAGATTACCCATATCTGTTTTGTAGTTTCCAGTGGCAGTGTTAATCAGCAATCCTGCTGTGTTCTCAGGTAAGAAAAGGCCTGCTTTGCCTGCTCAGCATCTGGATAAGAAAGGGTACCTTAGAAGCTTTTCAGCAAGTCCAAGCTGCCTGATGCACATCTGCTACATATCTAGAAAATACCAACTAGTCCTCTTTTCTACTCTAAACCTTAGTTGACACATGCCCTTCAAACTCCTGACCTTGGCTTCATCTACTGAGAGTCCAAAAAGATTGTGCTACAGCCAGAAAGGCAGGAACTGCCCTTGGGACTCTCTGCTGATGGGAAATTCCAATAACTGGGCATATTAAACTTATGGGAGCACAAACCTGTTAGTAGCACAGCATATCACCCATCTCCCCACCCTTCCTTTGGGCCTTTATCAATTGAGCTGGATAAGAAAAAGAAGAAAAAAAAAAAAAAAACAGTACCTAAACCTAGGTCTGCTGATCACGTTTACATTCAGGGCAAAGCTACTTAGCAGTTTAGGTTTAGCACTGCTTGGTTTGGAAGACTGAAGGTTATTAATAAAGTAAATTTGGTAATCAGGTACTCTTGAATATATATATATATATATATATATATATATATATATATCCCATTAATGGAGCAGTTAGCAAGCAGCTTTCTGCAGTGATTAAACTGCATCTGGTTTGAATGTGGTTTGTGGTTTATACTTCCTCTTTCGTTAACATGAGCAAGACACTTTTTTATAGCATGAGCACTGAGGCAGCTAGGTAGAGGCATCTACATTCTCCATCATTAAAGGCTGGATATACAAACTTTATTCCTTTAGCTCAGATCCCACTACTGAATCCAAGTGACAGAGCAAATCACAGTTGTACCATTTGTATGTTGGAAGCTTTTGTGACTGACACATCTATTCTCACATCTTTTTTGGAGGGATGCCAGAATACTCATGTTAAAACTCCCCTTAATGTTGATTATTAGCAATCAATTTGGCCACTTTTCTAGTCTTTTTCCATGCCCAGGTGGCCAAAAGATGTTTTCACTCAGTGCATTTCACAAGACTCTTACCTTGTCATGAAATTTTCCAATCAGCAGTGAGAGAATAGAGCTATATGCAGGTAACCAGAGAGAACACAGGCCTGTACAGCTGCACTAGTTTTATTGGTTGAAGTGTGCTCTCATCTGCTTATTTGAATAGTACTGTAAAGATGATTTCCCAGAAACCATGAATGATTGGTTGTTTTCAGAGTATCATGCTAGAGGTAAGAAACAAAACTATTTTATTTATGGCACCAACTACCAAGTCCTCTTCTTTAACTTATTTATATGGCTTACCATTAACATTGTCTGACTAGGTCCGAGCAGTAGTCACAAAAAGCTACTGTCTGTTACGTGGGCTTATTTATGGAAAATTTACTGAAGACACTTGTCTGACCTTTTTGTGATAAGGATCAGAGAACGCAGTAACCCCAAATGCTCCATGTAGCAGTAGACAAATCACTAACATTTTTTTCATCAGGGTATTTTGGTGTTCTGACTGACTCACATGCAAAGTAGTTTGTACCAAGACATCTAGGAGGACTGAACATTAAGCCCTGAAGGATATGTTTTTATTGCTTGGAGCAAAGAACTTGAAGTCCAGAGCAAACACCTAATCAAGAAATGATCATTAAATGCAGCAAAACTTCTCCCTTCAGATTCTGAACTGATTCCTCAAGTCTCTTGCAAAGAAAGGAAAGGAAGGAAGGGAAGGAAGGGAAGGAAGGGAAGGAAGGGAAGGAAGGG
>CM031862.1:8932458-8958898 GCA_018697195.1 Certhia americana
AAGGAAGGAAGATCAGGCAGTATTCTAATCCCAGTGTAGCCCACCCAGCATCCCTATAGCTAGTCAAGGATGATTTTCAGTTATATTTGAATTAATTTTTAAATTAAAATTATAAACCTTCTAAAGCCTGGGAAGTATTATATGCTCATTATCTTCTAGGGTTTGGTGGGTGTTTTTAGTAACTGTCTTCATTAGCCTGCTTACAGCATTGACTGAGACAACGTATGCAGGACTTTTCATATACACCCTTTAAAGCTAGAGAGGTTAGTGTTGTGTAAAAAAACACACAGATGCAGGAAAGCACTGGGTAATACATAACAAAATTCTTTTCTTATCTGAAAACTATTTTCAACTCCCTTACTTTATTGATAGTGAGAGTGTTTTGCTTTTACTTTCCAACAATGTTTCCACAAATGGGCTTTAGTCTCTTCCATCAAAACACATGGGGTGTGGCAAGAGATTGTCAGCAAATTTGTCTCAATTCCCAGAATTAGGACATTTGTTTCCTATGTCTAGAGCTTTTATTGTAACGATTTGTCAATCCAAGTAGCTGCTAATTTATCACCTCTGGTGTCATCTAAATGCCACTTAATCCTGCTGCCCTCAAAGCAGAAAAGCCAGAGAGGACAGGAATCTGTACTCAACAGATCTTCCTATCCATGGTTAGAGAACAGCTGCAGCCCAGATCTGTGCTATGGAACAGCTACAACCAGAGTTTAATGCACAAATCCAAGTGCCCTGTGCATACATAATACCTATCTATATCAACTTAGTGAAAACTCAGTGCAGAACAAGAAAAAAATGGAGCATTTTGGACAGACATCAGCTTCCACTGTAGAGTAAGTCTGAGCACCAGTTGCCTTTTTAAGCATCAGAGGGGTCAGAGGTGGAGTGTCTGAAACCCTTGAGTTCAGAAGGCTCAACTCCCAGAGATACAAAATGCACAGGGTGTCTCAAACCACTTGTTAAGCCTCTTGTGCAATAAGATGCTGGACAGCTGAAAGTGTACTTAGGTTGTCTGCCCTGATCAATGGTCAGGCACTAAGCTCCAGAGTCAAAGGCTTAGTTTTTATCAGAAGAGATTACAGATTACATTTACAGCCATGAGTTCAGAAGTACACATTTTCATTTCTACTGTACCTTCCCCTTTACAGCTATACCTTCATTACTTAGAAGGAATTAAGGTTATTCTCTGTACTCTCCGTGTGAGGAGATTCTCTCCACTGGAAAGCAGCCGATTTTTGTGTACTTTTGAGTATACAAATATGAAGAAAAATCAGTGTCATCTTCACTGCAAGAGTTCATTATGGATAACAAAGCAACCTCTGATACTTGCACAATTTTGGAAGCAATAGTCTGCACTGCCTGGGAGAATGTCTTCTTGTGTTGCATACTTTGTATCAAGTTTGCCTAAGATTTTGGCTGATCAAGACATCTTTCTCAGCATTAGTAAGGTAACACTGACTGTTTACAAGCAGGAAAAGTGCAGCCACCTACACTAATTAGTTACTTAACCATTAGTAACTCACTCTTTCCATTTGCTTACACAGTGCAGATCTTGCCTGGTGTCATCCTGCAGATGTGAGCCACTGTGCCAGTTCTTACTGCTTGGAAACTTTATATTACATATTCCTATTTGATGCAGCTGAAGTCTTCTGTTTCACAAGGTTTAGGAACATCTAACTTTGAGCATCCAGAGAGAAGCTAAAGCACAAAAGCTCAGCAGTGGCTTCTGAGCAGAGCCATGGAAAAAACGAAGCAAAATGCTCAGTAACCTGCATTAAGCCCAGGATAAGCTTCAGTGAGGCTTTGCTTTTAGAGTACCTCTTCAGAGAGTCAGAGCCAAACAGGTCAAGCACCTTTTGATTTTAGCTGAGAAGCACTCTGCTAGAGGGTGGGAAAAGACAAGGCCTCAGTAACTTACTTTCAGGAAGCAGAGTAAGAAGTAACTTACTTTCTGAGCCTTGCTGATAAAAGCTATTGAATTTGAGCTTTCATATATATTTAAATAGAAAGACCATTTTTTAAAAAAGAAATTTTACTGTGTTGCATATTACTGTCTCTTCATCAGGATGGTAACATCATGACACTACTATGTACCAAAAGTTATTTTCTCAGATAAATTGGAAAGCCAAGCTTTCATATAGTCTTTATATCAGATTTTCTCAACTACCTACTCACATAGTAGAGCTCAACTGGCCCTTTGAAGTTTTAAAGAATTTAAAATATAGTCAGTATAGCAGGTTCTGTTACTGTTATCCAATTGGATAATACAGGTTCACTTCTTGCAAAACATTCATGCATCAATACTATATTAATAGAAATTTTTCTCCAGTGATAGGGCGTGGTATTAAGAGCAAGGACTAAAGCTTGACTTGAAAATTCACACAGAACTCCCAAGAAAATGAGAATATTATCAATAGGCACCTTAAACACACAGAGAAAAGGAAGCACTTAAAGTTTCTAGATATTCATGTTCATTACTTCATATTATCACAGTACTTCTATTATGAAGAACAAAGAACAAACACGTATCTGAACTTAATGCAGCCCAAGGTCCACATTTAACTGATAGCACACTACCAGAGATTTCCTAGGAGGTTCCTGAAAAACTCATTATCTTGAACCCTGCATCTAATCACTGCACTTGCACATTGGATTTAGTAAAGCCCATGTGAGTAACAACAAGCAAACTCATGAGCAATAAAACAAATACAGTAGAACTTCATTACTTACACAGAAAATATGGCAGAGCATGTATGAGATGAGAACTAGTGAGTAAAAGCACCTACCATTTTGAATATAGGGTAGGAAATCAACCTCTTCTCCTTAAGTAAAAGGGAGCCTTAGTAGCACAGTACAAACCCAACACCACTTAGGTAACGCTCATGTTAAAAACTACAGTTTCCTGTCCCCAGTTTAAATAAACCAGCAAGCAGAAAGGCACACTGGGAGCTTTAAAGGGGAGGAACTTGCATGGGGGAACTGGAGTGATTAAAAAAATAATGAAACAAAAAGAACCCCAACAATCCACCCACACAAGAGGAAGTCATTGAGCTTTTTTGTTTGTTAAACAGCTTAAAGTAGATCTAAATAAAAAGTAAACCAAAACATTCTAAAATTATATTTATAGTTTATTCTTTCTAAACTCTTTGCTATTATCTTCTCTATGTATAAAGCTGTATTCTCAACATTAGCAATTTTCTTTCTATAGCTGCATATATGTTAAGGTGAGCAGGGCTTTGTAGCCTGTAATAACAACAAAATGCTTTGACTACAGCATTTCTCATATACTGCTGCAATGGACTTGCTGGTGGGCTGGATTTTTGCTGATGGTTTTGTTTCTTTTGGTTTTGTTGTTAGGTTTCTTGTTGCTGTTGTTGGGTTTTGTCTTTTTTTTTTTTTTTTTTTTTTTTTTTTTAATGGGAGCTACCTAGTTCTTTCTCTTCTGTTGTGGACATACATAGGTTCAATTATTTATACACAGTAAAGGTGAATTATGTTTCAAGTTTTGTTTCCTGTTATGCCAGATTTTTTTTAATGATTTCACTGTTTCATTTCTTTGTTTAAATGTTCATAGTCGTTGCAGTTTCCCTTTTTCTCTTCAATGCTTATCTAATATAACTGGAATGTTGCGGTAGGTTTGGAGAGATGGGAAGACAGTAACTTCACCTATCTCTCTTCTTTATTGCCTTAACCTCAGATTTTCGAATTGTTTTCTTCACTTAGGAGTGTCCCCATCTGACAGTTTTCCTATGCTGCATGATTTCAGAATAATCTGCTTAGCTAGACAAACCATAAAGCTAAGATGAAATTAACTCAGCACATAGTTGCATCCAAAATACAACTTTTACTGGACCTTGGCTTGCTAAAAGACGTAGCTGCCACTAATTTCAATTATGATTTTATTGCTGCTATAAACTTTATGCTATTCAAGTAGAACTAATTTACATGTAGTTGTGGCATTATTTAGCCACGTAGATAACTTTTAAGGTAACTGAGGGTTGAATCACTGATTTTCCTGTAAGCTAGAATGTGATGCAGAGCTCCACGGGCTGGTAAGGCTGCACTCCTTTGCCTGGGCTCAGTGGATGCCACAGCTCTAACATAAATGGAATTAGAGGATGCACATAGGAAAGCTTCTCCTTGATCATTTCAGTTCAATGCTCATAAATTAGAATACAGCTGACACTCTACCCCTGATACACATGACAAGTGACATGCAAATGCTGAAGTTTTTAATTTTTCATAAATTATCTGAATAAACTCCAGATTTTTGAATGGCACAGATCTTTTTTGCTAGTAATTTTCTGTCAAAAAACAACGCAGAGTTATGAATCTCAGCCTTTGCTTCTCTTTGTGCATGTATATAAAATTTACACCTGCATCCCTCATACCCATTAGTCACTTAAGATGAGCAGTAGGTAGACTATATACATGGGGAGTTCAGGTTGATTCCTTTCTGTTGTCATTATCAAAAAAGTTTTGCATAGAGGATGAATCAGGTGAGCTTTTGTAACAAACCTTAAGGTCACAGCACAACATGAGCTTTTGTTATCCAAAGATGCCAAAAAAACCTTTCTACATATAGAAAATAGTAGAGGATGTAAATAAATAAAGGGAAAGCACTGGCTCCAAGTTTTCTCTGTTTTTCCTTCAAAACCTGGATTTAAATTTTGTAAGTCTGTGGGAGGTATGAGCTCACTTTATTCAAATGATTTTTTTAACTCCAATTTGTTTTCTTAATGCTATAAACATAATAATTCTTTCTTGCTCTGTTCTGCTTTTCAAGGGCTGTGTCCAGATTTGTAAAGCAGAATAACTGCCCTGGAACATAAATGATCTCAGAGCACAAGTGGGTTCCTGAGGAAAGGAGGTATGGATAAGAGATGGGCTTAGGGCTTGGAAGAGCAGCATGCTTTTTGCCAGTTCTCCTGCTTGCAGCTTGATTTCAGGTTGATCTTTGTCTCCACCATCCTCTCTGTACACAAGCAAGAGCTTGGAGAAGGCTCCATCTCTATAGCTAAACAGCCAGTTGTACCAAGGCAATGGCAACAGTCTGGTGTGCTATACCCTATGCTATGGGCTTTTAAAGCATTACAAAAGGCATTATAGCCAGCTTCTATGCTCTTAGTTAGGGATTAAGCTAGATGCTATTGTATTAAACATTGCCAATAAGCTTCTGCATATAAAAGATCTAGCATATTGCAACTTTTTACTTCTTGTGATGTGTGGAAACAAATATTCTTATATCTTTGGAACCTGGTTTAAACATTAGTCTGAATGGGAGCCTGGCACTGCTACTTTGTGCACTGTATCTTTAAATAGGCATAACTAACAAACTGATAAGAAAATGGCTTCAGCCTGGACTGTAGACAGGTTTCTACTCCCAGCCAGTCTACAGCAACAGGGAGTGTTCAGGTGGCTGCTCTTGCTCAAGCTGTGATTTCCCTGTATGCCACCCCTGAGCCCAGATTTGCTGCTTTAATAATGTGCAGCCAGTTATGCAGCTGTTGCCTTTCACAGCACACAGGGTGATAAGAAGGGTGCATTGGATCCAGGTATTGCAGCAAATTGAGGTTATTATCCCACTTGCAGTACTTCAGGAACCAGCTGGGAAACACAAACTCTGACTAGGAGGGATTTGCTTACCTTCCTTCAATGCTGGAGAAGGGTGGAGGGGCTGGTGCAGCTTGTTTCCTTTGCTGCTTTACAACTCCCAAGGGGTGTTCTAGGGTTGGCTCTTCCCCAGTTCCAGTGGTGCTTCCCCAGCTCCCGTGGCAGGACTAAGCCCCGAATCATCAGAGTGTGGCTTTAATAAACAGGCAACACTGCACCCAGGTAACCTTTGAACCTGCCTTGCAACAGTTCAAAGGTAAAAAAAATTATTCCTAATCAAATATAAAGAGCAATTTTGGCTGGTTAGAAATGTTAAACATACAAGTCTTGCACAACAGTGTTAGAAGAGAGCAGCGCATTGTGAAAACTAACCCCAGCCCTGTGAAAGCTGCAGCCCTGGGTTTTTCATAGGGCTCTCATTTACTCTGAGACTGCATCGGGCACTAAGTACATCTTGTTTCACTGAGAAACAGTGAGAAAGGTCTCTCTTAGATTGCACTTCAAGCAAGCAAAAATATTCCAATATTTTTCACCAGATGCTTTGTATGGAGTCCTGTCCTTAACATATCCAGCCGTTGAGGGACAGGTTTTCCTTGCAGCTCCAGGGGTCTGTGAAGTAGCCACTTTGGGGTCAGGGCTCTCAGCACAGTTGATGTGTTGATGGGATGTACGGGATCTAGTTATCTCACCATGGTGCATCTTCCCTTTTGACACTGTGCAAAGGGTAGTGCACTTGCTCAACTGCCAAGTAGGCCAAGCCTGTTTTGTGAGAGATTTCTTGTGTTGATTTAAACAATGGTGGTTTTGGTTTGGGATTTTTTTCCTTCCTCCATCTCTGAGATGGGACTAAGAGAGCACCTGTGCTTAGTGCTTCGTGAGAAAGACACTTGTGAGGTGAGGTATGCAGGCTGGGCTAGCAGGTGGAGCTTCCTGGCTTTGCTTCCAAAGACTGCGGATGTGATTTTTGGAAGACATTTTCTGCACATGATCCAAGAGATAGGGCTAAATAGCAAAGTCCTTTCAGCACTCACTTATAAGAGAGCATCCAGAGGATGGTAACCCAGATGGTGAAAGGCCTTGAGGGGAAGCTGTATGAGGAGCTGCTGAGGGCACTTGGTTTGTTCAGCCTGAAGGAATCTGAGGGGGAGAGCTTTCTTATGAGGGGGAGAGGAGGGGCAGGCAGCTCTTCTCTGAGGTGACCAGTGACAGGACCCAAGGGAATGGAAGCTGTAAGGAGAGGTTTAGTTTGGATATTAGAAAAAGGCTCTTCACCCAGAGGGTGGTTGGGCACTGGAACAGCCTCCCCAGGGAAGTGGTCACAGCACCAGTCCTCACAGAGTTCAGAGGGTTTGGAGAATGCTCCCAGGCACCTGGTGTGAGTCTTGGGAGTGGTTCTGTGCAGGGTAAGGAATTGGACGAGATGATCCTCTAACTCTAATCATGTTCTGTGATTCTGTGACGAGTCAAAATAATAAAGCTTTTGTTGGTCTAGGTCTGGTTTGTCTGGTACTGAAATTTGACTCCTGTATGATATCCGAAGAGTAAACTAATACTAAAACTTTTCACTTAAGACGTTAAGTATTCTTAATCGGTATAAGGGAACCAGCCTGAATCAATGGATATGAATAAAAGTGGAAGTACCTGTGCCAGCACAGCATCCTAGACCTTCTGGTTGCAACCTCCTCTTAGGTTTTAGAAAATTCAAGTTTAAGGAGGATGGAAGAAAATGAATGGAGGTTTTCCCAAACTTGGTGCAAAGAGGTGACACACCAATGTTGAAGTCTCTTGGTTTCTGTCTGTGGTGCCTCTTGCATGTGGGAAACGAAGCAGTTGATCCAAGGTTTTTACAAGGTATGCAACAGATACTAGTAATTAGTAGTTGGGCAGGTCCCCATTCAGCCTAAGTGGATATTGCATCATCATCTCAAAAGAGCTGGAGTGACTGACACAATCTGTGGTTTTGGCTCCTAGATGTGTTTTATAAACCAGTGGGGGTGGGGGAGGAAGGCAGGGAAGTATAGCAGAGTCACTTGAGAAGGGAACAAAGCCAATTACCTGAGCTAGCTGTATGTGTAAAGCTGTAACTGCTTTTCCTTCTCCACCCTTTCTCTCTGGTACATAAAGTACATGGCATTTTACCTCGTTTGAATGGCAAATTAATCCAACTTGTGGTGTTTTTGTCACCTTTCACCTATACAGTTTCTTCCTAATGAGTTCCTACTGATTAGTTCACTGTTAAAAAGAGTGAACTGAGCCACTGGGGACAGTGAGTGTGTCATCCTTGAATATGGCACGGGAGGCTCTTGGTCAGATGTCCTGCTGAACTGCTAATAGTGAGTAACTTTTTTCAGCTTGTTTTGAAAGCAGGTGTGAGAAAACACATTCTCAGGTCCTAGAAGACAATGGGCTATGTTCTGTAGTGCAGGTTTGTCTCTGCATATCATCTGTGTTTCTTGTTTGCAAATGAGTGATGCTGTAGTTTGTGATCTCAGCGACCAAAGCACACAATCAATGACATAAAATAACCTAGATCAACTGTGCAAACATCACCTGTGTCCCAGTTCCAAAAATGAGGAGCTGAAGGCAGACCCACAAACACCGGATGTCTTTTCCATAAGATTGGGGAAAAAAAAATCAGGTAATGAAAATAATAATTTTTCCCCTCAAGACTTAATTATTAGGAAAATGGATGATAAATGCCATGATGAATTCTCCTAGGTCAGCAGGGGTTCCATGAATTTTATCAGGCTAATCATTTTTTGAAGTCTGAGCAGTTTATGGCTCAATATTTATTCAGACTATTACTTTTTTACAGAAGTATCTGCATGCATGGGGTTTTCAAGATGGTGAGAATATGGGTTTTCCTTTGCTATTTTTTACAGGTGACAGAAAGCTCAATAGTTTCCCTTCTTTGTTTAGATCCATTTTCTGTGCTAATCTAAGGTATCACTGTTCAGATTAGCACATCTTTCAAATGTGATCATTTGCCCCTTGTGCAATTCATTTGACTCTTGAATAATGATGAAAGAGACCAAAAGGGAGCAAAAGAAATTAAAAAGAGTGCATCTTCCAGCTTTGTTTGAGCTCTATTACTGAATGCAGGATTCAGAGGTGTATTTTAGATACCTGCCAAGGAACATACAACTGTAGGATATCCCTGAATGCTGCTTAAAAGTTATTCTTACCACGGTTGTGCAACCAGTCTGAGCTGTGAAAGAGTGGAGCTAAAGGTCATTACCACACAAAGCTGGAGTTTAATCACTTCTAGGTACCATGTAAGAAGCTTTTTTTTATTATTGGTCTTGTGAAATCTATTCAAATACAATCAGCTGTTGAATGATAAATATGAAATAAACTCTAACCCTTCAGCCTAAATAGTTGCCCAGACATAGTAAAATTTGGTGCCAGGATATTATAGGCAATTTTTACTATGTTAAAACATTTGTGTGAAAGGCATAGATGTGTCATTGAAGAGTTTAAACAATTAAGGAGGCTGCACGTGTATTTGCAATTGCTCTGTGGTGCCCAAGAACAGCTGCACACTACTTTTGTAGCAGGATGTGGCTGCTGCATAAAATTGAAGAATCTGAGTGAATTTGCTTTTATATTGCCACTGATAATCTTGCATTCTCCTCTCTGAATGCAAAGTTGAGTTGTGGGTGTTTGCCTGGAAGTGTCTGTGGTTTTAAAACCAGACAAAACAGAACATTGAGATAACTGTAGGTGTTAAATACATACAAGTATGAACTAGTACTCTCTACCTTGCAGGGGAAAAAGGCATCTGATTTCTATCTTGACCTGCTGACTCTAAGCAAAACAACTGACAGATAATTCTCCTGATTTGACTGGAAACTTTTAAATGTGTTATAGAGTGTATTTACATTGGTCTACTTGGGATCAGAATTTGCCCTCAAAAGACTAACTCTTCTGAGCTCTGACACGAAAGAAATATTTGGCATTGATCACTTCTGCTCAATCTGATAAGGTGAATAGATGATCCAAAAACTGAAGCTACTGATCCATTTGCTCATTAATTTTCAAAGTCCAGTCCTCTTATTCCACATACACATTTACTTGAACATTTTTCTGTACTTAGCTTCCCCTACTGCCAGGATAAAATGTGGGTAGCATAAACAAAGATGAGAGTTTTTGAACAGAGACTTTGACTGTTGACCATTCAAACTGGAAGTAGGAAGATGGAGCAAATCTTTCCTAGTGACTTTAGACTTTGGATTCTCATACTAATAAAAATAAAAAACTAATGTTCAAAGTGAGCAATACCTGACGTGTAATATTTAGATGAGGAAAGTTTAAAGACCACTTGGATTGCTTTTAAGTGTTATCAGTGTTGTAATTTCACTAGGTGGTTAAATTCTTATTGAAACAACTGAATTCCAAGTTTTGTTTTTAAGACAACAGGCTTCTGATGCTGCAGTGGTAAATACAATGGTTTGATAAGATGTCTGTTGCAATCCTCTGTGTGTTGTGTCTTGGACTTCATCTGTCCATCTGTTCTTAACAGAAAGGATAAGCCTTGGAGTTTACCTGTTTTTCAGATATTCTGAGGAGACTTGAGCTCCAACTCTAATTTAGAAACTCTCTAATACAGGGACTCTTTTATTTATTCCTTTCAGGCTGAGACAATGCCTTTGATGTTGGTTACCAATAATTATAAACCAATAGATGTTCAGCCTTTAAAATATGGCAGATCTACTTGTAGATTGTTATAGAAACAGTGCAGAATGCCTGTAATTTCTGAAATCTTTTCCCTTGATCTGTGCTTCTCAACCCTTGACCGAGACAGCTTTGCGTCAGTTAAAGATCAGGTTAAATATAAGAAGTTCAAGACATTGTGAGATGCTTTTGTGATTAAATTCTCTGGTTTTCTTTTTTTTTTTTTTTTTAATAGATTTAAAAGACCAATGAATTATGCTGTTGGATCGTTACTGGTATGGTCTTTAATTTCCACATGTTTCTTTAGAAATTTGTGTAAACAGACCACTGGAGCTAAATTTTAGAAGGCTTTTGAGATAACTGTCATGCAAGATCACAAAAAGAAACATTGCTTTGAACTGAGAATTTAGATTTTAATTAGGCCTCTCTTGTTGAAGTTGTTTATGTAATGATTAAAGCACTTGTAGTTTGGTGCCTAAAAATAGGTTCAGAAATGCAGAGACTGTGTTTGAGGTAGTTTCAATAGCACATGTGGGTTTTCAGGGTTGTATAGATAAAGAATTTTCAAATTCAATTTTGTGCCAAGTGAAGCTACTTACTTTGAAAAAGCCAATTGCTTCACTAAAAAGACATAGTTGTATATTGCAGTTCAGGGGAATACATTGAGGAAAAAATGTAGTGATATTGAAATTCAGGCAATCAGTACTTCCTGTAGGTAAACTGTAACCCCTGGGTCATGTTTAGTAAGGGTTAGGTTGGAGCAAGGTGAGTACATGACTTTGCATACTTGACTCAGTACAGTGTGATTCAGAATCAGTGTGTGATGTATGGAGTTGTAAATGCTCCAATGTCCTTCTAAGGCATTTCCTCTGCAGTCACTGCAATAGACTTGCAAAAGGGATGAATCTGATGCTTTTTAGTTCAGCTACAACAGATATGATTGTCAAAAGTAAGTAGGAAGTCATGACAAATCACTAATCAATGTGTCATGGTGAGCACTTAAGTACAGATATTTTAGTTGAATTTCCATTGTGTTCAGTGTTACTTCTCATGTGTTTTAAAACCAGCATGTTTCCCAGATCTGTGTTGGACAGAAAGGATCTGCAACAAATATATAACAAGAACAGGGATCTCTTTTGAGTTAGGATAGCAGCAGCAGTGTGTCCAGGAGGAGAATTTCTACCTGTGCTGTATAACATGGAATATTACTTCTGGTTTAGATGAAGAGAGCTTGCCACTGCCACTGAGGCAATCTTGCACTTCACTGCTAGTGGTACTTGCCTCATCCTCAATTACTTTTTTACTGTATCACATATACCCAGTTGTTTACCTTTTAACTGAAGGGTGAAAAACAATATATGATAAGCTGTGAAATCTGACCTGCCCTGGGTTGCAATATATATTGAGTCCAAACTGAGGATGCCATTGAAACAAGCAAACCAAAATGCTCTGATTAATTAAGATTATTTAATTAATATCTGGTGACACATGAAGAAGTCAGAGCCAGCAGAATACAAAATGGAATAAGAGGAAAGTATAGAGTCTGAGGTCTGGCTGTGCTGCCACTTGGTGACAGCACAGCTCATTGTGCCCTTCAGTGCCACTCCTGCCTGTCAGTGCTGCAATAGCTCATGCTCTGGTGAACCTTGCCAATGCTTTGGTTAATGTGCCAGACACCTTCCAGCTTGCTGTGGCATCTCAAACGCCTTGGAATGCTTCCTACCCACATGGCAGCAGAAACTGGGCTCAGCTCTCCAGATTGCTGTCAGCAGCCATTTCCGACCAGTCGTCCTTAGGTAACTTTAACCCAGCTTTTGTTTATGCTGATTGTGTTTGCAATGACAGGGAGTCTTCTGATGCCTTCACCTGTCAGGTTCAGCAGAAGAATGTTTCATCCCTTTTGGAGCAGGTTGCTCAAAGGCTGAGGTGGAGTATCTGTTTCTGTGCTTTGCTTGCTTCGCCCTCCAAGTCCTGTGATTCTGGGGTTTGGCTATTTGAGAACAGTGATTAGACCAATGTCTCCCCAGTTTCAGAGGGAAGTGCTGGAATGGGAAGGCCTTGCCTAATTTTTGACTTAGATTTTCATCTGTCTTCTTTGGTAAAACCCAGTTGTGACTGCTACTTTCCCGTAGATGCTGTGCTCCGTTTCCAGGCTTTTCTGGGGGAGTGCTTTGGCATATGAGTGCTCTGAGGAGCCAGGAGAATTTTGTCAGAGGCTCTGTACCCTCTGGCGTTTTTTCTTCTGCCTCTGAGCTCACAGGTTACTGCAGTGCATGCATCTCACTTTCTCCCTCAGTATAAAATTCTGAAATTCTTGTGATAACCCCATGCTCCTGCCAGTAGTTGCTAAAATAACATGAGACTTTATGACAACAAGCTGAGATATTTGACATGGGGAGGAGATTGAAAATTGCTGTCTCTAAGTCTTTTGTGTAAGTTAACATAGTGTTAACACAGTTTTCCTGTGGCTTCTCATTCACTCGTGGTGAGAACTTCCTTTGATACAGATTGCTTTGTGCCTGTGCCAGAGCTGGGGGCATATTCCTTCTTCTGTGAAGTTGGTATACTTTCTGCTAGGAAATGGGATGGAAAGGGGCTTGTTTGGTAATTATAACAAATGACAGAAGGGTAAGCACTTAACAGCAAACCCAGGCAAGTATTGCTCTTCAGCTGTGCTGAACTCTTGAGTCAGATTTTTTTGCAGTCAGCTCTATCATTTTCTCGTATGAGCAGCTGAATTCTGTTCAGGCTGTTTCCCACAAAGTACTTTCTAGAAGACCATAGAGCTATTTAGGAAAGAGTTTTATTTGGTCTTTGGCAATTTCAGAAAGCTGAACCATATTTTGCTTTGAGGATCTTCCAAATTTTAAAAAGCAAGAGAACAGCTTAAGCTGAACAGAATTGCTTTTTTTTTTTCTGAAATACTGAAGCATAGTGTCTTTGCTTAATTTCCAGCTGGGCTTGGGTGTTTTGCAATATGATTTGCTGCATTTGATACCAGCCTTGAGACATACTTTGACTAGTCAGAAGCAGACTGTGTTTTCAGCCCCAGTTTTGTACATCCTGGGGTGGCACTTCAGGCACTGGCTCATGCTGCCTTGAGTACCTTCTAATCCTGAGGCAGCACTGCCAGGATTAATCTCTGTACCATGGGATGTTACTGTACTTGAGGCTGCTTGGAGCTTCGGAGTATTTCCTCTTCTTTGGCACACAGCCTGCTCCTTTCTCAACCTTTCAAACACAACACCCACCATGGTATAATTTGCCCCAAAACTGTGCTGTGAGCTTCTCTGGCAGTTTGCCCATAGCTTTAGATGAATTTGCTATGACTGCAGTCACAGCATTTTGACTCACTCTGTAGCAATCCAAAGAAGGTGCTTCCTGGTAGAGGTATGCAATGCGAATGCTAGAAAATATTCCTGCAATACCACATTTCTGTTTGTAGCTGGTAATATCCAGTTTCAATTCTTCCTTGAGGAAACAATGGCATTTAAGCTGGGCTGTTGTCTGTAGCACATAAGGAAATATGTCTCTCTGTTAGCAGGAGCATGCAATAAATGCTGTAAATACTATAAATGTCAAATCAACATCATCAGTGAGAAATGGATCTTTAATTATATGAGCTTTAGGCAGCTGATTCTGAACAACAGAGGAACACTTGAAGAGTGTTAAACTGTTCAGTCACTTTGTAAATACTAAAATCTGTTTGACTGCAGTAAGCAGTATCTGCTCCATATGCTGTGCATACACTCCACAGAAAAGACTTGTTCTGTGGTAACACCCTCTGTTGTCCTCTTCTGGCTGCCAACATCCCGAGCTTACTCATGTTTCAGCCCATGGTGTGGAGTGCAGATCATTGCAAGGCTTCCTCCTGCGGTGCTGTCACGTGCCACACTTCATTTTATACATCCACATATTCCTGTAAAACCTTTGGTGTAAGTAGTATCATTAATTATTCCATATAAGAGTAATACATCCTGAACCTATCTTGCTGACCAAATGTAAGGCAACGGTCCCATATTCCCATAATGCAGGAGCTACTATAGAAGGTGCTTGACTTCAGTCTCCCAACAGAGCTGGAGGACAGCCCAAGGCTCTGGAGATTCTGACAAATGCTGGAAATGATGAGTCTTTCTTTTCTTTCCTTTACTTCCTTTCTATTTCATTCAAAAGTGGTGCACACTGGTGTTTTTCATTTTTTTTTTAATTAAGTTTTTGCAAGAAGACACATTAGGAAACACTTCTGTAACACCCAGATGGATTTCATCTCATTTGCATTCTAATCTTCAAATTTTGCAATCTGTGTTTGTTTAAAAAATTTTAATTTAAAAAAGGGGAAAAATACCCTTGTCTGAGGAGGTTTATGCAGGCAGTAGAGTTGATGGCTTCACTTGGATCTGTGTACTCACTGGGGTACTTAATATTCTGTAGTACAACTTCATTATTTGAAAAAATAGCATCCATGCTGTTGCTGGGATCCTCCTTTTTATCTTGTGGGTTGAAGTGCTATTTGCTTTCTTCCAGTCTTGCAGTAATTCCACATGCTCTTCAAAAATACATACCAGTATACATTGATTCATTATCTTACATATTTCCATGCATCAAATAGTTGTCATAGAAGTTAAGAACTTAGAATTTTTATTTCTCCTGTCTCCATCCCCTTTCTTTTTCTCTTCTCCACCCCAAAAGCGCAAACACACCAAGCAAGTGATTACACAGTAGCTGTTACTCAAGACTGGTAAATGGAACTAGATATCCTAGAGAGGATATTCCTCACACATAAAACCATAAAAATCTCCTAGCATCTTTTAATGAGCTTACTATGAAAGATCAAAACATGCATTGTGACACAGGAGAGAGAAGAAGAGATCAACAATATCATTGAAGTCTTAACTCTGTGGCAACAGGGAGTTGTTACCGTCAGCTAAGCACCTTTGCCCAAGAAATGGGTAAAGCAAGCAACTTTTAAATTTTTTTTTTCTTTAGGTAATTTTTGTTTTAAGTAACTTACCTATTTTCAGTAGAATATCAGTTGTTGTTTCTGTAATCTCATTAGCACTGTTGTTAGCTTCCTGCTCTTTGCTATTCGATCTGCTTACTCAACCATCTTTTATACTGTGACAGCTACACCCTCACGTAATAATAACTTGTTTTTATGCAGTGCATTCACCTCAGTGATTTACCCAGCCTACACACAACCTTACAAACTTGAAAACACTGTTTTAATGGGATGCTATCTACCCTCTAGTTGTCTTATGTATTAGTGGTATTTTTTCTGTGATTTCCAGATTGCTTGAGTGTGGTTTTAAGGATCCATAGCAACTGATATAGATTTACTCTATATCAGATCAATATGGTAAAGAATTTCAGCCTGAATTTGATTTTTCCCATTAAATTGAAATGATTCACAATAGGAATTTCTCAATGAATCGACTTTGACAGTAGAATTTCCATGCGCTTGTCAGACATCAAAACTTTTCTAATGGAGGTTCAGTGCTCAGATTTACAAGAGAGTTTAAAATTGAAGTAAATTACCTTTCCATCCAGAGCCCTTGTGATTGTTGCTTCGAGTCATCTTAAGACAATGAATTTAAGTGACTGCCAGTTACATGGACTTTTACCAGAGTTTGGGGGAAGTCCTTCTTGGTTCTTCTCAGTTTGCATGGCCAGAAGCTTGAGCAGTTGCCTATTGCTGCAGTTGCCTATTGCTATTCTCTAAAAAAAGTCTCCCAGAGAGATCTTGCTATCGTGTTTAATAAGCTTTCAATGGAGCCCAGCTAGAGATTGTCCAAGAGCAGCTGATGCAGCTGTTCCTGCTCATGTCTGCCTTGCTGGGCTGCTCTCAGGTGGCAGGGAGTGATTAGCAGTTCTCTGAGCTGCCACAGGGCTGGTGCAAAGAGCACGATGAGCTTCTGTGGAAGAGTGGTTAGCTTTCATCTTACAACATTTTTGTTTGCTCAGTTACTTTTTTTCACTCCTCACTGACCTTTTCCCAACTCAAATGATTTTTTTTTTTTAATCCGAGACTTGAGAGCAAAACTTGTCATCCCCTGGATATAAATCTTTATACAGACATACATCATAGGCAAAAAAATATATTTTTGCTGATTGTCTAATAGTTACTTAGATAACACATGATCTCATTTAGTTAATCCTGTCCATTGATTGGGATCACTGCCATCTGTCGCATTCTTTAACTCTCCTGAAACTCCTCAGTTTCAGTATGGTCCCTTTCAGTGTGAATGTCAGGTCAAAAACACTGACATTTTTTGTTTGATCTAGGTATTCCAGTATTATAACGATGAGCCATGTTTTGATAGAGGAAGTTAGGCAAATATAAATTAAAGATTTAGGAAAGTCACGTAACTATAGCTTTTTCTGGAGCTTAACGGGTTCTGTGTGAAAATCCTTCTGAAGTTATCATGGTAAGGAAAGTATTACATAGTACGATAAAATATGCAAACAACTGAAATCTGTGGGAGACCAATAAATCCAAACTGACCTAAAAGAAAAGAAGTGGGAATTGGAATTATTGAAGATGATAAAACAATTCAGAGTTGCACTACAGAATAACTTTTGCCTTTTTATTTTCTGGCACAAAATAAAAGGCCATCTTCTTGTGACCATCTTTAGAGAACTTTTTTTTTTGGTCTTCTTACTGAAATATCCCTGTGTTTCAGCATGGTCAGAGAGTAAAGCTGGACAATGTCCTTCTCTGACACTTCCGTCAAAATTGTGTCCCCTCTGCAATGAGCAGCAAAAGTACTTTATAAACATTCTGTGACACGATCTCTGCTGCATTAGCTGGAAGCTCACCTGAGATACATATTCGGGTTTTAATAGTAAATAAATGCTTCCTAGTTAGTTGTGGCTAATATACAAGAGTAAACACTTGGCCAAAGGCAGTCTGATTTTAAGGTTATATGTGGTTCCTAAAGACAACAGTGTTTCCAAATCTGTGTGGACTCTGTCCTTACTGTTAGATGTTTAGAGGATGATTTATATTTCTTACTAGCTCTTGCAGAAAGCCTGTGAAGATTTACAAACAGGAAATGTTCCTCTTGTGCTAGAAAGCAGCTGTTAGTGAACACTGAAAATTGCTACTGTGACTAATACATCAGCCATTCTCTTTGCAATTTATTTTATGGACTTCACTGTGTTACACACTTCTGTTACATAGTGCAAGTGAGAACACTCAGCAAGGATTACTATGTGCCTAGCACTGGCACAGAGATAAATGTATTTCCATCTAGAGTAGCCAGTATCCTAAAACCACAATTCATCCACATAGGGAAAAACTTTGCATCTAAATACCTGATCCAGTTGCTGGAATATCTCTAACTCAGATGACTGCACCTTGCATGAGCACAGGAAGCTGGCCTCACTGAAGGTTTGCCTCTTAGGTAGTTTCCAAACTCATTGTTTTGTAATTTTAAAAGTGCATATATATTATCTTCTGTCGCGTTACTTAGATATATAATTCTGTATTGCAGCAATAGACAGCCCAAGCACAGGCCACTGAGTCCAGCTGGGGAAGTGATGCACAAATAAATGCTCATTTGACAGACTTCTTGCTGGCATTGTACTTAGCCCCAGAGCTGATAGCATGTGCTGCTTTCCCCTTTGCTTGGTGCATTCCCACTCTGCAGGAGGAGGACTTTGCTCTGCTTACTATAGATTCAGCATTTTGCTCTTACCTGGCAGGAGGGCACAGGTAAAGTGTTCACATGTGACACTAGGAATAAAATAAACTCTGAACTGACACCCCAGCACATAGCATTATGACCTTTATGGGTCTTATCCTACTTGAGACAGTCCATAATTCTATGTTACTGCCCATTTCAGAACTTCAACAGGGCAATGCAAATCAGAACAGTAACTTTCTCTTCTTCCTGAACTGCAGAGAAAAGTGACACAAGTAAAAAAATATATGTAAAAGTAAAAGACCAGAAAGAAGGTAGAAAATCATCTCCTCCACCTGTTTAGAGCCAAATCAGAGTGAATCGCTGGAATAGGAGAAGGCAGAAACTGCATTTTATTAATTGCCACAATGGTGGGGGTTTGTGGCTGGAAAGGTGATTGATGCCAGAGTTGGGCCTGTGAACAGTGTTCAAGGTGTGCCTGCAGGCCAGGCTGCTGATTTTCAGTGAAGTAGGAACAGAGTCTGCCCCAATCCTCCTGGGATTTTTGGGACACCCTTCAGCTGCCACCCACGACTCTGCTGTTTGTGCAGAATCCAAACCATCCCTGCTAATCAGCCTTAGTTAATGCCCACTGTAATGAGGTGGACTCCCCATCACTCACATTCTCCAGACACTGAAGTAACAGAAATAAAGCCTGTATGTGTCTTTTCATGGGGAATGTAATTCCTGACCTCTCACATGCTAGACTTTGATAAATATTGTCACTATTTCTAGATGTGAAAAATGGGATATTTGCCCTGACCCAGGGGAGGCGGGGAGGGAAGGAGAACTTTGTTCTTATTACTGTTGCTTTTATCCATCAGGAAAAACTGAGAAATTCCAAAATATTGATCAAACTTTTGAATTTTAGCACAGGATTTCCAGAAATAATAAAAAAAAGAGGTAATATTTATTTCGGAAAGTGAGTTTTCTTCCACAAAAGGAGAGGAAAAGTAAGATGAGAGGATGAATGTGAATGAAGCTGGTTTTGGTTGTCTTTAGTTGTGACTGATGTCTTGTGTTGGTTCAGGTTGCTGTCCATCATTACTCAAGGAAATGCTTTTCATAGGGATTATAATCACTTAATAGTTTTGGTTTGATATTCTGGAAATTCTTTTTCTGTACAGCACAGAAAGCCTGTGGCTTGCAATCTTCTTGCATAAAAAGCAGCTGTTTCTTGTATTACCTCTAGGCAGTTTACTTTCAGGACCATTAATGGGCAAAACATGGGTACCAATTTCCAGCTGCCACAAAGGACTTAATTTTCCATCACCACAAGATATTTAACTGATCATCAACCAACTGATATTCAACAATACATGTTTATCTGCTGAATTACAGCCCATTGGGACGTTCAAGGACATGTCTGTTGTTAAACTCTGTATATAAGTGTTCACTATGTGGTGATAAATAATTAATGTAATATTAGTACTGATCAATAGCTCTGTTCTGTGATAAACTGGCAGGGAAGTGATTTTATGTGGTTCTTCCCTTCCTCTTCAGCCTTGCAGTCATTCAGGTGTCAGTGAATTCTGCTAGAAGCTAAACAGCTCCACTAAATGGGAATCTTGTCTTTGCTGTCTCAGAGTTTAGGGCCAGAAGCAACGCAGTAAGTTTAACTTAACTTTTTTATTGTGTACTTGTTGGTCAATAGGACAAAACCAACAAATATACCAATGCATACAGTTCTCACAATCCAGCAGTGAGCTGACCCTAATTTCTAGACTTTTTCAGGGAATTCACTGGATTAAATATTGGACTTACTAACTGGATGCCAGAGAAGGGGCATAGATAGTTTCTGCATTGATAACAGCAGTGTTCTCCTGGTGTATCAGCATGGGTTCCTGGTCACCCTCAGCTCTCCTGGGGAATCTTGTATGTATTTATATTTTTCAGAAGTTAGCGAGTAAAGACTTGAAGGAACCTTTCACAGCTCCTATTCTTCAGGGAAAGAGGTTTGATATTGTGTTCCCTGCTTACAAACACTTGCCAAATATGCTACTGTAATTCGGCTTCCTCCTTTTCCCAGTCTGTGATTTCCCCAGATTTGTATACTCAAATAAGTTTGTCTCCAATCAAAATGCATCTGAGGCACTTTTGTGTGATTTTTAGTCCTCAGAAAGAGGACTAAAAGATCCCAAATTCCATGTAAGAGTGATGTTCCTAGGTATGTTTTTATTCCTTCCTACTTGAAGAATGATACTAGCTAGTTCTAGATATGGACTGGCAATTAATTATTGTGGACTAAAATCATAGCTGCATTTGGGACAAAGCTGGAATGTATTTATTGGAAACAAAATGTACTTTTAGCTAAAAGTGACTTGTCAAATACCAAAACCAGGCTCGAGACTGCTGCACTTTTGCTGCATTTTGGTTTAGGTTTGTTGGTTAAAGTTCGTTACTTAAGGTATGTTCTTATGTGGCTTATCTGCATTATGCTTTCCTGCTGTATGCCATACCTGTGAAGGAAATGTTAAACCACGGGGCTATGTCTGTTAAAAAAAAATGTTAAATAGGGAAAGACATCTGAGTGAAAAGCACTTACTGTGAATCTGAAACTGCAATGAAATCCCTTTGTACTGTAAGCATTCAATGAGGTGGTTTTTATGGCTGTATACACTTGGAATTGATGCCTTCTAGAGGCTGACCTGGAACAAAGACTAGACAGAGCAAGAGGATAAAGTAGGTATTTATTAAAAGGCCTCAATGGTTTCACCTGGGCTGCACAAGGGCCCAGCTGGACTACAACCAAGATAAACCCCAAAGTGGTCACAAAATGGATGACCAATCATGAGGTCTCACACTTTCATAAGTTTTGGTCCATTAGCAAATGACAATGGACAATTAGACAATTATTGGAGTCAGTTGCCCAACCATAGCTTCAGGTTATGAAGCTCCATCCTCTTTTTTTTTTTTCTTCACACTTCACCATTGTTTTTGTTATTGGGCCTGAAAGTTTTCCTGTGTACCAAGCTAGAGAAGGAATTGTTTTGTCTATTTACTCTGCAAAGAGATCTTAGTAGCACTTAATATGAAACCTAAAACTACCCATTAACCAGCACAGAATCTAAAAAATATAAAAGCTAAAACTTAAGACATCAGAGTTAGCCAACAGGACACTTCCTGTCACAGCTTGTAGCTGGAGGGGTGGTTGCAGGACTTACTTGTGAACATATACCAGCTATAGCCATATTTTGAGGTGGTAGCTAAATGTTCTGTCACCCACGAGGTTGAGAGCAATACCTCTAAATCAGATCCAGGCAATCCTGACAAAATGGCCTCAATACCTTAAACACTTCTCAGAATAACCTTTTGTTTTGCCTTTTAACGCCAGGACATTGTGAGATTTCTGAGTTAGGGAGAGGTACTGCTGTTTGAGGATAGACAGGCAGCAAAAGCTGAGTAAAGTACAATGAGTTTATAATCTGACCAGCTGTGGCAGCAGCATGGATTACTGGCTTAGTGCCAGTCCTGTGTGGCTCAGGCAGTTCATCAGCCAATATTTGGGCTGTCTCCTGCCTGGCATTCTAGGAAAATGATTTTTGAATGCCTGTTGTCCTTCCCTCCACTAATAAGCAAAAGAAATTCAAAAGAGATCTCTCTGTCCATCCTGGGATTTTTCCATTGAATTACAGCAGGTCTATAGTAGTTGCTGGAGACTGCCCTGATGTAGTCCAAAACTGGGAATAATAGTGAGGATATCATGCTTTATCCAAGCTTATTATTCCAGTTGTTCTGAAGAAAGAAAACACATGTAGAAATGCTGCCGAGCAGACGGGACAGGTGTGGCACCAGAATAGGAGCTGTACATCCTAGGAAGACTGGTTTTGGTGCTGTTAATGGATGTGGGGAGGGAACTTGTTTCCCCATCTGACAAATAAAATTGTGAAGTGGTTGAAAATCTATCGTAGGTGAAAACACTGAAAAAAAAATCAGTTCGGTCTGGTGAAGGACCACTGATAACTGTGACCACTGTAACTTCAAAATATTTGTTCGGGTTTTTTCCCCTCTATTTTTCTTTACATACTGGAAAATTGCAGAATTGAGAGTTCAGGTTTATTTGCATCACACACACAAAACTCGGATATGCAATACAATAGTTGTGCTCCTTTTATTGCTAAAGGTATAAACCCCTGGTGATACTTATAGGTGCAGCCTACCCATCCCCAGTGGAATCAACAAGGCTGAAGAAATATCTGTTAGGTCAGTGAAATTCCTGAGTGCTGTGATTCCTTCAGAGATAGGCCATGTACCCAGACAGAAGCTGAAACTGCATTGTTGGCCTTCACACAAGTGAACAGCCCGGGTCTGGCTGACTGTGAGGGTACAGGTACGATGGAAGGTAAGGACTGCAACCCACTGAGGCATGGTGGCACACCTAGCACAAGTGTGGGGAAAAAATATGTTGATGTAAGCTTCCTCCCAGGTTATTAACCTTTGAGTTTTATTTTATGTTAGCTATGGATACTTGTGATTTGTTATTGTGTGTCACCAGGTACATAATAAATTGTGTATCAGAACCCTTGAATTTATTGTATTGATTTTCTGTATATATGGATTTTTCTCTTTCCAATACAGAGAAAATAAATGCAAAATTTTCAAGTTTTCTTAATTCACAACTCATTCTCAGATGTATCAGATCAATCTACCTATTTTTCCTTAATTAATACTCTGTTTTTCCAGTAACACTCCCCTCTACTGGAATGACTGCCAATTTGATATGACTCCCTGCCGTGACCTGCTTATGACATTCTTTACATGCCATTTTTTCTCAGATTGTAAAGGGAACATTAAATCTTCCAGATGAATCAGTTCCTGGTTTGAGGGTACATTGAAGTATTCACTATAAGGTGCTAGCACAGAAGTGCTGGGCACGGAGACAGTGAGGTGAGAAGTGCTCATGATGTTCTTATCAGCACTGATTAATCACCACGTAAATTTATAGTGCTGGGCAAACATTTCACAGTGATAAGACGTCTATTTTAGCATTAGACCTTTGCTTTAGCATTAGGCCTCAGCTTTAGTGCTCTTCAAGCTGTAGGATCTACATGCCCCTCTTCCTGTAATGCCTTACTGCATCATTTGCACTCTGCAGAATGTGCTTATGGAAAAGCAGGATGAAATTTAAACCTGCAAGATCTTCTCAAAACAAATTTCAGGGCCGTGTTACTGACAAGTCTGTGCTACCTATTGTGGATTGTCTTTTTATGATAGAGTTAATTTAGTATACATCCTGAATGTCTGTGTCTGAGCCGTGTTGATGTGCTTGCTCCCAGAAGAAAAATGCTGATGTTATTTTTCTGTTAGGAGCAGGTGAGTGCAAGCAGAAGAGCAACAGGGTGGGATCCCTTCCAGTGGATGCTTTGTGTCACAGTGTGTAAATTCTCAGAGATGGTCTGTGGGAGCAGGGTGTTAATGAGAGTGAGACCACATGCAGAG
The DNA here is from genome assembly GCA_018697195.1 of Certhia americana. Classification (NCBI taxonomy): domain Eukaryota; kingdom Metazoa; phylum Chordata; class Aves; order Passeriformes; family Certhiidae; genus Certhia; species Certhia americana. Next base: position 8,955,873 of record CM031862.1, read on the forward strand.
AAAATTTAGCAGGGGAGGAGGTACAGGCTGCCAAGAAACAATCTGGGAAGGCTGGAGACTGGGTGCACCCCAGAGCAGCAGCTTGCATTGCAGGTGGGCTTCATACCATGGAATCTCACAATATTTCTCTTAGAACCTTATACCTAATAGATTCTAGTATACCTATTAGAACCAGAACTTATCTTAAGATAATTGTTTTTAAAGAGGTGTATTTTAGGTTTTCCCTATAACAACAACGTGAAGAAAACCATACTAGAAAGCAGGGCTAGTCTCTGCTTCTCAGTGCAACGTGGCTTCAGATAGAGCTGAGGACACTTTTCTCAGCCTTGTGTGCCTGACTGCCAGGCTGCAAGATTTACTATTTATTTCTCTGAAGCCACTGAACTTGACCTTTGTAGGGCTGCAGTGATTTGCTACATGAAAGGGCCATGGAGTCAAATCAATCAATAGCTATCTTTTCCTCTGCACCTGTGTGCTGCCCTTTGGATGGGAATAACTTGAAAAGATTTGATCTTCACTACAGAGTGAGAGGTTAACTCCTAATACAAACCATGTACATCTATGATGTGTTTTGTATGCAGAGAGTCATGATACTATTCTGATGTAGTGTTTTTCCTTGTCCCTGACTTGGACATTTAAACAAAATGTCATGGATTTACTGAATAAAGAGATGAAGTTGGTTTTAAATGAGGATTAAGACTGGGGAGTTTCTATACATGGCATCTGGATCTGGGACATTGCCTGTGTGTATATTGTGTAATGTATTGGCAATTCTGGCAGCACAGGCAATGTTTACCTCAGTGTGCTACAGAGCTGAGATCTCCCTACAGCAAGGCTTTCAGCCCTGATGTGCTTCACTCCTTGCAGGGCTGCCCTAGCAGGGGTTGCACAAGGTGGGCATGTCAGCTCAGACCCAGGCTGGCATCTCTGCAGCAGGATTATGTGCATGTTCCCCAGTAAACACCTACTGAAGCTTCATTCTAAAGTTTGCATTTGAAATTGTGAGATCCCAGCACAGGATATGAGGCATTAATGATTGACCATAATTAAATCTGACTTGACAGTCTTGGTACCTGCTCCTTCTTCTTCACTATTGGACATGAGGTGGCAGGATAGGAATCAGAGTGCAAACAGTGCTGCTTGTTTGGGAATACTAAGGCTAGATTGTCCACAATGCACAGCTTGCATTGTGGCAAACTTGCTCATTTTGTGTTAGATTTGACTCATTTTTTCATTGGCAGTTTTTGTTGGACCTCTTCTGAATTATTTACATCTGCAGCGACTGTTATATAAAGGCTACCCAGTTTGACGCTGTTTACCTTTTGCGAGAGAGAAGTTAACCTATATTTAATGAACAAAATACTGGGTAAAGTGTGTCACTGTACTGGCAACATTGTCCTGCAACCTGTGTTGATACCTTGACACCTGTGTGTGCTCATTTCTCTTCTACTTCTTGTCATGACCTCTGTGACCTTGTGCTCAGCATTGCAGTGCCAAACTGTGGGAAGGAAAAAATGCAAAAATTCATTTCTCATTAGAGTTCATGCAAATTGAAGGAAGAACTGGGACAAAACTCATCTGGAATCTTTGTGGAGACAAATGTTGGGTTCTAAACAGATTATCTGCGTCCTTTCGAAATAACCTTTGCTGTCCCCTATGTTTCCATGGCCAGATTTGTATTTGGATGCAGAGACTAAGGCAAGCATCTTCATGCCCTGACAGCTGGAAAAGATCCATCATTTTAGTCCATCTGAAATGATGAAGTCTATCAAACTTCATCTTGTGCTGAAATCTTCAGCAGTCATTGTATTTTCTGATACAGGCAACATAAATAGTGTTTAGTAGAATAAGTAGTGATGAGCAATATTCAGGTTAGGAAAAAAGAAGGTGGATATTTTTTATGCAAACGATTTAGGATGGACAACTTTTGCTTTCTTTAGGAGCAGTACTTGTGGAACTGAAACATCTTCATGTGTTGCTGCCTTCTCCGGCAGATAGACCTTTCCACAGTCACCACTGGCAGCTGTTTTTCAGTTGTGTTTTGATTGTTTTTGGCAATAAACCATTTCTGGACTGTAGGGAGATAGTGATCCTGGGTGGAAGAGACAGGAGGGCTGCCTGAGCCACACTCAGTACGGGAACAGGGGCAGGAGGTTTGTGTGCCACAGGCTCCATCCCACGGCCGGCGGGAGGCGGCCTGGGAATTCACCAGCGCACTTCACAGCAGCTGAAATCCTGCAAGGATTCTTCCAAAGACACACTTCTTGTATAACCAGGAAGAAATTAACCTGCTAAGGAAACCGGGTTCAAGGCTTTCTGCACAAAGTAGCCGCGATAGAAGTGCACTCAATGTTGTAAAAGCAAGGCAAAACAAGCAGGTTTTGGAGAAGGACAAGAATTTGAAGAGGTAAAGCCGCTTGGCGGGTGCTGAAACGCCGCGGGGTTCGGTGGGAGGGGAGCAGAGGAAAGGCAGGTACTGAAACAAAGGGGGCGAAGAACCTGCCGGGCGAGCGATTATCTCGGGGCAGCGTGTGCCGTGCAGCGCCGGACACGGCGGGGCTCCGCTCCGCTATGGGGGCTCCTCTCCTTTCCGGGGCTCCCCTCCGTTCCCGGTGTTCCCCTCCGTTCCCGGTGTTCCCCTCCTTTCCCGGTGTTCCCCTCCTTTCCCGGGACTCCCCTCCTTTCCCGGTGTTCCCCTCCGTTCCCGGTGTTCCCCTCCTTTCCCGGGGCTCCCCTCCTTTCCCGGGGTTCCCTCCCGTTCCCGGTGCTTCCCTCCTTTCCCGGGACTCCCCTCCTTTCCGGGGCTCCCCTCCGTTCCCGGTGTTCCCCTCCGTTCCCGGTGTTCCCCTCCTTTCCCGGTGTTCCCCTCCTTTCCCGGGACTCCCCTCCTTTCCGGGGCTCCCCTCCGTTCCCGGTGTTCCCCTCCTTTCCCGATGTTCCCCTCCTTTCCCGGTGCTCCTCTCCTTTCCCGGTGCTCCTCTCCTTTCCCGGTGTTCCCCTCCTTTCCCGGTGTTCCCCTCCGTTCC
>CM031862.1:8958908-9261059 GCA_018697195.1 Certhia americana
CGGTGTTCCCCTCCGTTCCCGGTGCTCCCCTCCTTTCCCGGTGTTCCTCTCCTTTCCCGGTGCTCCCCTCCTTTCCCGGTGTTCCCCTCCTTTCCCGGTGTTCCACTCCTTTCCCGGTGTTCCCCTCCGTTCCCGGTGCTCCCCTCCTTTCCCGGTGCTCCCCTCCTTTCCCGGTGTTCCCCTCCTTTCCCGTGGTTCCCCTCCTTTCCCGGTGTTCCCCTCCGTTCCCGGTGCTCCCGGCCCCGCAGCGCCCTCTGCTGTGCGCGGCGGGGATCTGCGCTCGCTCCGCAGCTCCGGGACTGAGATTGCGGCCGGCGGAGAGAAGGGAGCCCGTGGAAATTCGCAGAAATGCGCTCATTTTACCGCTGGGGTGTAATGGATGCGCGTTCTAGCGCTTCGTTATCTTCATTACAATGAGCTTTTACCAAGAACAGGGAGCTGAAAATCCTTCACAGAGTTATTCAGGAGGCTCCCTCTCTACAAACAATAGCAACAATTCTTTAATGCTCTTTATGCTTCAGTATGTGCAAACAGAGGTACATCCACCGTGTTCATTAATTGGAGGTGTAACAACTGTAGTCGTTCTTCCCCCTTTCACATTTACGATCCTGGAAGTTTCATGGAAAAGTTCTAAGAAGGCTTCTGACACTTTCAAGAGTTTTTTCAATATTGTTCTAGTAACTAATGGAAGTAAGGAACCCACTGTTATGCTCGTTGGGGGATTATATCATGTCCTGATATTTCCTGCTTTTTATAAATCATGATTTCTCCTTCCAGTGCTTGCTGTTGTTACTCAGGTACAGACCTAACGCCTGGACCCTGCTGTGTCTGCCGCTGGCTATGTCTTCAAGGAAGTGTAAAGCTCATTAGCTTGTTTTCCAGCCTCAGATGTGCTCAATATGCACCCACACCATGTAACTATCCAGCACTGAGCCTGTCCAGTCAGCAAGACTTCCCACTCCTACCGTGTGCTCTACTTAATCCAACCAGTCAATACTGACAACACTGAGAATCAGGAAAGAAATGTCAGTTAATTAACTGTGAGCACCTTCTAATTACTGCTACATGAAAAGCACGCTTTTCTCCCATCCTTGACATGTTAGGTTGGTTTTTGTTTTGTTCCAAGACTTCACAGAACAAACTGGGACTTTGCAAGACCAAGCCTAGAGGGGAGTTTGGTACCACACTGAAAGTGGCAGGGAAGGGGGACCCTGAAGGCAAATTAGGCATTGAAAAATGCTGAGTTTGCACATCCCTATATTCTCTTTAGAAACAAGTCCTACTGCCATCGCAGCTTTTTAGAAGGAGATGTTGGCAGAAAACATAACCCAAGGGTTTTCACTGGTTTAAAATGCCAGCAGAGACTTTGGAGGAGCAAACCTTCTTTGGGATTTTCCAGTATTTGAGGCACAAAGCTCATGGAATATTTTATTTATCTGATAAAATGGTGCACAAGGATTTTTTTTTTTTTTTTGGTGGCTTTCCTTTTTCCTCTGTAAAATAAACATCTTTAGCAAAGAAGTCCAGGTCCAAACAGGATCGGGAAACTTACAAAGCACAGCTGGGCTGCGTTTTATAATAAAACAGCACAAAATCCAATCACAAAGAGTAGGTGGAAGATGAGATCTGCAAGAGAAACACGGGTGATATGTGAGTATTTCCCTGTCAGCTTCCTTTCACCTTCTCTTCCCACCCCATTCAATAAAACAGCATGCCCTAATGTGGCTCTGTCAACATATCAAATGTTAACAAATAGACTTTGAAAGGTGTGTTTCAAAGCCCTTCCAATCAGAAATGCTTTCAGACACCCCTACTAACCTAGTAAAACATGATTGTTCCTTTTTGGGAAGAGGGTGTGACAATTAGAGAAAGCCTTGTTCAGTATCAGAAATTATTGCTGTGATTTTATTTTCCATGGTGAGGGATGTACCAAAAGAAGGAAAACTAAGTATATAACACTGGAAATAAAATCTTATTTTGAAATGTTCACTCTTCTGTCAAATTTACTGATATGTCAGGTTTTTTCTTTGAGCTATGTATTTTATGTTGACAAAGACACCCAAAATGCATATTTGGGATTGATACTTTCATTGTCATACTTTGCTGTTTACCTGAGAGTGTGTAAAATCTGGATAAACCTTTGCCTGTATAAAAGAGGAGGGAAAAGATTACATCAGGATGATGTTTAAAACAGGGCAAAGTGCACCAGTGTGGTTTGTAAAAGCAGAACAGAAAACATTTGTCACATATTGAAATTCTGAATATTTCTTCCTCTTGGCTTTACTGTCTGAAGTTATAAAAGGATCCTCAGTTCGTTTACCTTCTAACATTGATGGGGGCTTTACTGGTGCACGATAATGGATTGTAACAATTCTACTCTCCGTGTATTTGTAATTTTAAATTTGTTTTCAGATTGGTGTGGATACAGTTGATAAGCTAGTATAAAAGGCCCTAGTGAAAACATTTTTTGTTCCAAGGACTTGTTTCAAAAGATGAGCAAGCTCAGAGAGAAACCCCTGGTGCCTGCAGGAGGCAGCACTTGGAGGAAACAGTTGTTCTACAGTGGGGAAGGCCGATGACAGTGCTGTCAGTGTGGCAGGAGGGAGAGGCACAAAGCATCCCCACAACACATGAAGGTGTTGTGGATATGCTGAAGTACAGACCCACAGTGTAAAGAAGAACTTCCCTGCTGTTCCTGACCTCTCTCCCACTCCCGTGCAACCTGTCAGAGCGTGTCTGAGCTGCTGCTGAGGTCACAGGCAGTGAGCAGAGCTTTCACTGCCAGCTCAGTGTGCCAGTGGTTTGGCCATTTATCATAAATGCCAGAGGGGTGCCTTGACTCACTCGGCAAGTGAAGAGAATCTCACTGAGCTCTTCTGCCAGAGCTGGGGGACCAGCTTCTGTTCTACACTCCTGCTGCCCCAGGGGAAAAGGGTCTGGCAGAGGGCTCTGCTTGCTCCTATGCTTCCCAAAGGGAGAAGCACCCCGTGAACCCAGCCACTCACTGCGCACGGTGATCTCCGCCACCAAAACGCCTCCGGTTTGTTCCGCGCGCTGCTGGCGCTTGTCACATATCTCAAGAGAGCAGAGAGAAAGCCTTGTATACCAAAAGATTTAAAAATTATTAAATAATCCAGGCACAATTCTTGTTTCCAACCAAGGAAATTGTTGAATATTTTCTAGTGACTTTTTTTTTTTTTTTTTCCTGCCTGTAATTATTGGGGGGTTTAGTGCAGGAGACATTTAAGGAGAGTCTTTACAGATCATTTTCTGAAGATTTTGGTGGACTGCCTTTCCCATCCTGCCTCAACAAAACTCCTGTCAAGAAGGGGGAAATTGAGCTCCATCTGTTTAACCCCTGACCTCTGTGAAGGCTTCTGTGGTTGTTTATTGCTAATGGTAATTGTTACCCCTTGGGTAGAAACAGGAAGCACCAAATCCTTTCCATATAGATCAGCTCATGTCCAGCACTAATGATGCCTGTCACAGCTGACAAGGTCTGTATTGGAGGCAGTGTTCTGCAGATTAGAGGTCCTTGTGCATCTCCTGACCTTTGCAGATGAGCAGCTGTGGGCACTTTTATTACAAACTCAGCATGTGGTAATTCTGGTTATGAGTTGCTTTTAAGCACAGACCACCAGCTTGGTTCAACCTTAACTGCAGGAGACCACCAGCTGCATTTTTGAGTGGGAAGTGGATGCGAGGGATGTTGCCTTATCGAGCAATTATTCTGCACTGGAGGGTGAGGTGGGAATTCCACACAGTACCTGAAAGGAGGATGTAGGTGTTCGACAGTACTGCCAGAGGGGCTCATATGAAGTTATGGGTTTGTGTTTTGTGTTAACTCTGATCTGTGGCTGGATAAAAAGTTGTAGAAATGTTGAAAAACAAACAACAAAATCTAAGAGTTTTTTCTATTGCCTTTGAAACTTAAAATTTCTAACAATGCGTCTTTGTCAAACATGCAAATTTTGCACGAGTCAGTTCCCCCTGCTTGGCACTGAGACTGTATAATAAAAAATACTGCCTTAATCTGGCTCCTGACAAAGGGGTTAGAAAGAAAAATTTGGCTCACCAGGAGTGATGTTTTCTCTTCTACAGTAAGAAACATTTGTTGTTGAAATGACAGCATGTTAGCCAAGGAGTATTTTCAGGGCTTTAATTTCAGGTTAAATAAAATTCAATTTTAATGCATGAGAGAAAGAATGGCAAAGCTCTGCCTTGGTGAAGAAGGGTGGAGAGAGAAGTTTTTAAAGAGAGACATTTTATGGGCACCTAGCCATGTTGGATTAGGTGCCTGTATAGCACCGTCACCATATTCCCATCTAAGGATACAGGAGTCCACTCTTCTACCTCAGAGACAATTTATGCATTTTATACAGAGTAGGATGTCTGCAAGAGCAATAACTTACTGCAGCATGGCAGGGAGGACTTTCCTTGGGAAGGGGGATGGGAGCTTTGAGACAGGTTCTCCCACTACCTCCAGGGTGCTCTTAGCTCCGAGATACTTAGTAAAATGGAAAAAGCTCAACTTTCTCCTTTTTTCTAGGCTCATGTTTAACTGTAGCTGTTTGTCAGGCAGAACTTAGTCTGGGATATCGACAGGAACTGAGTTTTTCAATGGCTACCTTATTTCTCAATACGTTTAAACAAGTTTCCCAATGTTGCCTGTGGCATGACAGGGTCGGGGTGCACAGCTGGGCCACTCGGGTTCACACAGGGCCGTGACTCCATCTGCTGAGAGCCCTGGCTCTATACCTGGCACACCCTCAGGAAGGGCTGGCCATGCTGTGTCTGAACGTGGCACTGTGTGTTCCCCAGCAGGGAGGCCTTACCACGGGGCAGGAGAACTTCTCGCTGTCGCAGACGTGTGTCTCACAGTGCAGCCAGACCTTGGACAGCTTGGGGATGTTACGGAAGCGGAAGGCGTTGAACTGGAACGTGGCCCGGTTCGTTTTCCCGTTCTCGTGCACAAGGATGGAGTAGTCTGCGGCACACCTGTGTCGTGTGTGGGGAAGCAGTGTCAGATCCCCCATGGCTTCAGTGAAACACCTCCTGAGGTGACAGTCTGATGAAAGCATTTGCCCTGCTCTGGGCCAGCTTTTCCTTTACTCCCTTATACCCCACAACCAGCTTTGCAGTCATCCTCAGGGCTGGGCTGGGTAGAGATGCTCCCCTGGGTCCCACCAGCACCTACCCCTTGGTGATCAAAGGCCAGTGGATCTGGTAGAAATACTCTGAGGAGGGAGTTGCCCAGCAGTTGTTGAGAACAACTTTAAACCTGGGGAGATACAAACACCAGATTAGAAAGGAATGTTCCAATTGCCAATTTATTACTCATCCTCCTTCCCTTGCCTACCTGTCACTTAAGCCCTTGGCTTCCACTCCAGCAAATATGTCAGAACCAATTTCTGATGTTTCAACAACAAAGGGGGCTTCTTTTATACTTGAGAACTTGGCATTCTTTGAAAGACAAAGACAAAGGCATCATACATTACTCGTAACATGCAAAGCAAGGCATGCTTCAACTCCAGACACTACTGGAGAGATTGACCCCAGAAATCTGTGTTCTTATAACCTGCAGCCTCCAAACTCTACCCTGGTAGTAGGACTATTGCAAACCCAAGATGATGTTTAAAAATATTTTTGTTAATATTTGGCATATAATGATGATCAGTGACAGAACTTGATGCTGTTTGGGTTGTAGCATGTATTATATCACAGGATGGGTGGGAAACAAGCTTGTTGCTGCTGCTTCTGGTGCTGGGGAAAGCTGGTGGGAGTGAGAGAGTGGAGATGAGTGTATAGAATGGGAATGGAGTTGGGACATGGCCATGTGTTGGAGAAAAAGAATGAAGACAAGCAGAAACCACAAGAATAAAGCCAATCTGCTGAACATGGAGCAGTGTGGTGCTCAGGTGAAAAGTTTATGTTACAAATACACTGAAATACCTGCCTTAACTCCCAATGTTCTTGTTAGGTAAGATGGTAACAAAGTTAGCACCAGAATTATAAAAAGAATATCGGATTTAGTCCTAGCATTGGTTTACCTAGTGGTAAATACTGCTTTTACCTGGCCTATCATTTTAACACAGTGTGTTCCTAGTTGTGCTTTTTCTAGCTGTGCTAAAATAGAGAGGCTGTTTTGGTGCTTTTGACTGTGCTTTTGTGGATAAAAGATTTCAGGATTAGGAGCTGGCTGCTCCAGCAGTGCAGTGGAGTTATGGAGAGGAGAGGGATGCTTGAAAAGGTCGGACAGTATTCTGTTGGCAACAAAATTCCAGCATGACCTAAAGATCTGTGGGGTACGTGAATATCTGTCAGGTGAGAGGAACAGGGAGAAAGCTGCAAGAGAAATGCAAGGAGCTTTGCTGTGTCTATAGGGGCCATGCAAGGCCAGGAGTACGTGCAGATTCATGCTGCTCCTGCAGTGGGACTACAAACAAGTTTTGATTTTTCTTATAAAACCTGTCAGCAGGTTAGAAATGTACCTCTCAGCAGAAAAGTCTGCCTGATTTTGAGGGATTAAAAGAACAGTTGGCATGTGTCTGCTCTGTTCACTTCAAAAGTATATACCTGTTTATCAGCAGAAAGAAGGACCCCTGCCAATCCCACTGCAATTATCTGTTCCAGGCTAGTAATGTGCTCCATGGCACGTAACAGTCAGGAGCAGCAGCCCTGCTCTTTCCAGCTTTTCAGCTGAAGCCTTTGTAAGGTAAAGGTGAAGGTGTGAGTGGCAAAGAACACTTACAGAGTAGAAGTTGAGGGACAGTTGGCTTTCAAATGAGCCGGAGCTCCCATTCTTCACATGGACAGTGGCCACCCTGGGGACAGGACAAAATTCTGCATGAGTGAGGCACAGCAATGAGGACAGGGTGAGACACACTCCCAGGAGAGGATGTACCTTTGGTCAAAGGCAGCCTGGTTCACCAGGTAGTTGGCATTGTATGTGCAGGTGAATGAGTAATTCACAGGCTGGCTCTTCACAATCACTGAGGAGTCATTGGAGACGATGGAGTTATAGAAGTGATACATGGGATTCTTGAACTGTGGATGGTGAGACAAAGAAATGTGGGCAGTACTGAGTCTTTGAGATATCAGGAATGTAGTTTGAAACATGAGGACTCTGGTGTAAAAACAGCCTCCCCATGGAAACACAGTTTGGTAGCTCTGTATATGCTGCGCTGCCTACTCATACACCGTACTGAACGTACATTCTGTGTAACACAGGTGTGAGTAAACAGCAGACTAATATCACTAAGCCTGGGAGTATTTTGCCTGGAACTGCAAGGCACAGCTGTGTGATTCTTCCTTCTTCTTGGTACCGCAGTTTCCCTCCTTCTTCCCTTGGTACCTAAGGCTTACTTCAAGCTGAAAAGGACAGGACTCTCTCAAGTGAGTTCAGACATTTCCTGAGTCAGAAATGCTGACCTTCATAATCTTACTGTCACACTTCGACACAAATGAACACACACATTCACTGTGACTCTCTTTGCAGAGAAAGGAGGAAAAAGAGGAAGTTTATTGTATGACCTCAATATATAGACCATTCCAAAGGTGACCAGGGATTGGAGGGTGAAGTTGCCACCTCTCCAACCACATTGGTCAAACCAGGAGTTCATCAATTCTCTCTTCCTCTAGAAAGGAATGCAAAACAATCATTGTTTACATGAAAGTGTGGGAGAACTCCACTACAAAAATGCAAAACATCAGAAGGCTAAGAAAAACATTCAATGATCAGGGTGACATCTTACCTCTGACTGTGTCCCACAGTATGATTTGTTTTTAGGTGACAGGTCTGGGATTGTAAATTGGTAATATCCTGAATCATGGATCCCATTGTAGCAAATGCCTCCAAGTGCCAGCTGATTAACCTCCCATCCATAAGGACATTCTGGAATTCTGGTAATGATGGTTTTAGGATAGCAGTATACCAGAATTACATCTGAAAGGAAAGTGATACACCTAGAGTTATTCAGTGGTAATTTCCTTTCAAAGAGGTGGGTTTGCCCACTTACTTTCCATTTGGCTTAACCTTCTGTGAACAGGGGTGTGTGCTGGAAAGTCCCCTAATGAGAGCAGCTTTTGCTACACAAAACTGACCTTTAAGTTGCTAAATTCTGTCCCCTTTGGAAGAGTTTGGCCTTTGCCTTCTAATCAATGCAGAACGTTGTGTAAATTTTTTTATCTTTCTGGAATAGCTGATTGAAAAGCAGAGACACTGCTGAGAAATCTGAAGTAAAAAAGGACTGCACTGAAATATGTCTTATTAACTTATGCTGCAAAGCTGGCTTCTGTAACACCACTGACTCTGTAAAAATAATATTGGTGAGGTTGTTTAGTAGGCTTTGTAGATCTGCACTGTTTTGTACTGGCGTATGGATCTCGGCCACAAGAGATATTCTGCCTTTTCTCTTCTTTGACTGGCACTGTAGTGCCAGCACAAACTGAATTTTTCCAATTGTCAGGTCAAAAGCCAAGATCTAAAAATGAACTGAAGAACCTAGGCCTGCTAACAATAGAAAATGCCCCAAACTCCCAGTCCTGTTAACAGCAGTGCTGAGTGTTTCCAAACACAGTGATTGCTAATACAGACATGAATGTTGAACATCATAACAGACAGGCTGATTGCTTCATGATAGAGAACTGGATATTTTCACAGGCAGACTAAATTGAACGTCTGATGGAAATTTTAAGGGAAAATATTGACTAACCATTAGTGACCTGAAAATTGAGAAAGACTTTAAATTACTACAGTGAGAAAAACAGGCACCCTCCCTGGAATTATTCAGTTATTTATTTAAAGCCCTTGCCACTCTCATTTTTTATGCTAAAAGCCTCATTTTGCAGCCTTTCCATGTCTGCTAGGGAATATTCTGGGGAAGTCAACTAGAGTCCTTAACAACTCACTTTTTTCTGATTAACAAACCTTCAGCAAATGCAAGCTGATTCTGCTTGTGTTAATGCTCAGATTTATAACTGGCAACATTACAGCTATGAAAATTCCTGCTTGTGCAAACACAGGTACTAAAATAAATGTCTAGAGGGCCAAATATTTAGATATAATACGAAATGACTGACAGTAATCTGACAGCAGTCATGCACTAAAAAGCAAACACTAAATTGAGGCATATTCCAACATGTTTGTAGAGCACATTTTGTAAATGCAGTGAAATCTACATTGCAGGTCTGTCTGGCACCACATCACTTCAGTTTCTAGGCAGCAATCAGTGCGCAATTAGAGCCTTACCTTCAATGATTTTTGTATTTTTCTTGCTTTAATATAAGGGTGTGGTTCAGGAGTTCAGCCCAGCACATCCAATCACCACTGGCCGTCCAATTGTAGTCCGTGGGACTAAAGCTCAGTTTGTGCAGCAAAGATCTGCTGCATCTAGACTTTGCTATTACAGAAAATTTCTAATTGTTTTAATTTGTAATTTGTTCTATGGAATCCACAGTTTAACTTTCTGAAGGAAAACGTTTTGATTTTGAATGAAAAAAACCTTTGGCAACTTAATTACAGGAGAAGATCTTAGGAGACTCTAAGTTATTTTACCTGCTTTATTTGGGCTGCAAGGCCCCGCAAGAGCTCGAGCCAAGATGACCAGCAGATAAATAGCAAGAGTCACCATTTCTTGCAATGATCTGAGGACACAGGAAATAAAAGCTGAAAATGTCTTTAAAAGTGGAAATGAAAACGATTCATTGTCTGCAGTCCTGAACTTGAAGTAAAAACTTGAGCTTACCATTAAAATGTCCTTTTTGCAAAGAGAAAAAAAATAACATTACTGATATTCTGTCACCCAACGTAATTGCATATACAGGGTAAATCTTTCAAAGACCATTGCTATAACTGGGTCACTACTGTGACAATTTTACTATTTCAGTTTAGTGGTGGCTGTTAATTATTCTAGTTTGATTTCTTGCAAAGAGTCTAAATCTAAAGTAAAATCTATCTATTTGATATAACCAAATAACCTGAAACAGTGGGATTTGAAAAAAAGAGGGAATAGAAATTACTAGAAGAAATATGACACAAGAACATATATAATGTGCTTAAAATTGAGTGCTGAAATTATTCTCTGTGGTGATGGTTATTCTGATGTATATAATCTTAACTTCATGTAGCTCAGTTTTGGTGAATTATGCATTTTCTCCTTTGCTGCTAAATGTGGAGTTTCTAGGAAAATATCCATAGAAGTTATTTACATTTACATTTCAGGCCTCAAACCTGAAAGCTGTTTCCCACAGGTGAAAAACATATACACTCTATGGGATTGAGACTGCAGTTCTCATATTTTCTCTTTGTAGACACTCCTCAGTATCAGCCGTCATACACACAGCACTAAGCAGACTAAGTCAGAAATAAGAAATATCATTTATGGGAAAAGAAAAAAATCATTCTAATTCAGTAGTTCTAACAAAACCAATCAATTTCAACATTTTCACTCAGCGTCTTTTTAAAAATTTATATTTATAAAAGAGTCTTAAAGTACATATCAGTGACAATTCTTTCTAATTATAATCCTATGCATTCTACAAGAAATTAAGAGTTATACCTACGAGACAGGAAGGAGCTAATTATTTCAGATTTTCATTCCAGTCCTATTCCAAAAGCAGCGCTGTCAGCTCTTTCCAAGATGTCCTCTTTCAAATGAACCCAGCTGGTGTTATCTTCGCTTTATATAAGCAATCTTGTAAAAGGAGCCCATCTCTGGTTAAATCTCAACCTGCCAGTATTGTCCAGCGTGAGAGGGAAAAAAAAGAGTTATAGAAAAGCAGTTCTCTTCCCCTAGATGGGTCTGTATTGCTGCTATTTGATTTTTACAAATCTTTCTACAGTGTTTTTTTACAGATCTTGTAAACAAGCGAACAGAAACCTGCTGAAGGTACAAAATTTTTTGGTTTGTGAGTTTATTAGGAAACGAGAAGCTACATCTTTCTGGAGAGGTAAAGCTACAACTACCTGCTAGCATTCAGTGAAAATGTATTTATAGGAATTAGCTGCTTGTCTTAAATAGGTTATTGAGAACGCCAAGCTTTTGTGCCATACAAGTGGACAAAAGTAATGGCAACAGATAATATATTACCTTTGGAGTTGGATTTTTTACTTATTTTTTTCCTAAAAGCTCACAGGCATTTAATCTGAGTTTAGGTAGGCTCTTTGATAAGCCCAAGCATTATACTACATAATAATAGTACATAATACTAAATGTATGTAAGACTGCGTAGTAGTCATTGAATATTAAACTATAGATTGTGTAAAATTTACCATTGCACAGAAAACTGAAACAGATTTACTCTTTGTATGACCAGTTGTGAATTTGTCTATGAAAGTCTTGGCTAGCTGGTAGGATTTTCTGGTGACCCATTACAGCTCTTTGTGTCAGCTTTTAGTGAGAGGCCCAGAAAAAGTAGTGAGTACACTACTGCTTTTATACAGAACATGGGCTTTAAACAGTCTTGCCATTTAAACTGGCCCAGCCTCAGCTTCGGGCACTTGTACCTACCCAGTTCCATGTGCTGTTGAACCATTTATGTCCTGATACCTGTCTTGGGTCACTAAACACAGACGGTCTCACTGACCCTGCCTGTGGAACCCAGCCCTGTGGGGCTCCTCACAGATGGGATGGTATCTCCCCTTGTGCAGAGCCTTGTTCTGCCCCATCCATGGCAGGACTTTGGTGTGGATCTGCCTTCTCTCAAGCAGTTTTTGGCATATAGGATGGTGCAGTAATAAAGCTGTACCAATTGCCAGTAGTCTGAAGTTTTTGAAGGGGAGAGTGGAATGGATAAACACAGTGGTCCTGCCCTAAACCTGAAATGCTCAACGAGGATTTTGTAGCTGTCCTGTGAGTGAGACTTATAGGAGCACCTTGAGGACAGCATTCACTACAAGAAGTGTTTGGAGCCAATAGACCTGAGCAAAGCAGGGCCATGAATGCACTTGCATTGTGAGGGCTGTTCAGTGCGCAGGTGAATCTGCAATGACACAAGAATTAAGTAATCAGGGTGACTTCTTCTGGCAAACTGATCCAAAGTCCTAAACAGAAGATGAAAAGCCTATACATGTCGGTGCTTAATTTCAAAGAAGGTCTCAACCAAGATTGAAGCTTTGTAAGGAGTTGCTTTCACTGTTCTTGTGAGCCTACAAGCCATCACATTCTGATCTAAAAGAGATTACTTAAAGATGGACACATGGAAAAGATCCTCTGGCCAGGGTTTGTTGTTATTTTAATAGAATTAAGGAATAATCTACTGAACAAGAACCAAAGCTCATCAATCATTTGGTGTGATCTCTCTAACTAGAAATTATCCTCATCAGAAACCCTAAAACAAGGAAAATTTTACTTCAGGTCTCTGTTTTATAGCCAGACCTCAAATCCTGCAGGGATTCAGGCCTAATTTTGATTTCCTAAGGCTAAATCTAAATATATACTGGGTCAACATGCATTCATTTTTTGTCTTTCTATGTGTGAGTGTGTATTTGGTCTGGAAGAAGAAACCAGGGTATCAGGTGAGACTTTATGATCAACCTTGTTGTCAAGAATATATAGCCCAGAAACAAGGGGAGGCTTGCAGGAGAAACCTTGTGACAGGGCATGAGAAAGGACTCATGGCTGTACAAGTAAAGTGTTATTAGTACAAGCTAATTCTTCAAACTCAAAGGATCAGATTCAGCCCTGGGGTTGGACTTGGCCTGTCAGGCCTGCCCACACAGGGCTGATTTGGAGCATAAGATATTTGGCTAACCTTGATTAGGCATAGTGTAAATACCTTGCTAAAAATTATGTAAGTGGTCCACCTCACCATAACATTAACAAAGCTTTTGAAACACAGATTAGCTTTCTACTGATGATTTTTAGCAAATGCTTAAATTATCATGGGTATAATACTACAGGTTTTAGTGGAATTACTCTGAAATGGATCTAATCCCATAATTTGTAAGAGAAAATAAATCTCTCACTATCTTCTCACAGAAAACTTATCTCCATGTACATAATACTCCTTTTAGGCAAGAGGTAGAAAACAGAATGAAAACCATGAAACAAATTTGGCAGTGGTACCAGCTGGTGTATAGTAGTTTGCATTTGCATAAGAAACAAGCACAAAATGTACCTAAGCCAACCAGAATTTGATACCTGCACTGATCAAAGGTGAAGGCTTGGGGAGGGGTTAGATTTCTCTCAGTAAGTGCACACACAGAAAAAGGAAAGCCATTAACTTGCAAAGCAGACCATTGAGGATTGTTGCAGTTCCCCGAGTCTTTCCAAACCCATTGAATAACCTCAGCAACCTAAGTATTTGCAAAGATTTCAACCATGAGCAAATGAAGGCCTTATTGTAGATTTCACCTACAAGGACAGCTTGTGTCTCCAGCCTTGTTCCTCACATTGTGATGGAAAGCTGTGTGAGTATCGGCTGTCTGCCTCTGACAAGAAGCAAATGAGGTTCTGCTGTTTGAACCTGCAAGGGATGTTGCAACATCCAATTTTCATTGGTTTTGGACAAAACAATAAACATGAAGAGTCCCTTAGCTATATGGAAGGACTTATGGGATAATGAGGATCAATGGAGACAGGCAGCTGATTCCAGGGGAAGGCAAATCAGCTGACACTCATCTAGAGGCTGCAATGTATAAATGATGGTGTTTCCTCACACCAAAACCTGGCATACCCAGTTTTGTCTGAGATAAGGAGTGTATTCATCCCACAGGCATAGAGACGTCCATGCTGGGTCTGGAAGCATAGCAACTGTATTTATATTTGGCCTTATCTGAGTGAGTGGATCCTCTCAGAAGTGCAGCACTGTGTTGGTACAATCAAATATTCCTGAAGCCTAATTGAGCTGTGCTGTGTAGACTTATTCCCTGAAGTCACAAATACCTTACGGATTTAGGATTGTTTTGCCTTTTACAGTGTAAATACCTTTCCAGTAGTTTATTACTCATGGCACGTGTTGGTCACTCACTTTAGCACATGACTGAGTCACCATCCCTGGAGGTACGTGCAGATGTTGCACTAAAAGGCATGGTTAGTGGTGGACTTGGCAGTTAGGACAGTCAGACTTTAAGATCTTAAAGGGTTTTCCAACGCAAATGATTCTATGATTCTCTTCTATGAATGTTTTAGCCTTGTGAGCAGATTATAGAACAATACATGTATGTAGAGAGAGCTGGGACCCGCAGATCTTCTGCACCCCAAGTCCCCACGTGGCTGATATTCTTCAGTAACTGCACAAGACCTATCAGAAGGGGAAATCAGAGGAAATAGTCATTGTGGAAAACTCACATAAAAATCAGAGATGGATGTTCAGGCCACCGGAAGAGACAGTCTTCTGCTCTTGACTTCCTTGTGCATTAGCTCTCTGTCTGTGTAACTACGCAACACTGAATCATAATTTTCCAGGAGTCACCTGCAGCCATGGGCTTAGTGAGACAGTGCTGCTGCTGGTACATGCACTCCTGGGGTGTGAGAGAGGACAGTCTCTCAGCTGAAGAAGCATTCCCTTGACAATTCTGCTGTTCAAGACAGATATTTATAACAGCAAATCTTGATGAACACAGAATTGTGGCTAAAGTAAATAATCATATTTCCTGTTCATTTGAATGCCTGATCCTATTGCTGTTTAGCTTTGCCAGCATATTTAATGTTCTTTGGATGCTTCTCCAGCAAAGTCCTGCCTGTTTTGCAGTAGTTTGCTACTGCTGGAACAGAACATCAGTTTCCAGCTGAGTTTCCTTGAAGCCTTTGTGTGGGTAAGTGCTTTATTTGGTATAATATTTTACGGGATATCTTGGAGCTAGCTAGTTGTGAAGGATAAGGATTTGGAGCTTGATTTAATAAAGACATGGTGCTTGATTTAATGAATGTATGAGATGTGTAAAACAGGTCATGCAAGACCAGAACTGATGACTTACACTGGTCGTGTAAGTCCTCACTTGTCCTTGGACTGCCTCTAGTTGGAGATGCCTAAACTTGCCATGTAGGTAATTAATTTGCTAAACGAGGCATGTATTGCATTAACAGTTGCTGTAAGGTGGCCAAGATACCTGTACAGATATCTGTAAGGTGCCCAAGATATCCTGTGACACAGGACCTTTAGGACACTCACCCGAGTGTCAACTTTTGGAGTGGGAACTGGAAGCCAGGCAGGATAGTCAAGAACATCTAAAATGACACTGGATGTCTGTGTGTGGGCATTTGAGTGGAGACAAGCCAGACACGCTGCTCTGGTCAGCTTGACATTCATTTTTGCTTGCCTTGGGAGCCTGAGCAGCCCTGCACACTCAGCAGCACACATGCCTGAGCATGCTCCAGCACCCTCCAATTACTCGCTGAGTGCCCAAGGACAGCTTCCAGGCAGAAGATGAAGCACTTCTGGGGAAAGATAGCTTTGATCTCAACAAGCAAAAATTGCATCTGGGTCTCCTGTAACCCTGGGCGAGGGCTCTGACCACCAGTCTGCTCCAGCTGTTCTTTGAAGAGGGTGTGGCTGTGGCTGCTGGGCTCCACCATGTCCAGAGTTGCTGTCCCGTAGAACTGAGAACCCAGGGATTAAGTATTTTGTAATGGTTGGTTATTGCTGTGGAATAGCATTCTGTAATCACCTGAATGTGGCCTAAATGGCTTCTGAGGTACATAAGTGCTTTTTTGGATCTCAATCATGCCATCCTGTAAAACACCTTGTAAACCTTTTAGTTCTTGTTATCTCAACAACAGGTCTTGATCTTTTGGCAGTGTGAGTGGGGATCTCACCTCAGTGTAGAGGAGAATTTTAAGAGGAAGGTGAGAAAAAAGGAAGAATGGACTCTTTGTGTCATTCATTAGTTTAATCTTCTCAGTTTGGCAGCTGGCTCTGACACAGTGACCATTCTCTTCTTGCTCCAGTAATGCTCTCTTTTCTGGGTATTATCCCACTGGTGTTGGGAAGATCACTGAAATATGATGTTTCTCAGTTAGGGTTGGGGTATGTCACAACTTTAAAAGAGTCTGCAGCAGATGTCTGATCTCCTGCCTGATTCCTGGCCATGTGTGTTAACCATAAATAATGCTGCTTACCCAGCCTGCATGTTTTGCTACCAAAAATCTGACAAAAACAGGACTGCAGTGCAGTGAAACATAAACATATACTAAAGACATATTTATCCTCTGGGGTCCCGCGGTGGTAATTCCATTGACTGCTGAGAAAGTGATCCTAAATGTATGCTGCTCACTTAAAAAATATGGTTAAAGAAGAAAAAAACAAAGCAAAGACAAATGAAGAGGCAAACTGATAAAGACATTTCAGAAGCAGGAGGAATGCTGAATTACAGTAAAGAACTTGATTGCCACGTAGCTTGGACGTGACTCATATTCCCAAACCCAGAAACCTTTCCTCAGACTTGCAATCTGTATTGCCCTGGGAGCCTGGAGTGCTCCTGCTCCCTCTTTAACACCTGTACCCTTACCTAAGCTATAGAGCCCTTCTCCAGCTTCCTTATTTCCCCATGGTGTGATCCAGCTGAATTATAAAACTGCTTTGTGGGATCCAAATAGGAATGTACACATGAAGGACTGGTAAAAATCATGGTCTTGAAATGCTCACCATAATTTTTATCCTTTGAAGAGTTAAGATCCATTTGTTTTCCCTATGAAATAAACTTTCAGTATCTGTAGTGCTGCAGTCTCAAATCAAACACAAACCTTTGCACTTCTATCAGTGACAGCTGATGATTAAAATCACAGTTTTGGTTTCCCAAGCTACATAATCCTGCTAGTTCATTCTTAGACCTACTTTTCTTAGCACACTGTATCCATTATACCAGTGTTGTCCTCATTTTTGAAAGTTTGTGATTTTTGGCAGTCTGATAGCATCATCCTTGGAGACAGTCTCTTTTGCTGTGAAAGGGATCTGTTTGTTGTAGAGAGCTATGTGGCTCCGAGAGCTACATGTATCAAACTTAGCTGCATTAATTAGCTGGTGCTGTACTTGTAAACTGATCATAATAATGCTTATCACAATCTTAGTACCATTATCTCAGTTTTGCAGATAATGGAACTGAGCCATAGAATGGCTGAGTCCAGTGTAGGGCACTTGAGCTGCCCATCCTGCTCTTACTTCTCCTGTGCCACTGAAAAAGCAAGCTGCTTGGAGCAGGAAGTATCCAAGCAAACACTGGATGGGTTTGTCTGTGACTGAGAAAGGCTTTCTGGGAAGCTGTGGAACGATTGCTTGGAATGCAAGGCTGTGTCTTCTGGAACAGAGGACTCACATCTCAGAGGCTCTTTTGGCACTTAAGGTAGTAAACTCCCCCTTGCTTGTCAGTTTGCCATTCCCACAGGCCTTTATGGCTCTTTGACAATGATTTGGTGACTAATAATTGATTACCAGTTGAGTGTCTCAGTGGATTTGCCTCTTCTGATGCCATAAACAAAGCTTCTCTTCTCACTTTATCATGACACATTCTTTAGCATTCAGCCTCCAAAAAGGTCATTTTCTGAGACTTCCCACAGATAACAGACCGATTTCCAGATCTGTTAAAGAGTATTATTTTCTTCAAATTGCACCAACACACTATTGATGACATCCACTGAGATGGTTCTTTCCATTCACGTTTTTCATAGCAGCAGAGAAATGTAACAACTTCTTGCAGCGGAATGGAGCAGAGCAATTAATTTAAAGGTTTCAGACACTCAGTTGTGTTTTCATTTCCTTGTTGCAGTATGACTCAACAAATACCAAATAAAATACAGATCTTACTTTTTTAGTTGCCTGGAGATAGTATTTCTTGTAGAATTCACTTAAACACCAGATGCAAGAGGTGGCCGTGGTAATGCCCATGTACAGCTATTCAGAGATTTTCATGGGCTCCCTCTGATAGTCAGGTTTGAGAAAGCTGACACCTTTGTGTTTTCTGCTGCTGATGTAGCTGGTGTTACATTGATCACTCAAAATCAATTCAACCATCCTGGCCAAAAGCACTATTGCTAGCTTTTAAAATGACAGCTTCTCTTTTCTGAGGTAGCTTACAGTAATGTAATTGGAGGAAATATGCAGTCTGCAGCAAACCATCATTTCGGTCTAAGCTGGCTGAACAGAGTATTGTGGTCAACTGAAAAATGTTTGCAATTATGATATACCAATGGCATTCATGTAGTATTTCCTACAAACTATTCCAGAAAGTATGACACTGTAGTTCCCTTTTATGAAAATCCTTCAGGAATACAAAAATCTGATTACCTTCCAAAGGATTCATAGAGTTGTTCTCCTCAGTAACCCACTACAGCTTCAAGAACTCAACCCTCCAGGACAGGCTGTGCTCAAGACTCCAGATTGATTATGCTGTTAATGACGCAGGAAGCTCCGCTGTTTTTTGTTTATTCTGTAACTAAAATTAGAAGTTGACCTTATGTTCCTGAATTAATTTAATGGCAAAAATTCAAGTTACTGATTCTGAATATTTCTTTTCTGGAAACACGATCTTGAAAGCCAAAGCCTTTGAGCTGGGGGTCAGTTCTTAGGTGATTTTGAAATGAAAGGTGTCTGCCCCAGCTGATATATACGAGCAATAAACCCTGAGCAATCTCCAAGGTAATGCCTTTACATGCTATGCTGGGCATTTACTGATATGTAAGATTTTGAAAGATCAAGATGATGTCAAGTCCTTATTTTAAATGCTTGATAACAGCTGGATAAATTCAGTAAATAGACAGACCTTGATCTGTTGACTGCTTGGGTATACCAAAAGGACATGAAGTTGAAGAGTTACTCTTTGCATTTCTGGACGGTCTTGATATCTTAAAAAAGAAAGAATAAAAAGAACAGGGTATACTGAATCTTTTACAGCAATAGGTTGGGAAGATACATTATTGATGTTTCAGAAAATATGCAAGTCTTAAAGCGCTGAACATGAAAGACTGGGAAAGGGTCTGGTTTTTGCAGGCTTTTTCTTAATATCTGTTTTGGTTTTTCTCAGTGGGCTCCAAAACAAAGCATGCCCAAATCCGTAGTCAGTTTTGAGAATGTAAGATTCTTTAGTGTATTCTGATACATCTTCCTGGAAACCCTTTGGAAAAAAAAATGTAGCTGGAACGCCCACACTCTACATCTAATTCTGCAGATGAGTATGGTATTATTTTGGCATAGGTGAAAGCAGTGGATATAAATATAGAGAAGATATGCAACAATGGTATTTTCTGTGTTTGCAGTACTGTTCCTTTTAGGCTCTCTGAGGCCTTTATAAATATTTTAGTCCAGACACCAACTGGCCAGGAGATGGTGTTAGTGGTGTACTATAAAGAGACACAAGTGGCACAGAAAGGTAAAGTGACTCATGAAATCTGGTGAAGACATGTCACCCTCTTCTGAATGGTGCCCCATCTTTTGTTCCCTTCCTTGGCCTGTTCTGATTATTTACATTATCTATAATACTTATTATTTAGTGCTGCTGTTTCAATATGGCAAGCAAGCAATGATATGAGGGCAACCATAATTTTCTTGTCTCTTTGTCAATACATTCATTAACTAATAATGAAGATAATTTATTAACAGATAAGTAAAAATAGAATAGATCAAAGCCTACACCACTCAGGAAGAGAAGATGTGAGGGAAATAAGTTCAATCATCCAGACTTTTTTTACTTCTCTTCCAAGCCTTAATCTTGTAGCTAGTAACAAATAGTTTGGAAAGATGTTCCTCTCTAGGACCACAAATGCCATATATTCCTTTCCTTCTGCACCTCCTGTCAGGAGCCAGCTCAGCTGAGATCCCCAGCTGCAGGGTGACTTCAAGCCTTTTGGTCAGCTTTGTGAATTCCTATACCAGCTCCTTTCTCCACTTCCCAGTCTTCATTTTCCTCATGTAGTTGCAACCCTTACGGTCTGTCCCATATGTCTGAAGGTGTTACTATGTAATGTCACCTTCTGGTATTCTCACCTTCACACCTCCTTTCATGTTTTCTGTCCCACCACCTCTCTTTGCAGTTACCCCTTCCACTGTGCTCAGCAAAAACTGCTGCTCCATCAATCTCCCTCATTTCATGACTTTGCCCATGCTACTTAAAAATGCTTGTGTGTTGTAAATCTTTTCTTCCAATAGTCTTTCACTTTGTTGAAACCTGCAGGGTTTCCATGGTGGTTTCCTTCTGACTTTTTCACCTCTGCTCCTCTCTCCAGCAGTATGACATCAGCCAGAAATGGCTCTGCAGGCAGGAGTTGGTGCTGGGCAGACAGTGGTGGTCAGCTAACGTGATTCCTTGGCAGCAGGCTGTTGTTGTGATCTTGGGTTATACATGTAAGGGTTTGCACTTTTTAATGCTATTTTAATCATGGCTATCCACAGAGAAGGAAATAAAGGCTCCTGTGCTTCCTGTGTTACTGCACAGTCACAACCAGCCTGGACCCTGTAGTCTCAGCCTAATCACACTCTCTTGAAGTGAAGTGAGGAGGCCAGGTACAGCCTGGAGCTCAAAGCACGAAGAGGGATACTGTACCTTGATATTTCATTTCTCTGCCTTCCTCAGAGAGGTTTCTGAAGCTCACTGTGCAAAGGGAACCCTCCCCTGCCTTCCCTGAGGTGTGGGCTCCCTTGCCTCTCATTATTCACACAGGAGGGGCAGTTACTCTGGTTCTCTTATCTCTTATTTGCCTGTCCATGCCAAGCTGGGGGCATCCTGACTAGTGGGCACTGTAGCTCAGGTGCAGGGACAAACCCTGATATTTGTATCTAAATGCTGTATATAGCCATCTTATCTACAATGATTATTATCTTTTAGATGTAACATACTGGACAGAGTGTCCTGGATGGCTTGGGAAAAGAGCCATTGGGACTAAAGGTCACTGAGATCAATCATGCTGATGATTTATTTAAGTGCTTGACTATTGTGTTGTGAATTTTCTGCTTGGCCAGTGTGTTTTTTTTTTTTTTTTTTTAATTATGTGATATTCTCTGCAAAACTTCCTGGTTTTGCACAAATATCTTAAGTCTAGGGGGCTTGGTGTCTAAATACCTTTAAAAAATTAATCTAAAGGATTTAGATGCCTATCTCATATTTTTTAAAAGAAGGGGGTTTTTTTCAGGATCACAAAACTGATGGACTTTTCCCCACTATTATTAGCACTGGAAAAGCTTCTTCCTCTCTATTTGCCAAATATATCTATTGAATTTTGAGTTTCACTCACAAAAGCCTTTTAAAAATTAACTCTTATCTTTCACCAAGTACCTTTTCCAATGAAGCTACTTTGTCTGCACTGACTCCACTTTACAACGAGGCTGTTAAGCCCACTGTGTATTCTTTGGATAGGTTTTTATCCTTCAAGGAGCCTCCAGCACTACTGAGGGCAGCTTAGAGTTACTGCCCTAGGAATTTCGGCAGAGAGGGCCATTTGGAAAAGCAGTGCTCACTCTGAAAAGGGTCTGTTGCCCTTAAGTTATTTAAAAATGACAACAGGTAAGGAGATAATACTCCATCCCATCAGGAAGTGATAACTTCAGGATACATCCATGTTTCCACAGAAGTCATTATTTCAATTTTTCAACCAAATTCTATAGAGAATGAATGTGGAAATACTGCAGTGCTCTTCAGGATTGAAAGTCTGGTATTTGATCAGTTATGCTTACAAATCTCAAAGCACTTCTTGTTTGGGAAAGTCTTCTTTGTCACAGAATTCTCTGAAGCAGAAGCCTTTTCTCCCAAGAGTAATATAGACTGAAATTTTTACTTAGGAAAAATACACTTATTTAGTGTGTTTCTTTTTAAAGACTGCTCTTTAAGAAATTGAAAATGCATGAGTATGTGTGTAAAATTGTGTTTGAATACAAAGGACTGATTAATAGAGCGTGAATACAAACTGGAAATTTGTGTATGAGAACATAAAGAAGCAGAAAATAGGCAAATGTGGTCAGGGCACACACATATATGGAATCCTAAGGAAAACAGCAGTAGATTTCAGGAAATATTTAATCAGTGGTTTGACCATACCTTTGGCTCAAGCTTGGTAAATATGTGACTACTCAAGGTAAGGATGCCAGAACAAGAACATTTTTAACAGGTCAGTGACTGTTACTTTAAATGGACTCATAGCTTCATGGCTCTCTTAGTTATAATGTTAAGAAATCCTTGTGTGGAATGGCAATATTTCTGTTGAAATATTTTGTTATTTTTAGCAGGCTGAGAAATCTTTTGATTGCGATTTAATTTAATATAACTTAATTGCTACTAGTAGGATACCCTTCAGGAGCTTACTATCCTCACTCTTGCTGGAATTTCTGTTGCTGTAGTGATGATGTTTTCCAAACATTGTTTTGGAAAAAGAAATCTAGGGTATTCATTAATATATAATTATGATAATGAATTACGATAGCTTCAGTTTGCCTTCCTGTAACACTGTGTGCATAGCTACAATAAGATAAGAGTCTTTAGGTAGCATTTACATTAATTATATTAATTAGAGAGTTGGTAGGGTAGTATTACTACCTTATGGCCCTTGTACTGACTATTTTAATAGTCCATGTGCAAGGACACTGCTTCCTCTAATTTTAGTGAATAAGGACTATCAGAGTTGCCTGGGAAGAGGACTGTGAGTGCACCTGTGTGTGCAGCAGAGGATCCCATGTCTAGTCATCCAAAAGGACCAGTTTCAGGGCATGGCAGCCTTTATTTTCTTCTGCAGACATGATGAATGTGAAACATATTTCTGAGAAACTGGAAGAAATTCAAGAAATAAAAAATAATTTGCATGTAGGGGCCAGAGACATTAAACTGCGTAAGACTCCAAGTAAGACTGTGCTTGTGCTTTGCAATTGTAACTTTTCTCATTTTGCTTTTTTACAGTTTATGTTTTGGTGTTCATACCTATTGAACTCAAGAGTGTTAACTGCCTCCGTTTGGACAGAAATTAAAGTGAGGAGTGCTTTTGTTTTTCTATTATATTGATAAGTTCTTCTTTTCACTGTGATGGAGGGTACATATCTAAATGCAGAATACATTATAATTTTGGAAGATGGAATTAGTCCATTTTTTATTCATTTCCCTCTTATTGATAGTGTTAAAAAGACTGCAGGATTAGCACCAACATTATAGTTGATTGAATGGCCTTGGTGACACTTCAATCACAGTTAAAACAGATTCTGTTGCATGAAAGGCCAAGGAAAGTAAATTACAGAGCCTGGTTT
Organism: Certhia americana; assembly: GCA_018697195.1. NCBI lineage: Eukaryota > Metazoa > Chordata > Aves > Passeriformes > Certhiidae > Certhia > Certhia americana. The sequence continues at coordinate 8,982,063 of CM031862.1, forward strand.
AGTAAAGGATTTAAGAGTGATACATATATGTATGAAGAACTAGGGTTCCAAAGCAAGCTGGAAAATTCTGGAGTGGTCTGGTAAGCTGCAAGACAGAACTCAATTCAACAGTTTTGTGCAGATCCTGATAGCTCAAAAAATACCATTTTTTAAATTATACAAAAGAAGTGTGGTTTGCTTTTTTCATTGTAGAAGGCTCTAAGAGGCAGAGGTAAAGGAGAAAGCGGCAGGCTGATCAGTCCAGGCACTAATTAGGGCCAAGGTCTCTTTTGGAAGTTAATGAGTTTCTAAATAGCTAACAGGCAGCTGATAGGGATCGGAAGAATACTCAGCCTCTGCATCCTGCTTTTATCTCTGCCCTAAAATGAGAGATACCTTTAGGAGATACAGACAGTGTTTTGTGGTCAAAAGTCTTTTATAGAAATATCTGCTTCTCAGGTGAAAATCCTTTTCTTACACAGTGCAAGGGAAAATTTAAATACATTTTTAGTTTCCTGAGATTTTGAATTATTTACATGAGTATTTCTTTAGCCTTACTGCAGTGCTCAGGATAGGACTTGAGTGATTTTAACTGTTCTGGTCTCTCTGACCCTGCCTTTGTCTATGCTTCCAAAAGTGTTGGACATAACTGCTCTTGTTTGCACTTCTCCCTCATCATTGTAAGCCAGATAGCTTTTGCCATCTTCCTGACCTTGCCAGGTAGACATTGCACCAGCACAGCTTTTGCACAGCATTCATTTGATTTTGAAAAACATTAAAAGGCAAAAGAACTGCAACCAAGTAAGTGAGTGAGAGAAAAGAAATAATATGGGAGGCAAAAGAAGTAATAAGTGAGCACAAATCGGGGGGGGGATCTGCTCTTAGGGCAGACCAGAGAGGGAGGTACGGGCACCTCTTCAGTGTGTGCATGGCTGTGTAGGGACATTACTCTGAGCCCAGCCAGAGGGGCAGCCTGGAGTGTGTGTGTAGAGCTGAGCATGTGATTCACCCTTAGCTAAGCACTCACCTGCGGGTACAGGAATCAACCATGCCAAGACAGTGGGGATTCACTCACTCCAGTTCTCAGCTTAGAAGGGTCTGGTCTTCCTGAACCACTTGCACAGCAGATCTGACTTCATTAAATTTTTCCCCCCACAAGATTCTCTACTACTCATGTCTTAATAGGTGTTTAATAACATGCATGAGTTAAGTAGTTCTTTTATCTGCTCTAAGATTCCCTTCTATTTTCACCACCTTACCACTTGGTAGATCTGCATCAGGAAAGACCAGTGCATTTCTTTGCAGTTTGAAATACTTGTCATTCCTGTGGTGGCTCTTTTCTGAGTCACAGCTTTTCTATTCAATATAGAAGTAACATTAATATAGCAACAAGTAATTTAAAAAAACCTGGAATCTGTTTGGCTCACACACTACAATTGAGTATGATTCCATAGCTGTAATTAACTAAGTAGTGTCTGGAAGTGTGTTGCATCCCCCGCCTGCCTCCCCTGTGCTAAATTTCTACTCCGTGTGTTGTTCTTACAAAGAGTAATAAAAGCAAGGCTGGGAACAGAGACATTTCTTGGATGTTTGACAGAGACATGATTGAATGTTGTGGAGGCCAGGAATCCTCCTGTCGTGTGTGGGAATGTCTTGTGCTGTTCTTGAAACAAACCATGGTGGTAGCTTAAGCCTTAGGATCTTAACACTGAGGGCATTCAGCCTTTCCAAAACAAATTGCTTGCCACCTTCTTTCTGGAAAAAATTAATTCTCTCCCACCTGTAAAACAGGTAGATGTTAATTCACCTAAAGGTTATACTCTGCTTTTATGTGATGACTGTTTTTCTTAGATGCATGGCCTAAAGATATGGTTTTATTTATGCCATGCTCATCCTTCTCTGGTAACTGCTTTTGGTTAATAATCTTTGGCTCAGGACTCTGGTACAGCTCACAGCCAACACCTATATAAACTGGTTATCTGAACAGGATGTAGATGTCTATATGGGCAAAATGTGATGCCCTTCTATATCATTCCCTTTAAATTGTCATGTGAAAGGGAATTGCCAATGAGTCATGTGCTGTTTGCAAATTAGTAGTATCCAGAACCTGGTGCCAAGGAAACTGATTTATTCTCTGCTATTACTTTGCTGCTCATTACATTGTGCAATACATCAATTGCAAACATAAATACATTGTGTAGTCCATGGATAGGAATAAGGCTTGTTATGTTCAAGTACGTACATGCTAGGTGCTAGCCCTGGCACAGGGAATCACATATACTGTGAAGTTTCCTTGGATTTTTCATATTCTGTTACTAATACTTTGATGTTCTGGGTTTTTGGTTGGTTTTTTGTTTTTTTCATCTGGCTGCTTCATTTTTGATCCTAACTTTGAAGAAATGACTTGAACAAAATATTTTGGACTTTTTTCTCACACTCACAGTGCTCACTGAGGGTTTCTTGTGTATTTTCAAACTCTGGGTATCTTTGGCAGTTGCAAAAACTTTGGGGAGGACATAATTTCCCCTTGACTTTCCCACCAAGGTTCTTCAGCTAAGGTATGTTTGTTTGTATTGTTTTTTGTATTGGTTAAGTTTTGTTAGGTGTGGAAGACAAAAAGAATCTGTGATATTATGTAGAATATATTTCTGGTTTTTACATCTCCTTGTGTTCAGACTGGAAGCACTTCTGGAACTTTGGGTCAGTACAAAACCCCTATCCAAGTCTGTGTGTCCAATTCAGGGTCCCTTGGATCACTCCTGATTTATGCAGTGGTTTCTGTAAAAAAGCTTTCTGGTTCAATTGGAGATGGCTCCTAATCCACTCCCACTGCTGGTTCCATCAGTTCTCAGTCAGTGTGGGTGGGATCAGTCATTTATCATCAGATTCTGCCAGCTGTGCCCTTGCACTGAGGGTGAACTTTGGCTTCATGTTAACTTAGGACAGTGAAAGGCATCATTCCATGCAACCTCTTTTTTCTCTACAACCTCTAGAGGCTTCTTTCATTTGTGCTGTCCTGCTCTGAAGCAGTGTTGTGGGGACAGAGAACAGGCCCTGGGCACAGGCCAGCTGTGTGATCACAGACATGGAATATCACCCTGTGCCTTTGGCTGCCCTTCAGCCTCTGCCTTATATTTTTAGCTTTCAGTGTCCTTACTGGGAGAATTGTCTCTTCTTACAATATTTGTAGTACACTGGGTGGATTAGCAGTTCTGCTCACTCCTCCTCTGGTCTCCAGTAAAAAGCAAATATTCAAAAATTATTCCTTTATTTTGATTGAGGAAGAACCATATTTCCTAACACTACCTGACAAAGCATCCTTGTTGAAAGGACTTTTTTAAACTGGAACCTAAGCTTGGATGTCTCTGTCACACAGCAGGTGCTTCAGGTCATTAATCTCCTGCAGTCCAAGCTGGCATTTATTTCTGTCCACTCTCAGATCCTTTTCCTTGGCGTAGCAAAGCATATCATGCACCCCACAAATTGTGTTGGTGAGCATATTTAATTGTACATCAGCAGATTACCTATAATTAGCTCCATCACAGTGAGATCCTTGGAGATCCTCAGTGGGAGGATTAATATCTTCTCCAAGGACAGAAGCAACCCTGCAGGAAAGATGGAGCTGCAAAGTTCTGCTGGAGGAGATCTGAGCTGGTTAAAGCATTTGATGAACAATCTGAAGTTGTTTCTATTTCAAAGCCCAGGCTTTGACTTCCTTGAGCTGTAGCATTGGGTAACTATAATATCTCAGGGTTTCCTACCCGTCCTGTGCATCTAGATATACTCTTCACTGATTTGCTTTAATACCAGGCTGTCAACGTTGTCAGCTGAGATGGGGTTTGGCATGACTAGAAGTCAATGGTTTGTCTATATCTGAAATAGTCCATTTAAATTTTATATCCAGTGCAGAGAAACTGGGTCCTTCAAAGCCTGTTATGAGCAATGCATCTGGATGCTTGAGGCAACTGCTCTGAGATCAGAAGGACTGTGCCCTAGAAATGAATGTTTCTTCCTAGTGTGACAGATATAAATATCTAGGCTCAGCTGGGTGAAGCTCACCCAATATGTTGGTCCTTCAGTCCAGTTCATCTTTTCCTTAGTCTCTCAGTAATCTCTCAGTATTAGCAGGACTCAGCAGGACTTAGGACAATTCTTCTAGGTTGTAGGAGGCACAGACAAAGCAGATGGAAGAGCAAGGTGTGACAAATCATTTATATAACTTGTTTGGGCCTGTAAGTCCACTCCAGTTTTGTGCTAATAATGTTTTTTAAAAAAAAAATCCCTCCAAACTATCTTTTTAAAAAAACCCTCCAAACTATCACCCCTTCTGACTGTACTAGAGCATCACTTGCAGACCTTGTGGGTCTCACAGCTTCCCAGGGAGGCAGAATCACAGTTCCCCTCAGGCTAGAGCTGGGGCTACAGTTGTGGTCACAACGTATGCACTATTGCCCCAGATGATTAACACCTCTAGATTAAGAACCCACAATAGTTTTCTGGTTACTATTTTAGACTTTCCCACCTGATTAGCACCACTAATCTGTTTTCACTCATCTAAGTATCTACTAGATGTATCAGCAACTGGATTTTCCAAGGTAATAATATATAATAATCTGATTTCTTATAGGGATACATTTAAGAAGACTAAATAATAAATCTTCTGATTTGGAGTGATATGTGTCTATCCTTCTACTTGGTCTTTTATTGCCATTGCATCTTCAGTCTTTTTCTTTCCAAAATGAATATCCAGGGGTTGAAATGGAAATTTTGAAGGCATGTTTTGAACACTTAGGCATGCTGATGTGAAAATGTGAGAACTCCTCATAGCTTTCATTCTTCCCTGTTTTCTCTTCACAAAAAGTGCTGGTTTGAATTATGGCACAGCAGCCACCAGCTCATACCAGCTGCTGTGGAGAGGTGTCTGCTGCTCCTGTTACTGTTACACTGGTGCTGAATGGCTGTAGGTGCTGAATGGCTGAACAGCCCCCACTGCTGTTTAGCTAAAGTGTGAGCCTGCCATTAGGACAGCTGAAACCACACATACATAATGAGCTGGAAGTGCATTTCCAGCCTTGCACCATGGCTCCTGTGAGTAATACATATGTCAGAGGCCTCTTCAGCATCACTGAAATTCCTCTCCTGAGAGGGAACCATTCAACTCAACAAGTGTTTGAGGGTCAGGACTTTAATTTGTATTAATCTTATCTATTAGTGCTTTTCTGCTTCAAACTGCCCTGCATGTCCAAACTTATTGGAAATATTGCTCTGTGTGTGTGCATTGCTGTCCATGTAAACAGAACAGAGAAAAAATTAGTCTGTGATCACAGATTTGTCCACAGATTTCAAAGAAAGAAAACTGAAAATCTTTTCTATTCATAAATATCACTGCAGAGACATGGGGAGGTGCATTTAGGTGCATGAACTCCTATCTCAGACAAAATCTCTCAAGGTGGATTGTACCAGGACAGATGTTGTGGGACATATAACCTTAACAAGGATCCTGGCATGAAGAGGAGAATAGAGGCAGGAAGCTGCCTTTGGACTGCATCTCTCCTGAAACACAGTGATATTGCTGGTATTAAGATCTCACTATTAAACTGTGAGTTCATACTCTTTTCCCATAAGTGTTGCAGTATTTCTGAGCTGACATCTTAATTTTTTAGCAAGTGATTTGGAAAAAATTTCTCTTATTTTTAGATTAAATGAGATATGATTAGTAACAAATATTCCCCATGAAGATTAACTTTATGTAATAATTCCATCTATTCTTTCGTGCAAAAATATCCAACCAGCCCTAGTGCAAGACACTACTAAAGCCTGTTAGAACCACTTTTGATTTGGTTGGCTTCTACATCTGACTTCACCACATTAAAGTTAATGCATTAAATTAGTCTTAAAGCTCATACTGGCTACAGCTGAAATAGCCAAGATATTTCAGCATGAGGATATGAAAGGTGGAACCCACAGCTTTCCAACGTCACCTGAACGGGTGCATTGTGGGAAACTCTCTAGCATTGTTGAAATCAGTTCTAGTCTAACCCCTCTGCTTTTTATTAACCTTAAATTGTCACCAGTAAAAGTCAAAATGTATTAAACACATGTTGAAAACATCCTTCACTACATTGCTGCAGTGGTGCTTCTGCAGAACGTGTCTTTGGCACATTTGGTGTTCTGGAACTTCATGACATTTGTTCTTGTGTGCTTTTTCCTTGGTACCTTTATTGGTTGCAGTTTTTCTGTCATGACAATTTTGTCTAGGTAGCTACAACATATCCTTGTGGCTTTAGAATCAAGAATAAATAAGTTGTCTTAGTGAAATTATTGTAAAAGCATTATCATGAAGTCTGAAGCTAATTACTGCTGTTTAAGCGTAATGAGCATGAACTTGAATTGGCATCAGTAAAATCATTGAATCAGAGAATAGTTCAGGTTAGAAGGGGCCTTTAGGGGTCATCTAGTCCAGCTTGCAAAAGATAGGTAATACAGTAATCCATTGTGTTAGAAAGATGGTACTGGATGACAAATGTTTAGATGAAACTGTAAAATGAGGTATTTAATGGAAAATATGTCAACATATGTAACACACTACTTTTCACTGACAGGTGTTATCAAAACCTATTATTAATTGAGCAATCCAGCCTTGCTTGTTTCTTGCTGTAAAGGCTGCAGAGGTGATTACATAGGTGTGTGTTAATCAAGTGTCAGTGGATCACATATTTCTCTCTCTTGCAGGACTTAACATTCATCAATCTAAGAGCATCTCCAAATAACAGTTAATTATCCTACCCAACATCCTACCAGGTTGGTAAGTATTCTGCCATTTTACAGATAAATATAATTATAAAAATACTAAAAATTTCCGACTGGGAATTGTAAACAATTGCATAAAGAATATCATTCCTTCACTTGTGGTAAAGCATGTGTATAGAATTTATGGACTACTGTGTTACTCAGCCCAGCAGCAATGAGTACCTTTACAGGAGAAGCTACCAGGTGATATCCAGTCATCAAAGTCAGCTTACATCACTCAGAGTAGATGGTAACATGCCTGTGTCCCATGTAGGAATGTCGCTGCTGGCTTCAGTAAATTAACAAGATCATATTAATTTATTTATAGTTTGGGGGTGACTTCTTCATATGTGTAAACAGGGATGTTTTGCTTCCAAATCAGTTTCAGGTATGTTGCCTTAAAGCATGATCTGACAGTCAAACTGTGAAACCCTAGAGGGATGAGTAGCTTACCAACATCTTCATCTAATAGAAATTAACTCAGTTTTATGATCATGTGGGCAATAGGGGAAATACAATCTTACTTAGCGCTCTATGATTAAAATGATTGACTGAAATAGACATTTAGAAGCCTTGTTATGAAATATATTTACCTTGACAACCATAGCAGAAGAGCAGTTGTTGTGCATTGAAAGAAGTTGCTACAAGTCATATCAGCCTTTGGGTCATGTCCTGTAACACTTCCAAGATGGGACTTCTTGACTATTTTAGCATGAATGCTTGAGAAACACTTGGATGCTTTGGGAATGAGGTTAGGTGACGATTTATATAGGAATGGTCAATAAACACCTTCTACCCATCAAGAGCATGTGAAGCTTGTGCAATGATCTTCTTGAAACCTCTGACCCAGGATAACCCATGTAATCTGTGCACCCCATTTGAGTGTTGTAAGAACAGCTGTAGGTCCTTACATATTCTGGTATCACAGTAATGAGAGCTGTAAATGCCTCAGCAAGAGAGATAAAATATCAGGGGACAGAGATCATCTCTGGCACCTCTCCTGGGTACCTCCTCTCTCTGTATGAATCATTCTTTATCCAGGTAGATTTTATTTATGTCCTTTCTCACGACCACATATGTGGCAGGATTGGCAGGCCATGGTAATGCACTGATTATTTTGTCATATTTTTTGCATAAAAGAAAATACAATTAGAGGTGTCCATACAGTGCTCAGGACACTTGCAGGCTGGAAAATAATGCTTCTCAGGTGTCTTAGGATGGAGTATTATGTAAAGCAGAGCAGCTTAATTTCTTTCAGAATCACTGCCTGTTTTAAAGTTATTGTTTTATGTGTTCCTCTTTTGCTGTTTTTAATTGAACATGAGAAATCCCTGGGTAAAAATAAGTCTGTGGAATGATGTTTGTATGTAGCTATTAGTTAAAACAATACAATTAGGATGTTGTAGATGACAGAGAGTTCTGGAATAACCAGTACAAAGAAACATTTAAAAAATTAAGATATGAACGTCAGAAGATGATACATAAATGCTTCATCAAATTTCCCAGATTTTTTTTTCTGTACTCATAGATTCTTTAGTTTGTAAGTAGAGGTTTAACTTGAGATAAAGAGATAAAATGGCAGTTTGCCAATAGTAGGCAAGGAAAGAAGCCATCCTATATGACAGCACACTGGTTTTCAAGCTGTAGGTGGTAGAAACCACTTTGGAAACCCATTTCATTAAGGAAAGAATGATGTTCCTGTCCAACACAGTTACAATGTTCTTAAGCATGCCTGAATTGGATGCACCTTGTAGCAATACTTCAGGAAAACACCTTGATCAGGAAAAGAATGTTTTGGTCATTAATCTCATTGACATTACTGTGGCCTAAAGGGCTCTGACAAATGCAATGAAGTTTTAATTAAGTAATTAATGCAAATATATTCTGGTAATTATTGGCAATCAAACAAACTGGTTTTATTTACTTTTTTTTAACTGGGAATTTAAATGGGAGAAAAGACATGTTATCAATATTTAAGCTATTTTCCTTTTTTTACTCCCAGAAAACAAAATTAAGCCCTAACCTGTATAATCATGTAAAAGATGTACTTTTTAAAGCTGCAGTTTGACATCACTCTCCATGCGGTCAGTTTTTATGCTGGGGTTCTCCCTCCCCCATGTTTATGCTCTCCTTCAATAACAGGGAACAATTCTACTCCTCACAAGCAATGAGCACAGCTCCACAGACACTTCTTCTAGTGGCTCTGCTACTCCCTCAGTTATTCCTCACACCCTTCCACAGCCACTACAGTTGGACCAGTGTGATGGTTGATGAGGACTTTTTTTTCAGGTGGATCATTTCCCCTCTCTAGATCACTGCCCAGCTCCCTGATGAGGATTTATTTTGCCACTAGCATGTTTTAACCAAAAAATCCCAAAGGAATGGTGTGTTTTCTTTCTGTTGACAGGGGGAATAAAATGGAAAAGGTGAACAAGGAAGGCTCAGGTCTTCAGGTGACTCTTAAACCTGGTCTTTGGGTTTTGTTGGGTAGGCTTTTCAGAGACTGAATGTATTTATTTCAGCATTTCCAAGTGATTGTGTTTGGAGAGATGGAGGACTAAAACAGGATACTCAACAGGACAAATAAACTGGTGGGTTAGAAGGAAAGTAGGATGGGTGGATTTTTATCAGGCTGTGAAAAGTTAAACCCCAAACTCCTTTCAACATGCCTATCCTCCTTAATGAGGCCCAGTGCTGCCTTAGTTATCCAGTATTACTATTTTATTGCTGTTTAAATATATTTGATTCAAAACCACGACCTCTTTATCTCTTATGAACACATCAGTCAAGGAAGCAAGCAATGCCATAGAGTAGAAAACACCATCTGTGTCTTATCTGAGGCCTGATGATGTTTTAAATACTTGAGTGTTTTCTAAAGATGTCACCTAGTTAAACTGTGATAAACTACTAGCCTTTCAAATAGAATTTCTGACCACATAGTTATGTCTTGCCATCCCTGTTCATGGCTGAGGAAAAAAATCTTCTTTGTTATACCAGTGGAAATCTGGAGTCATCCCAATCTCTATTGATGTAAAAGAGTCTGTCTCATATAATACTTTGTACAGCACTTCAAATTCTGCACTATGAAGTATCTAAAGTGAGGCTTGGAATGCTCCTTTCATTAAAAATGAAACGCATCTATCAAGAAATTAGAAAATACTTTAGAAAATATTCTGAAGGTAGTGCAAAGACAACAGATATAATTTCTTCAGTTTAGAATAGAGGTGTGGATAGCCATAGCTGCCTGTCTTTAGGCATACCCTGTAACCTAAGTTAACCTCTGAGATTAAAATATTGCCTGAGTTGACAGTTTTAATTGAAGGACACTAATAAACTTTGCACACTAAAAAATGGAGTATGTTCTACCCCTGTACTATGTTTGAGAAAGTTGCAGTGCCCTGGCATCATAAAGACATACTCAGACATCAAACTCTAAGTGTCTGAATGGTGAGTGAAAAACAGGATGACAGGAGAAGAGAGGCACAAGTAACCGCAGTGCACAAAAGTACCTGTTTGCTAATCACCTGTTTGTTTTAGACCAAAAGTTTATTATTGCAGTCAGTGAAGATATGAGCTGAATTGCACACACATTTTCTGGCAGCATTGGTCAAAGTTTGTATTAACAGATTTTGAAGGATAAATACTTCACAATGAAAATCCACTTTGTGGTAGACTATTAAGGCTACCAGCAACAGAACTACAGAGCATCCCAGGAAATGGATTTAACACAAAAAAAAAAGTGTTTTCTGCAGGTAGAATTTTCTTTCTGGCACTGCTTTGATGATTACTCAAGATCCTGTCTGTGCCACGGATTTCCATCTGCCAATGGTGTTTGCATTAAATTGTGTAACTGCTTCTTAATGCCTGTTACGTAAGGATGCATAGATTGCAGCTCCCTGAGGTGTCCTGCACAAATCACGACTGATAGTGTGAGCATGGTTTCAAAGGTTACTCTCAGCTGAATAAATTTTACATTAATTAAGTCCTCCCTGCTTAAGTTAAATGCTTGGTTAATACAGAGGCGTGGAGTATAAGCTCAAGCAGGGCTCAGAAAGTGCCTGTGGTTGTCCTGTAATAGAGTATATAAGTTTTGTGATATTTACACCGTACCCCACTGTGAGGCAGCTTTCCTGGTCAGGAGAGATTTGCCATTGGCTTTTGTCATGCTATGATTTTTACCCCAAGGATCTCAGGCTATATGAGCTCAAATACAAATAACTTGTAGATAGAGAAGAGATCAGAAGACATAGCCAACATTCTAAAGGGGAGGTTTTAATTAATTTTATACTAAGTATACTGTTTTAGCCCTTTTTCTTGTATTTAATTTTAATTAGGCTAAGTCAGGATCTGTACTGAGGAAAAGGAGTCTACAGATATTTGGACACTGCACTAAATACGGAATGTAGCATAAAATGGAAGACATTGAAGAGAATGGAGATAAGAAAAGTAATCTCAGTTTAACAAAAATGAAAATTTAAATCAGAAGGATTGTGGACACAGCTGGAATTTAAAATGTGTTAGCTATAACATTACCTCCTTTCCTTCTCTATCCTGAATTTAACACCTTTCTAAGTGATAAATTTGAAATTTCATGGCAAACACAAGTTATATTAAGGCACTTCTTCACTGGAGGGATCCACCAGGATATATTTTCTAGTGTGGTCCTCTGAAAATGCACACCTTTCTTTGTATGGAGACTCTTAAAATTCTGAATATTAACTGATCAAAGGGATATCACATTTATCTATGGTCAGGAAACATCTTACATAGTGTCGACAGAGGAACAGAAAAAGCAGAGGAGCAAAGACAGAGTTGATCATGCTACTGACCACAAAATTGCAAAATGGCACACAGACTCTTTAATTGTGCATTATTCTGCTTCCAAATATTCTAAGTACAGGATGGATAACTTTTTCTCCACATCTGCCTTTTATGAGACTTAAAAATGCCTAGATTAGGAAGTAAATAATATTTCAAAATATATTTGCTCTTTATTTTGATGGCTGATCAGAAGCAGATAAGATATCTATGCCAGTCCTTGAAGTATTAGTTAAAATATAGTAACCAAGTTATTTTTAGTAGCAGGTATTGCTTGGGTAAACAAACTATGAAATTTTGCTTCATGTTTCATCATAGTGGGTAGGATTACTGATGGTACCTCCTGGCCTATACATACTAATGATCTACTAGAGGAGCTGAAACTGAATGATCAAAAATGTCAGATGATGCCATGATGTAGTTTGGGCTTGTGGCTGATAACTATCTATCTACAAAAATGTATCTGAGAACTGTCACAGATGCAAATGCACAGAAAATTCCTTTGTGAAAAAAGCTGGAGGGGAAACACAACTGAGCTTGATTCGGGAAGCTCAGTTTCATCTCAGAGACACTGCAGTAGCTCAGGACGAGAAGAAAACATTTTGCAAGGAAGAGCCAGAGGCAGATGCATGCCCAGTATATTCTGACCACTAAAGAAGATTTTTGAATGCACATTCAAAGCACACTGGCCTGCTCACTACTTTTTGTATTTCATAATATAAATATTACATCTATAATTTATTATCATCATCATCTTTACAAACTGAAAGAGGGGAAACTTTGGCTAGATATTAGGAAAAAGTTCTTCAGTGTGAGGGTGGTGAGATACTGGAATAGGATGGTAAGGGAGGTTGTGGATGCCCCAATCCTGAAAGTTTTCAAGGCCAGGTTGGATAAGGCCTTGAGCAATTTGGTCTGCTGGGATGCATCCCTGCCCATGGCAGGGGGGCTTGGGACTAGATAACCTTTAAGGTTCTTTCCTAACCCTTAAGATTCCATGATAAAATTACACCAGTAGAGTCAATTTAATTAGTAACATTAATAAAAAAGTTCAGTCACAAAATCAGAGGTGGTTATCTGCAGCTTGCTAATGTTTTTCCTCAGAAGAAATAAGACACTGTGGCTTCAGGAGCTATTCTTGTGGCTATTCTTGTCTTTCAGCCAGAGTTCTCTTGCCTGTTAACACCAATTCTAGTTTAACTGAACTACTGTGATGCTTTCAGTTAACTATGCTGATAAATAGGTGCTCAAATTTGCTCATTTTTTTTATGCTGGATGAAATGCTTTTTCTTTGCAACTTCTTGTCTCTGAAAGACAGGGCTTTTAAAGCCAAAATCTGATATAATCTTTGCTTGTAACTCAGGTTAAGTAGATGGCATTAAGCTGATGACAAAGGTGCCAATCACTTCTCTCCCTCAAAAGACCTGGCTCAAAACATCCCTGTCCTACAGCCTGGGGTACTTTACTTCACGAAATATTTAGTCTCTCTTTGTAGGTAAGGGTAAAATAAACAAGAACCTTCCAGAAACCACTCTTGCTTTATTCATCCGGTGGAAATAATGAAAGGGGAAAGTGTAGTAAGAATAAGGTAGGCATGTATGACCCTGCATTATCCTAAATCTGAAAGAGCCGTGGGGTGACTTAGCCCACAAGCAGCTCTGTGCATCCAGCCTGTCATGCTGTGACCCATGTAATTTTCCTGAAGCAATGGCTGGTCATGTGTGAAATACCAAGTTAGTAATATGTTCTGTTGTTTTATAAAGGGGAAAGACAGGGCTTGCAAAAACATCATCTTCTAGAAAGAGATTATACCCTTTTCAAGGCCTCTGCCACTTCAGGTGAATATCCTGCAATAACTAGGCAATTTAAGAGTTTAGGGTATACAAATAAAAAAGTTTTCTGTTCTCATGAAGGCATAATGTGCTTAGGAAAGTATTGGGTTATGCTTCAAGGGGTGAAAAAAACCTGTGTAAGATTTTATCATGATATGAGTTGAATATCTGTAATTTAGTAACTGAAAAAGTATGCTTTTGCTGGGTCAATTGGTATCATTTTGGTCAAATGATCACCCACAGTTTCTGAAATCTAGCACTGCCATACAAGTTCAATGGTTGGCTGGATTTTAGGACTTAAGGACATTTTTCTGCCGTTCCCAGATGCAAGAGACACATTAGTGGGAGTGAGAAAAATGCCTTTGTTTGGGAAACACACTGTGGGAAAATTGCTCAACATGATTTAAGTGTCAGAATTGGAATGTAACAACTGGTGTAGCCAGATTAGTGCAGAGAGAAGGCCAAAACCAAAAAACTGCTTTTTGTCAGGGTTCTCAGTTAATTTTGTTGTGATGAGACAACATTTATGGTTTACTTTTTTTGTTGATTGTGTTCATAGATAAAATTTCAGTTACATAAAATTAATTATATATATCTATAGTAAACCAGAAGGAGACCTTCTAATTTTTAGTGAGACTGACTCACAAAAAGGAAATATATCTAGACATCTATGGGGATTTTTAGTTCCTTTGTGCTTTGTGCAAAGCCAAAAATCAGCAAATCTATTTTGTTGGCTTGGACAAATTGGGGAGCAGGGAGTGTTGCACTTTGGAGGTGTCTCTCTGTTTATCTGTATCAGAGATAATCACACAAGGGATTGGAAAATATTGGGAATGTAAAGCCTTCATTGGAATATATGGCAGACTGCATCAGGACCATTGCATCAGAGCAGAATTGATGCCCACACACTTTCATAACTCTCCCAAGTTTTTCAGAAGATGTCTCCAGAATTCTGTGAAAATTTGCCATCAGGTCCTGTGTCTCTCAAGGCAAAGGCATTAAGATTCTTCCAGTGTCCCACCCAGCAGTGCCTTGATTATGGTCCCAAATATCTGAAAATGAGGGGAGGGGTGGGATATCATTGTGATTCAACACCTGGGTCACACAATCTGTTGCAAAGCCTCTTGTGCACTGTTGTTGAAAGAGCTGTCTGTGATCCCAGCTTCCAATATCTACAGTACTTTGCAAGATGTGACAAGTCCTTCTAAAGCCAGCAGCTGCACAATAGAGCAAACCTGAGCAGTGAAAAGTGCCTCCTTTTGAGATACTGATGAAACACTTGCCTAGAACCTCATAATTATTAGAGGCTGTGTCATTCTAGAAAAATTCACAGTTCTGTGACTCAAGGATGAGTCACAGCAAATTTGACAAGATCACTATTTTGTGATTTTTCTATGAGATGACATTTTTTTCACAATGGCCCATACTGCCCTTAGCTCTTAGATTTCTCTATTTTCTATTGTGTTCCTTGTTTTCTTTTTTGGAAGGGTAGAAAGCAGTTCTGGATTCCTGGAAAGGGAACTAGATGAGAAGAAAATCTTTGCTTTTTGCAGAGAAGTTGACAACAGGTACAAGTTTATTTGACTTGACAATAAAGTTATTAATGAAACTTGAAATACCTGCAAATGCAATGTATTCTTTAAACACCAGAGTGCCCCACACAACAATTTTTAATGATTTACAAATGGATAATAATTTGGAACAACAATATTTAGGGCCTATATGCAGTAAATTAGTTACTTCATGTGTTGTTCTTCACATAAAGTCAGCTCTTGGATAGAATGTCAGCTTTTCAAATACCCTCAAGAAACAAAAGTGGAAAAGTGTAACCACCCTTATAATACATCCCCCTTGCTCACAGCAGGGGGGGAAGCCTGCATTGTTATGGCAGATAATTGCTCAAGGCATGAGTATGGGAGAATCTTGTTCCAAATTCTGCCATTCCACATTGCTAAATTTAAAATGCTGGCAAACCCCTTTGGATAGTTATGGTTTTATGATTTGTACAAAACGCAAGTATGTGTGTAATTTCTTTACAGAAAAATTGTGCTAAGTTTGGAAGTGTAATAGTTACTCATACTGGTTTTAACCCAGTTAGTTATACTGGATCTTTCTGTCAAAACAGAAGTCTTTTTTGTACCTATGTGAGTAACAAGTTCAAGGGAAAAGCTAGGAGCAGCTTGGGCTAAAATGCCCTTATCTTTCAAAATTACAGAAACACAATATATTACATAGGAAAGAGTCACTGTACTTTTAATGAATTTTGTATTTGTTCTCAAGATAAGGGGGATGAAATAGAAAAGAAAAAATCATTTGTCTTGAAACGAGATATGAAGTATACCCAAACCATTTTTATATACAATCTTATCAGCACATTTCGTGGCCAATTGCCACTCTGAGATGCTCTTTACTATATTGTATACCAAAGGCAATACTGCTGACACTGAGTTCTGCCACTGCCAAACTGCATATTCATTATTGTTCATAGTCATGTGAGGTCAAGTTCGGTCACTGCAAACAAAGAACCTTTGTCTGGATCTTTACTCCCTGCTCACAGTTTTTTGGTTTCCTAACTTCTGTAACGCTCCCCAAGTTGAAAGTTCCTTTTTAAAGAGGATGCTGTGTACTCTTTTGTAAACATGTCTCCATTACTAAAAGTGACATCATGGGAATCACTGGAAATGAGCTCAGAGAGCAGACCTAGGGTAGAGCCGATGTGAAAAGAAGTCCCCTTGTCCCTGCTCCCTCCTCCTCTGCACAGAATTGTCCAGCAAACAGGTACTTTGTTGAACTCCACTGGAAGCTTCATGAGGAATTTAAACATAGGAAGGACTAATCATTATTTTAGAAAAAAAGAGTCCTGCCAGCTCTTTCTCCTCTGCAGGCTGCTATGCACGAATGTGGTCAGCAGCTTATTCACACAAAGCCAGAGTTCTGCTCATTTGCCATCCTATGCAAATCACCTCCCTCAACTCACTGCCACGACAAACACTTCAGTTTAAGGACTTTAAAAAGACGGATTGCAAAACTCAGGCATGCTCCCACTCCTACTGAGATCAGTGGCAAGCCTCCCATTGGCTTCAATGGAAGCAGGATAGAATCTCCCCTTTCTGGAAGTGAAACCCAGCGGTATTTGGGCTTTTTGGAGCACATGCAGCTCTGAAAGTCTGTTCCTTCAGGGCATTCCAAAATTTTTCCCATTTGCTTGATTCCATGGCAACACAACATCACCATCAAGCTTTCAATACTGAAATGAGATTTTACTACTAAGCCTGAGGATTAATACAAGTGTAAAAAGATCTTGCTAAGCTGCAATTCCTATTGGACTAATTCAGGATCCTTTTCAAATGAGTGACGAAATTATCTCTGGATTTATTTCAGAATAAGACAAGAATTTTTAAAGGTTAGAAAAATGGGAAAACTGCTCAATCATACAATTAACATTCTTTCATTATTACACAGAATCACTATGTTTAAATAAAACACTGAATCTATTTACTAACCTTTTCAAAACAGTCTGAAGAATAGCCTAAGCAGTTTGCTCATAAATGATACTAAAATCAGACTCTAGAGACTGCACAAAATTATGATAAAGCCATCGAGGCTTTTCTTCTGATTTTTGTATTACTTATATCACACAAATAACTCTTTTGCAACCAGGAAAAATACACCTGTGTGAAAGTGTACAATGAAAAAACATGCCAAAAGCTCCATGTTGAGTTTTAAATGTACTATAGTTCATCTTTTATAGAGGGAAGCAAAGCAGACAGGCTGGCTTTACACTCAGTGGCTGAGAGTTTGCTCTGGGTTACACCACAGCACACTCAAAACAAGTGCCCTCTTTGATCCCCTATTTTTACGAGTGGAAGAGGAAAAAAAACCAATGTTATTCGACACCTAGAGAAGGTTAAGTTGTGTGTAAGCAGTATTGATGGGCTTTTTTAAAGTACCTACTAAGAAGTTACCAAATGACAACACAAATGCAGTGATACAATTAAATTATTTGACAGTAGTAAGAATTTTAACTTATGTTAAAATAAAATGCCTTATGTTTCCTGCATTTTCTTAGATTCAATATATGTGTTCAATGCCATCTCTGTTATATTCAGTTTTCATGTAATCCAGCTCTTGAATCATCTCTTCCAATGTGATTTCTAAGATGATTCAAGCTCTGACTGCCCTCATTTCATGTAGACTCACGCTGGAAGCAATGATAAGAATGAGGGCTGCAGCATTTTGTCGCGACTTTGCTTCTGTGATCTGCTCCTTATACAAAGAGAGTTACAAAAACACAGGTTGTAGCGCTGGACTTCACTTTTCTGAGTGGAGTTCAGAGCTTCCCCTTCCTGTGGTTCCCACAGCCCTGGGTGAAACGCCGCACATCCCTGGGTGTGGGATGTGGCCCTGCTGCTGGTCACCAGATCAAGGACAGGCGTTTCCTGCTCGGCCTGCCGATGGCAATGAGATGCTGAGGGAGCAAGCGAAGCCGAGGTGCGGGGGCAGTGACAGGGAGCACGGATGTGACAGTGGCACTGTGACTGTCGGTGAAACACGGACGGCTCCCGGCTCGGCTCGGAATAGCGATGCAGCTACAAATCCGCTTTTAGCTGCGGCAGAGCCGGCTGAAAGCACTGAAATCTGCCCCCTCTTTCCCAACTGACCTAAAACAAATCACTCCAAGAAAAATTTGACGTCAAGTCCAAAGCTTTGTTATAAAGCTGGACAGCTGAGTTTTAGAAGTGGCCAGAGATTGTGGGTATGTTCCTTTGCAAGACCCAAACCAGAAACTGGGTGTTCGGCACTGCTTCAGCAGCTCTCCTTCACCAGAACTGACAAATTTGAAATTCCTGTCCCGGATTATGAGAAAACTGGATGGAAACTTTAGTATATGAATGTGCTCTAAGAAATACAATTACAAATTGTCCTTTCTTTATACAAAAAGTGATGTTTTAGAAAACTATTTGATATACACAAATACTGGAGGGCTTATTGCACAGAGATTCAAACTTTATGAGTTGTACATTTCACTAGCTCATATCTTACTGTGTTTTTAATTTGAAAATGAGTTGCCTTTTCTTCCAACATCCAGGTTGCAACAAAGTATTTTTCCTTGCTAAAGGAAGAGAATTCAGACTCTGAATCTCTTCTGACCCACAAACTGCAGAATACTCTTTGTAAACTATCAGCTCTAATACTCCAGTGGTATTCCCTGGAGGCACTCAGTTG
Source organism: Certhia americana (assembly GCA_018697195.1). Taxonomy (NCBI): domain Eukaryota; kingdom Metazoa; phylum Chordata; class Aves; order Passeriformes; family Certhiidae; genus Certhia; species Certhia americana. Next base: position 9,000,707 of record CM031862.1, read on the forward strand.
TGGGAACTAGGGCAGTTCCCCGATGCATGCAGCTGTTAGGCTTCTGTCTATCACATCTTAGGCATTTTCTTTTATGTGCGAAAGGCAGTTGTAATTCTTACTTTACAATGCTCATTTGTAATAATTTCAAAACAACTTCTAGGAGGAAGACCTTAAGAGAAAAAACTAAACACCTCGTGCTACTTAAATCTCTAAGCAGAGTATTTGCATTAGTATAAACGGTGTATTTTATTTTGTCACTTTGTTCCTGTATTGCACTGCTGTGATCTGGACATTCAAACAAGAAATCTAAGCACGAGCCTTTCTGCTGGGCTGTAACTCAAGCCACAGAGAAACTGCCTTTAAATAGCCCAAGAATGCCAAAGCCAAAAAATACTCTCGCCCTTGTTTGGTTACATGCAGCAATCTCAATCAACATTTACTTTTGTGCTCAGTAAAAGGCAAACTGGCACTGCTGCAAGGCCGGGCAGGCAGATCAATACCTGTCCCGAAATTTCCGCAATTGTTCTCCGCGGCAACTCTGAGTCTCTGCAAACCCATTTAAACACGATTTCACACCGCATTTCCAGCGTTTTCCTGTCTAGCAGCTCAGATTTGAGAACTAAAGAGCCGTGAGTCGCTGCTCTCTCTGTGCTGGGGGAAGGGGACGGTGGAAGCGGCTGTTGAACCATGCGGCGGCTGCAGCAGGGCCGGAGCGGCTCCGGGCAGGGCCGGGAACGGGCAGCGCAGCGGGGCGAGCGCCGTGAGGGCAGTGCTGGGGCCGGGAACGGGCAGGGCAGCGGGGCGAGCGCCGTGCGGGCGTGCTGGGGCCGGGAACGGCAGCGCAATGTGGGCGAGCGCAGGAGGGCCGCAGGGCCGGGCACGGGCAGGCAGCGGGGCGAGTGCCAGGGAGGCAGGGCAGGGCCGGGAACGGGCAGAGCGGGCGAGCGCCGTTGGGGCAGCGGTGGGGCCAGGCACGGCAGGGCAGCGGGCTAGTGCCGTGAGGGCGGGAGTGGACAGCGGGTGGGCCTGGTTTCGTGCAGGGCCGCGCGGAGGCGGGCTCTCAGTAAGTCGCGTCAGCCGGCGCCGGCGGGAGGTTGGGCAAGCAGCGGAGCCCGCGAGTGAGAGCGTGTCCCGGAACCGGCGAGTCAGAGCGGAGGATCAGCGGAGCCGGGGTGCGCACGGAGCGGCGGGCAGCCGGGGCGGCACGGGCCGGGCCGCAGGCGATGCTAGGCCCCGGCGGCGGGCGGGGCAGCGCGCGGCTGCCGCGGGGCGGGAGGGGCGGTGCGGCCAGAAAAAAAAAAAACGGGGCATAAGGAAAGGCAACATGATGGGTGAGCGAAGCAGCAGCGGTGCGGTGGTGCGGCTGAGGACAGCGGGCGCGGTCACGGGCTGAGTCGGGTGAGGCCAGGTGGGACGAGGGAGGCCCGGCCGGCCCCGCGGGGGCTCCGGGGGCCGGTGCCTGCCCGCGGGGTCGGCGCCCCCCTCGCGGCGGCCGTTTGAGGGCGCGGTGCGGCCCCTTGGGCAGCGCGGTGCCCCCGGGGCGCTGGCGCTCCCCCCACGGGGCGCCTGAGCGCCGCGGTTTATTTATAGCAGGTGGGGGGGGGGGGGGGGTGGGGGTGTGATCGGCGGGCTGGAGCCTAGGCGAGGCTCTGGCTGAGGGCCGTGGTGAGCCGGGAGCGCTGCTGGAGGCCCGCGGGATGGCGGTGACAGGGACGGCGGGTGAACAGCGCCAGCGCCAGACAACGTGGACGTAGCGGCGGTCGTGGGCGGGTCCTGGCATCACAGGTAGTTATGGTCGGCGGCCGCTGCTGATGCTGCTCAAACGGGCTTTTGAAATGAGTAAGTTTATTTAAAATTTCATCCTTTTGTATATACCGTGACAGCAGGTCACCTTGAGCACGAGGTGGGAGCGGTCATTTTTCGGTTCCAGCGTTTGTCAACAAGGTTTCTAAGGGTTTTTCATAATTTTTTTTTTTTTTTTTTTAAGTATTTTGGGGGGGTAGATAGTGATTGCCTGAGGACTAATTTAAATAAAAGGTCGGATTGAATGGAGAGCCAGCAAAGTAAAGGGATTACTTAGCGGGCAAAGGATATGCATGGTCCCTGCATGGTTTGTAGCTGGCTCCGCTCCAGCTTGGTAGTGGGAGCTCTCTGCGGGCAGTTATTAGGAATGGGGTTTGTGGCAGGTGTGGGGAACACACACTAAGAAAAAGGACAAAAACGTCGAGACTAAAGTTTTAGGTCTTGCTGTTGCAGCATGTTAGTTTAGCATCTGGGCGGATCAGTCCTCATTTCCTGAGTGGCCCACAGCTTGGCCATGATGACATTTTTCCTTGCAGTGACAGATGGAGAGGAGGTATTGCCTCTATTCACAGTTTCTCTGGGAAAAGGTGCTGGATTCCTGTTTCAGATGTGTCTCAGATAAAAAAGCAGTTGAATTTGCAAATGAAACTGGTGACAACGCTAAGTTGTTTAGTATATTTGCCCTTTCTTTTTTCTTGGGCCCAAGGGAGTAGTTATTATATTGTGCTCATATATGAGGCTACAAAAAACTTCATTCAAATAATATGGGGTCAGGTTTACTTTCTCTACGGCTCTTCATCCAACGTAAGACTGAAATGTCACCGTCGCAGCGTGTTCACACTTAGAGGTGGCTTTTTTATAGAGCACTCCTTCCCGGGGAGTTTGGCAAACTGGTTTGACTACAGCTCGTACCAGGGACACAAAGAGAATGATACTGCGAGATAGGATTGGTGAGAACATTTATGCAGTTTTTGTAGATCATATGTGTCCTTGAGAAGCACATTATGGACACATCAGGGTCCAGCGTGCAAGAGAATAGTAAACTTAAGGAAAGTGTCCTGACATGCTTGTCCTATAGGCTGCAAGGGTTTTAAACTAATGCGTGAAGGAACAGTGGAAATTACAAAGTGGGCATAGTTACCTGTTTAGGGGAGGAAGAGCAGGGCTGAAAAAAGCATGCAGGAACGGTCTGTGTGCTGTGCTTATGGAAGTCAAATGAGCTGGAGATTTTTAGCAATATTAACATCGTGCCAATTCCTAGATCAAGGCAAGTGTCTTTGGAACTGAACTTTTACTGAAGGTGAAAAATACCAGTTTGCTAATTTATTACTAGATGCCCATCTTGAAATGATACTCTGCTGCAGATAAATCATGAATGTACAGATAAAAATAATATCTATATCATATGTTATTATTTTACGTTTGTGATCTTCAGTTCAATTCTTGTGTTTCATGATGAAAACTGCTTTGGGTCCCTTGGACCATAGATGTTTCCTATTGTCCACCTCAGCACATTTGTCGCGACTTGTTCTGTGATCTGCTCTTATAAAAAGAGAGTTACAAAACACGGGTGTAGCGCGGACTTCACTTTTCTGAGTGGAGTCAGAGCTTCCCCTTCCTGTGGTTTCCCAAGCTCCTGGGTGAAACGCCGCATCACCTGGGTGTGTGGGATGTGGCCCTGCTGCTGTGTCACCAGATCAAGGAAAGGACGTTTCCTGCTCGGCCTGCCGATGGCAATGAGATGCTGGGGAGCAAGCGAAAGCCGAGGGCGGGGGCAGTGACCGGAGCAACGGATGTGGACAGTGGCACTGTGGACTGGTCGGTGAAACACGGACGGCTCCCGGCTAGGAGCGGAATAGCGAGGCAGCTACAAATCCGCTCTTAGCTGCGGCAGGCCGGCTGAAAGCATGAAAGCGGCCCCCTCGTTCCCAACTGACCAAACCCAATCACTCCAAGAAAAATTTGACGTCAAGTCCAAAGCTTTGTTATAAAGCGGGACAGCACAACTGAGTTTAGAAGGGGCCAGAGATATGTGGGTATGTTCTTGCAAGACCCAACCAGAAAACGGGGTGTGACGGCACGCTCAGAGCTATCCGTCACCAGAACTGACAACTTTGAAATTCCTGTCCAGGATTATGGAGAAAACTGGATGGAAACGTTAGTATATGAATGTGCTTAAGAAATACAATTACAACGTGTCCTTTCTTTATCAAAAAAGTGATGTTTTAGAAACTTTTGGATACCCAAATACTGGAGGGTTATTGAACAGAATTAAACTTTATGAGTGTACATGTCACTAGCTCATATCTTACTGTGTTTTAATTGCAAAAACTGAGTTGCCTTTTCTTCCCAACATCCAGGTTGCAACCAAAGTATTTTTTCCTTGCTAAAGGAAAGAATTCAGACTCTGACTCATTTCGGACCCCACAAACTGCAAGAAACTCTTTGTAAACTATCAGCTTCTAAACTCCATGGTATTCCCTGGAGGCATCGTTGTGGGAACAGGGCAGGCCCGATGCAGGCAGCTGTGAGGTTCTGTCTATAACATCTTAGGCATTTTTTTTTTTTTTGTTTTTTTTGCTTTATGTGCGAAAAGGCAGTTGTATTCTTACTTACAATGTCATGTGTAATAATTTCAAAACAACTTATGGAGGAAGACTTAAGAGGAAAAACAAACACCTCGGCTACTTAAATCTCTAAGCAGAGTATTGAATTAGTATAACGGTTGTATTTTATTTTGTCACTTTGTTCCTGTCTTGCACTGCTGTGATCTGGAATTAAAACAAGAAATTAAAGCACGAGCCTTTCTGCTGGGCCTGTAACTCAAGCCACGAGAAAATGCCTTTAAATCGCCCAAGAATGCCAAAGCCAAAAAATACTGCTCTCCTTGTTGGTTCATGCAACGCAACCAATCAACATTTACTTTGTGCTCAGTAAAGGCAAACGGAAACTGCTGCAAGGGGCAGGCAGACAATACCTGTTCCGAAATTTCACGCAATGTTCTAGCGGCCTCTGAGTCTCTGCAAAACCTTAAACACGATTTCACACCGCATTTCCAGCGTTTTCCTGTCTAGCGCTCAGATTGAGATAAAGAGAGGAGTCGCTGCTCTCTGTGCTGGGGGAAGGGGACGCTGGAAGCGGCTGTTGAACCATGCGGCGGCTGCAGCAGGGCCGGAGCGGCTCCGGCAGGCCGGGCAAGTGCAGCGCAAGGGGGCGAGCGCTTGAGGGCAGTGCTGGGCCGGGAAACGGGCAGGGCAGCGGGGAGAGACGCCGTGAGGGCAGTGCTGGGGCGGGAACGGCAGCGCGCGGGCGAGAGCCTGTGAGGCAGCGCAGGGCCGGGCACGGGGCGGCAGCGGGGCGGAGTGCCGTGAGGGCAGCGAAGGGCCGGGAAGGGCAGGGCGCGGGGGCGAGAGCAGTGGAGGGCAGCGGTGGGGCCGGGGCACGGCGGGCAGCGGGGCGAGTGCCGTGAGGGCGGGAGGGCAGAGGTGGGGCAGGGTTCGGGGCAAGGCGCGCGAGGGCCGGGCGTCAGGAAGTCGGTCAGGCGCGGCGCCGCGGGAGGTTGGGCAAGCGCGGAGCCCGCGGTGAGAAGCGGTCCGGAACCGGCGGAAGCAGAGCGGATAGAGCAGCGGAGCGGGGGTGCGCACGGAAGCGGGCGGCAGCGGGGGGGCGGCACGGGCAGGGCCAGCGCAGGCGGTGCTGCCCCACGGCGGCGGGGGCGGGGGCAGCGCAGCGGCTGCCGCCGTGGCGGTGAGGGCGCGTGCGGACGGGGCAGCGAGGGCGGGGGAAGGCGGCAGCAGGACGGGGGGGGGGGATGAGGGGACGCGGCGCGGGACGGGCGAGGGGGCCTTCCTTGCGGGGCCAGGTGTGCGCGGGAGACACGGCCGGCCCCGCGGGGCAGCGGGTCGCCGGTTGGCATGGCCCGCGCTCGGCGCCCGTCCATCGCGGAGGCCGGCGAGGCGAGGGGCGGCCCTTGGCAGCGGGGCGGTGCAGGGGCGCTTGCGCTCCCACACCGCCGTGAGCGCGCGGTTTATTTATAGCAGGTGTGTGAGAGGCGGGATGGAGCCCGGATGCGCTGATGAGGGGCCGTGGTGAGCAGGGAGCGCTGCTGGAGGCCCGCGGGGATGGCGGTGACCGGAAGGTTTGAAAGCGCCAGCGCCGCAGCGGGGAGAGGGGGGGCGCTCAGGGGGGGGGTGGCTCACAGGTAGGTGCGGCGGCGATGCTGATGCTCAAAAGGGCTTGAATGAGTAATTTTTAAAAGTTCATCTTTTGTATATACCCGTGCAGCCAAGGTCACCTTGAGCACGAGGGGGGACGCGTTTGAGCGTTTGAGCGTTTGAGCGTTCGGTTCCAGCGTTTGAGGTTTCTAGGGGTTTTTCTTAATTTTTTTTTTTTTTTTTTTTTTTTGTATTTATTGGGGGGGTTAGATAGTGATTTGCCTGAGGACTAATTTAAATAAAAGGCGGATTGAATGGAAGAGCCAGCAAAGATAAAGGGATGACTTAGGCTGTGCAAGGATATGCATGGTCTGCATGGTTGTACTGGCTCAGACTCCAGCTTGTAGTGAGAGCTCTCTGCGGGCAGGTATTACGGGATGGGTTTGTGGCAACTTGGGGAACACACTAAGAAAGGCAAAAACGTCGGACTAAAGTTTTAGGTCTTGCTGTTGCAGATGTTAGTTTAGCATGCTGGGCGGGATCAGTCTCATTCCTGATGGCCCACAGCTTGGCCATGATAGAAATTTCCTTGCAGTGACAGATGGAAGAGGAGGTATTGCCTCTTTACAGTTTCTCTTGGTAAAAATGCTGGGATTCCTGTTTCAGTGGGTCTCGATAACAAAGCAGTTGAATTTGCAAATGAACTGTACAACGCTAAGTTGTTTTAGTATATTTGCCCTTTCTTTTTTCTTTGGCCAAGGGAGAGTTATTTATTGTGCTCATTATATGAGCTACAAAACTTCCATTTCAAAATAATAATTCAGGTTTACATTTCTCTACGGCTCTTCAATCCCGCAAGACTGAAATGTCACTCGTCAGCAGCGTGTTCACACTTAGAGGTGTGCTTTTTTATAGAGCACTCCTTCCCGAGGGATTGGCAAACTGGTTTGACTACAGCTAGACCAGACACATAAAATATACTGCGAGATAGGATTAGGTGAGAACATTTATGGCAGTTTTTGTAGATCATAGGTGTCCTTGAGAAGCACATTATGAAACAGCAGGGTCACAGAGTGCAAGAGAATAGTAAACTTAGGAAAGTGTCTGACATGCTTGTCCTTATAGCTGCAGGGTTTAAACTATGCAGTGAAGAACAGTGGAAAATTACAAAGGGGCTATAGTGACCTGTTAGGGGGAGAAGAGCAGGGAGGAAAAAAAGCATGCAGGAACCTGGTCTGTGTGCTGTGCTTATGGAAGTCAAATGAGCTGGAGTTTTTAGCATATTAACATCGTGCCAATTCCTAGATGCAAGGAAGTGTCTTTGGAACTGAACTTTTACTGAAGGTGAAAAAAATACCAGTTTGCTAATTTATTACTAGATGCCCATCTCTGAAATTATACTCTGCATGCATATAAATACATGAATGTACAGATAAAAATAATATATATATATGCATATGTTATTATTTTACAGTTTATGATCTTCAGTTCAATTCTTGTGTCATGGATGAAACTGCTTTGTCCCTTGGAACAATAGATGTTTCCTATTTGTCCACCTCAGCAGACTGCAGCATCAGTAGATGTAAGCATTCCAGTGAAGAGTGGGTAAGTAAAAATTGGGAGTGTTACTGGACATATTTATCTTACTATTTCTTCAAGTTGAAAGTGGACTTTTTATTGTTATGAAGAATTATGAAATTAAGGAATTATGCATGATACAGTTTGGTTTAAATTTAACTTGAAAGGTAAGGAGGAACTAACAGTTCTATTCTGTGCCAAAGAATAATGTTGATAGAAAAGAAAAATCCTGTCAAACTCTATTGATAGTCTTACAGTCTTCTGGTGTGATATTGCTCATAATTTTATATAGCAGTAAATATACAGAATCCCATTCTGGAGTAGCCAAAGGCAAATAGAAAGTCAAATGGGAAGCTTGTTGCACCTGTGTGCAGGTGAAAAGGAGCTTGATGCTGAAGTTGCACAGTCTTATAGGCATTGAAGCTGGAGCTTTCCATGCAGCCCAGGAGGCAGAAAAAAATTTGGTAGCTATAAATAAGGAGCCTATTAAAAGTCTGTGTCCTCCATTGAGTGAGTCTTGGGATTTGGAGGGGACAAAGGAGGCAGTGAGCAGAGTCATCTGGGTGGAGCCAAAAGAGCCACATGGGGACTGGGGTGATGGTGGCTGTTTTAGCAGCATAGGTCAGGAGGAATTAGACATGGATCTGGAGAGGAGGAGTTTGAACTTGATACAGACGAAGAATTGGAAACATGGTCAGAGTTGAGGGAAAGGGCAGATGTCTTGAGCTGGCATTTCTTGCTAGCTAGATCAAAGTTCCATGGAGCAGCAAGCTGCAATAACCAAGAGGTCTGTGAGAAAGTGGAATAAGGGCAAGCAAGTCAGAAGAGATAGAAAGGAGGTTTTGTAAGAAAATCTAGGAGAGGTACATCAGGGGTTGGAGGCAAGCAGAAGGAAGATGGCATTTTTAAAAAGTTGGTTTGTTTTGGAGTCAGCATTAAAGAAAGTGATGGAGGAGGGATTATGACAGGCTTTGCATCTTGATACTGGTTTATTTCAAGATGGAAGAGTTAGCCTTGGAATATTTGCCAGTTCATGCTGCTTGCTAAATGTGATACATGCACAATTTAGCTTTTAAGCATCTTCAGCATTGCTTTTGACTTTCTGGGAGTTTCTCACCGGGCTGAGTATGTGATGACCTGTATTTGTGTCTTCCAATGTTGTTTCTACTCTGCTTTTCTGCTTCTTAAAAGTTCTGTTTTGAACAACATTTTAGGTTTGGTTGATTTGTTTCTGAACTTCTCTTATAATACTGGAAGTAACTTCTCTCTCAATAAAATACATGGTTTAAAAATGGCAGCCCAGTTCCCATTCTCAAGCAAGCAATAATTTAGTAGACTTTAATGGAAACAATCAAGGTGTTTAAAAATATACTTAACTGTGATTTTTCATTATGTCCTAACATAGAGAATGAGTTCTGTAAATGCAGTCACTCTGGATTTTTTGTCTGTAACCTTCAGATACACAGTGTAACTCTGTAGGAAGCACAAGGGTTCCTTTTCCATTCCACTCTGCATAAAACTGCTGAAAGTGCCTACAGAGTCTATGGAGTTAATATTTGGGGTACATTGAGTCTTCTTTGCAGTTTTACAGATGTTCAGTTGAACATTAAAATACATTGCTCATATTGCAAGCACCTTTATATTATTGAGAATGTAGTGTGCTGTTAATTTCTTTCAGTTTTCTCAGCTGGCAGTTTCTTTGGTGTTTCTTAATTACAGTTGTCATTCCTTTTAAAATTTTGTGTGTTGGCCCATGCAGCAGTGCACTTGGATACACAAATACAGCACTGAGATTCTGCTTTCATTTTTTTTAAATTTTAGGAAAACGTTGGGAAAGATTGTGCTTTATGTGATTGAGAGTTAATTTTTTGTGTGTGTCTGGCAACTCCTCCTCCTCAAAGCTTTCCTATACACATATTTCTGCATATTTACACAGTGGTCTTTTGTTCTGCAGGGAGAGGGTAACTCTCGTCCCACTTTGTTCAGATCTGCCACTTTAAGATGGAAGGAGGCTCTGCTGAGCAGGAAAAGGCCGTTTGTGGGACGATGTTGCTATGTATGCACTCCCCAGAGCCGGGTAAGAAGATTACAGGATGGATTATGTTTGACAATAATGCATAGTTGCAGCGTAATGAAGTTGCAATAGTTTCCTTACTTTCAGAATTAAGGTCATGATGTTTTTACTTCATAAAATGCTATGGTTTTTCACTGTTGTTTGTGGTTATGTTCACTTTGTCATGGAATTAAAGGGTGCCACACACCTTTTTTGATGCTTAGTCTCCCACCTCTCAGTGTGGACTCAGAACTATTACTGGGAATGGGATAGCAAAATTATCTGGTGTGTTAGATTAATAATGGGAATTTGGAGAATATCAAAGTGTGAAAGTTTGCTTTTAGGACACTTTAATTCTCTATCCACAGGATAAATACAGTTTGGAAGCTAAGTAGTATGCTTCCTTTCCAACTTGCTCAGTACTTGAGAGAACAAGTTAATTTTCTACGCCTGGCAGATTCCTTGCCTCTTTGCCCAGCCTGGAAACAAGGACTGCCAGTTGTGATAGTGGGGATGTTTGTCTGCTGGGAACAGTGTCAAGATGGTGGCTCTAGAGGGGTTGTGCAAGCTGATTTAAAATGTGAACTTTACTGAACTGCATTGGGCAGGCTTTCTGTAAGCTCAAGATGCAAAATGCTGATAAATGGCACAATACAGTTTGCAACCAGCTCACATAATTTGGCTATGTGTACACCCCAAGCTTTAGATTGCATTCAGTTACACCTTCATTGGCTGGGCTAGAGGGAAAATTTGCTTCTCCCTTTCACCAAAGGGAAGTTATTTCACTCTATTCCTCTGCCAGACCAGAAAATTGCAGCGATGGCATACAAATGTGCTATAGAAATTCAGATGTATTGTGAAGGCTGTGTATGATATGGGCAACGAAACAAACAATTAGATAAACTGGGACTACTTCAGACAAGTCAAGAGTTTGACTTAGGAAAAGGTGTGTATGAATCCTCAGCTTAGGGCTTTATACATTTAGTAATTAGCCTGTTAGTAATTAGGCTGTTCCTCTCAAACTGGGAATTACACTTTAAAAATAAAAATCTTGTTCTGTATTTTGTCCATTTAAGAGACTAATTAACTATCCTGAGATGCCAGTTAAGAAAGGGGCATGACCTATTAAGCCCTTTGTTGCCTTCTGCTGTAAGGAAAAAGATACCATCCTTGCACAGACAGTAGCATTCATTAGATTCCAAATACATTTTTTGGAGCTGCCTTTTTCGTTATTTTTCTTAAGGAAAAGGAACAAATGAGGCAAGTTTCCTTAAGTGTGCTGACCAAACTGACGACTTGCCAATGCTGAGTGGGAAGTCTTGCTTCTCCCTCTTGTTTTCCCTCCTGCTCTCCTGAGGGTTGATCAAGTTCACTAACCAAACAGAAAAATAGCTGCTTTATTCATTTAGCCTGTCTATCTTAGTTTTTTGTCTTATCTGCATGAAGTTGGGATATTAATGGGTGTAATGAATGCTAGAGGTGTGCTGTAAGTTAAGAGGTGAAGTGTAGAGATCAGCTGGAAAGACCAGGATGTGGTGGTGAGAGCTGGTCTTCTTTGTGCCAGCAGGGAGATCCTGAATTGGCTCAGTTGCTCTCACAGAACCACATGCTCTGTCTGACATGACACAGGATTGGAGAAGAGTTAAATGAGGAAAAGCTAAAGTATGACAGTACCACTGGAGGATGAGTTTCGTAGTTAGGTTTAACCTGACACTTAAGGCATTGCTATAGACTGGCATTCAGAGGTCCTTAACTTTGTTGCTGATTGTTTGGGACGCCAAGAACCATTTTGCTTCTCTTTGCCAGAACATGTCATCAGCTTATAAAATCCACAACAAATCACCAGTGTATAGTCAAAGAAATTAACATAACATTGAAGTTTCCTCTTAAGACCCTAGACCAACAATTGGTTGATTGTGCAGCACTTTTGTGCTTTAGCAGGGAGCAGAAGACTCACTGCTTTCACTAGCAGCTCTAGCACCACATTTCTACCTAATTTGCAAATAACATAGGACTGTCATATTATAATTTTGTGGTAAATGGTGTGTCCTAAACAAAATCTAAACAAATGACTCTTACCTGACTCCTATTGCAGAATTGGTGGTGTGGCTGTTTTGCAGCTCTGCTGTTGCTAGTGACTGTTTCTCCTTTACTGTCCTTTTTTTGTCTTCTTGGACATGTACAGTTCCAGTAGTTTTAGGTATACTGCTGACAACGTGTGCTGCTGGAAGCTGGTTTATTGCTGGCAAGGTATCAGTTTTATAATTATGTATCTTTTGGGTAGAAAAAGATAGTTTTTGGACTATGGAAGACTAGAATTTATGTCTTCCTGCTAAGGAATATTAGTTGTGGAAGTGCTCCTAAACTCATCCCAGTTAATACCTTGGCATGTGTAGTCTGTAACAAGGCTCTACAAGGCTGGACTAAGTTTGTTGTTCAGGCAGAGCAGGACTATGGAGATTTGCCACCTCACTGTGGATATCCTGTCCCTTGGGCTGTTGTTACATGAAGCTTGATCTGCTGGCAAACTGGATACTACAGACTGAGCATCAAGTGCTCGTGGTTCATTAATGCCCAGTGTGACTTAATAAAGTTCTGTCTCAAAAATGAGTTCTGTGTTATGACAAGTCCTGGTTTATATTACATCAGAATCTGATGAAATGTTGTGGCTTGAAGAGTGTAACCAGTACAACCACACAGCAAAGTCTAGAGAATGCTTTGAAAATATTTGGCTTGGGAATAGTGATTTGATTTCCATTTTCATTTTAGAAGTTTGTGTACTGTACAGGCAGGTTCATCACTTCTCTGGTTTGGCTTTGCTTATTGTACAAATGAAAATCATTGCATTTTTATGTAATGAAAGCTATTTTTATGTAATGAAATAGTCCATCAATCTTTTTTCCCCTGGTTTTACAGGATAACTTCTTCAATTCTAGTATTCCTTCTTTGGGCCTACGTAATGTCATATACATCAATGAAACACATACAAGGTAATGTAGCAAGTGTTTCTTTTGTTTTTAAAATTCAATGTGTTCTGATTTTATGACAGAGAAATTTCTATTATGATCTGAACTGAGTTGATACATATTGGGGTCCTAAAATGCAGAAACTTGGTGCTGACTTCAGTAACATCCTTGTTAAATCTGGCTGTGTGTGTTTGGGAACTGGGCAAAGTCCTTTGGGGTTATAGATGAGGAGTGTAGGGGTCAGACCTGTTTCACAAAAACCCTAGAATTTCTTCACAAAAAAAAAATTCTTTTCCTTTTGTGCAAATGGCAGCATCTGTAGCATAATATTGAGGGGACCCAATTTATTCCCTTATGCAGAATGACTTCAGGCTGCACTTTAATTTACTGAGCAGATCTGGCTCACAATTTAGGTGTTGACTATTGCCACTTATGGCAATTCAACCTGAGTTCATTAAGTCTTATGAATCTGTCTCTTCTCTGGCTCAGTGGCAGAGTTCAGCTTCTGAAAACTGCGGTATAAATGAAAAAAATCTTAAAAATGAAGATGTGTCTTTGCGCTATTGGAATCATATCTTGTGTTCTGAGATGAAGATACTAAAATTGCACAAAAATACTCTGTTCTTTGTAAAGTTAATAATGCTTGCTATGTTTTTTTTTGCAATAATCATTAGCATAAGCAGGCCCTGCAGTGTTTGTTGTAGAGTCAGAGCAAACAAAGAGAGGCCAGCAGCCTAAAAGAAGTGAGCCAAAGTGTCTGAGTGAAAGAAAGGCATTATTGTGTGTGCTTGAGAGGGAGAAAGCTAATGTTAGAGGCTGTTCTTTATTAAATTTGAATTAATTATGTTTTTTTTAAGAGTTGTGCTTGTAGTTCAGAATACAGAAAAATGAGAGAAATACTGTTTTAAAATTTTTAAATTAGTTTGGAAAGTCTAATGCTTTGAATGATTTTGAGTGGTCAAAGATACTTGAATTGGAAATAGAAGGAGGAAAATTTTGGGTTAATGAATTATTCTGAAATAAATGCATCTAGCTCAGAATAGTGAGAAATATAGTGTCATTAGAGTGTGAAAATGGACAATTTTAATGAAGTTTTGAGGTCTTATGGGGCTACGTAGTCAACAGTTTCATGGCCTTAGAAAGCAAGAGGGCTTCTCTTTATCTGCCAGCATGCTGTAACTCTGTGGACAGCCTTTATCTGAGGTACAACTGCCAGTTTTAAATGTCTCTTGACAGGTCCATTCTATGTCATTTTTGTCTTCTCTCATTGCTACATGATCAGAAAACAGGTTTTTTGAATTAAACTATATTATGTCTAAGCTGTAAAATGAATGTAGAAGCCTTCATACCTTGGCAGATCCCTGCAATAGCTCTGCAATGTTCATAGTTACCAAAAAATATTGTTGTCAGAAAGATAGCCTTATCTTTGCTTTCTAAAAAACTCAGTAGGGCGCTTAAACTCCAAAGAGAAGGGGGATAAAGGAAAAAAAGCAATTAAAACAGAGTCACCAGTCTTCTTCTCTGAGAGCACAAATAGCTGTTCTGAATATTTGTATAATCATTCCGTGCCACACTGTGCCCATGGCTCGTGCGTGTGCACCCATCTTAATTACAGTGCACTCAAGGGCTTTGACCTTTTGCAGTGTAAAAGTTCTGTCTCATCTTTCATTACAGTTTTTAACACCTGTATAAATTTACTGAAATATGGTCGGGAGGTTTAACAGCCAAGGTCAGTAACTCGAGTGATGACAACGGGTGAGACATTGGCGGTGCTCCAGCATGGAAACCACCATGAGCTTTGTCCAGTTTGGGACACTCACTGGAGCAGCAGCCAGGCATTGCACCAGCACAGGACAGGACCTCAGGACAGGGGTTTTGCATAATGCTTACTGCTCTGGGGTTAGGAATTGCCAGAGTTTTATTTTTTGTCCAGCTGTTAATCCTGCCCCATCACATCATCTCTGCTGTTTGGGAGTCCCAGGTGTTTGTTGTGTGTAAGTGGTAGATTGTCCACTGCTAGCCTGGTAAATGAGGGAGGTGAGGAGAGGAATAGTGATGGATGTCCACTGTGGGGGATGAAATGTGAGCCATTCCTGTGCCACATGCATCTTCTGTGATGTTTGATATTCCAAATAACATTTTCTCAGGTGATTGAGAGAGTTGAGGACAGGGTTAATTTAAAAAGAAGAGACTGTCTTCATAAGTTACCTTAAACACTTGAATTTATAATAAGATTTACTGATTATTTTGTGGTTATACTCTTGCTGGAAATTTGCTAGGAAAAGATATGGAGAAGACACATAGGACTGGGTGTTTGAAAACACTGTAAAGGAAGAAAAGCTAACTAAAAGAGTGGGTTTAGTTTTGATGGCTAATGCAAACATATTTTCAAAAGTGTTTGTGAGAGTTTACTCTGTGCTTACGTGAGCAGCTTTTCCAAGAGGCATTACTTGAAGAAGTTGACAAACCTCTCAGCTGGGCATTTACTTTCCTCGGTGGAAAGGGGCACTAAATTAAAAGCAACACTATCACTTCTTTTGGCCTTGCTGAGCTGTTCCAGACAAAATGTATGTGCTGGTTTGTTCACTATGTTCCTGTGATTCTGTGGGAGTTTTAAGACCAGTGTCACCCTGAATTGAAGGGATGCAGACCCCAGTTGTCTCAGATGTTTTGTGCTATACATCAGTTGTTTCATCCATAACATGAAGATATTGACAATTTACTAGAAGATACAGAAGCTTCTAGCCATTTATTAAATGTTACTTACTTTTGCTTCTTAATTGTATTTTTAGTTGTTTTTAATGCTGTTCTTTTTGGCTGCAAAGTATTCTGAGGATCACACTGAAACACCTTTCATATTTTCGTAGGTACAGAGGGTGGCTTGCAAGACGCTTTTGTTATGTCCTTTTTGTGCAAGAGAGGGATGTTCATAAGGGTATGTTTGCCAAGAATCTGACAGAAAATGTGCTGAATAGCAGCAGGTAAGATGATGCGAAATTAACTACTTTTTAAATTACTGGCACATTAAAATATGCCTTAATCAGACTTGAAAATCAGACTATTTAAAATACAGAAGATGCAGTATCTTTAGCACAGCCTTTCAGGAATGTAGCTTGCAATTTCTTTTGAAATAGTAAAAGAAGGGAGTTTAAGGATTGCAAATCTCTAAATCAGTGGTGTGTAGTGGGGGAACAGCAGAAAAATAAATTGCTACATGAGAGCTCTTCAAACTTCTGTTTAATTCATGTAAATCATTAGCACTGAAGTCATACTGCAGTCATCAGAAATTGTCAGTATTTCAGAAATAACAGCATTTTAGAGCAGCATTTTGGAGTACTCTGAATGTACACCTGGAGAGTGCATCAAAAAAGGCTGTAGAATTGAGTACCTTGCCTTAACTTTGTGAAGCTCATTTTCTGTTTCATATGCCTCATTTTAAATGGCATCTTGAGCCCCTGATCAGCTGTTCAGGTATCAGTTTTCCTTGGACACAAAGAAATTCAACCGCATGCTTGCTCCTTGAGGCTACTTTTGTCAGAGGGCACACACTGCCTACATTAACATTCCTAATTCTCCTGAATTTTTAAAGCTATCTGAAGATGATAGTGTTGCTTTTGAAAAGTAAAGCAGACTGTGTTGTGCTACGGTCATGATGCATTAAAGCCACTTACTATCTCTTGGGTATGTTTTAAAGGGGGAAAGCAGCCCTTATAAAATCTTGTTAGACTTGGTAAAATTGAGAATTCAAGGGCAACAATAATCTAGAAGTTCAAAATAACAACTGCATAAATCTGTCTAATGAGGTAAACGAAATTGCTCTGGCAGGAGAAAGAAAACATTAACAAAAATGAGATTGCGCCTGTTCCCCTGAATTGTTAACTTTATTAACCATTTCAGAAGATTGGCAGTCAATATTGGTACCTGTGAACTGTGTACATACTGTTTCATGTAGTCACCTTTGAGCCCATTCAGTCATCACTTAAATTAGAGCTTATAAAACTGAATTAAATTTAATGCATTTGGAGTACATGAGCAGTAGTTCAGTGTGAACGCTTTTTATGTTTGCAAGTTACTCCTGTAGTAAAACAGCTCATTCTGAGCTGTTGATGTCTGTGTCTTGGACACTTCTGTTGTGGGCCTGTCTCATAAACTTTACTTTTTAATGTTAGAGTCCAGAAGGCCATTGTAGATGAAGCTTCTGAAACAAGTACTCCAGGTAGTTTTGTTCAGATGGATCCTAAAGCTATCAACAAAGTGAAGAAAAAAGCTAGGAGGATTCTCCAGGAAATGGTAGCAAATGTGTCACCTGCTTTAATCAGGTAAGAAAAATGTCTCATCTGTATTGTCAGTGAGTGGAAGGATGAACAAGCTCTTTCTGCATAATAGCAACAGAGCTTGTAACGCATCATGCAGAAATAATAATTATTCTACAAATATATTATTCATAAAAATCCTCTTTTTAATGTTAGCTAATAAAATAGTAGTTATTCTTCATTTTCAGATGCAGCAGAAATCCTCTGCCTTTCCAAGGAATATATCTTATAATAAGATTAAATACAAACTTTTCCTTTTTTCCCAAAACTAGTTTTGGGGCTAATGCTTAGACCAGTGTTGGCATCATTTGTTGTTTCATGCTCATATGGGCAAGAGCAGCTATCTGCAGCATCACAGACTGAAAGACAATGTTTCCACTAGCCTATCCAATATTATAATTTGTAGATATAAATATCTTAGGGAGAGTCTTATTTTAGATAAAATCTCCTCCTGTGGTGTCTGTTTTGTCTCTGTCATGTTCCTAGTTCACAGCCTTCACTGAGGTTGATACAAGATTCATGTCTTAACTGCAGGAAGCTGAAATGTGGCTACTAACCGTAGGCAAAACGTTGTTTGGCAGTTGGATTTTATTGTAATTTTGTTTGAATATAAGTTATCAGATGAACTGGCTTTGCCTTTAGTCATACAGAAGCAATATAAAATGGAGGCAGAAATAAATGAAGCTTTTTGAATTGTGTTTGTTTTCCCTTAGGTTGACTGGCTGGGTGTTACTGAAGTTGTTTAACAGCTTCTTCTGGAATATCCAGATCCACAGAGGTCAAATAGAAATGGTCAAGGCAGCAACAGAGGTAAGGGAGGGTGGGAAAATGCAGTAAGGTAGATTTCTGAAGTAGTTTCTAATAGTGCTTGCAGCACTTCTCTTTTTGTGAGAGTTCTGCTAAGTCTATATGAAATGCAATTGTAGGTAGAACTGTTTTGTATCTGAAATACAATAAGAACACTATGAAAGTGTTCTTAATTAAATACATGCTCCTAGAGTTGTGTAACCTAAATATTGTGTGAACTCTGGGTTTGCCTTTGATTCAGGATGAAATTTTAACTATCAGGCTGGATGATTACCTCAGATAACTATGCTTCCAACATAATTATCATTTTCTTGAGCTGAGGCAGCCAGCAATAAATTAGTGGATCTCGTCAGGATTTTTCGCTTTTACTTTGATTTGGAATAAAAACTTCTAAGAAAAAACTTTTTCTATTTCTTACTAACAATCTGTTTCCAGTATTTCAATATTTATTGAAATTGGTCAAACAAACTCCTAAATGCTACCATTTTCTTTACATTCAAATGAATTAACTCTTCTTGCAGGATTTACTTTAGAAATATTGATTAGATAAATGAAACAAATAAAAAAGTTCCTGTTCTTTTCTGGGGTTTTTTTGAATACTGTGTTTGGGAAAGCCCCTATTCATAAATCCTTGCTAATATCTAGTAGAAATTACAGTACTTTGGTGACAGTGAGGGTTTTTCCACATCCCTAATTGTTTGATTAGTGTTTCAACACTGTGAGTCTGAAGAAACTGTGAATATTAATCATTTTTAATGTAATGGATACAATTGAAAACTACAGTCCATGAAAACTAAGACTAAACACAAGTTGACTAAAATGTTCTCATTGTCCCAGCTGAAGGAAAGCCAGGAGTAAACAAACTCAATTATGGTAAGTGGTAAATATCATCAGTTTAGTTACGACGAAGCTAGCAATCTCAACAGTGGATTTAAGAAAAGGAGTAATATTCCGTGTTTCTTACTTACTGACTTGTTTTCTTTTTCCTTCTCTCCCCACCATAGATGAATTTGCCCCTTATCTTCTTGCCTGTTCACAAATCCCACATTGACTACCTGCTTCTTACATTCATTCTTTTCTGCCATAACATCAAAGCACCCTACATAGCTGCAGGGAACAATCTCAACATCCCCATCTTCAGGTAATAACCTCTCCTTATTTGAAAGAAGACTGAGGTGGTGGGATCTGATCCATTGCATGAAATGTCCCGGTGTAAAGTTATCTGTTATTGGGCCATCATTTAGAACTTCTTTGGTTCCTATGACATGTTCAGAGAGGGAGCATCACAGCATCCTTCTGAGAAGCTCTATTACAACCTTAGTAGGATAAGGAGAAAGGATACTCCTTTTTTAGAGTCTCAGAGTGGTTAGGTGATTAAGGAAAGAGTTGTGTATGGACAGCTCTTCATGCAGTTTAGTGAGCTGGCTAACACGCAGCAACAGTACTAGGTGAATAATACTGTGTGGAAAAGCATTCCACTTGAGTCTGTGTTTAAATTATATTTCTCGTGGCTGAAGAACCTGAGGTATTTTAGGTAGTATTTTGCCATCAAGGCAGAATTTGGGCATATTTGATATCTGAAAAACCACTGGATATTATAGGAAATGATGAGGAAAGAAGGGGAATACCTTGACTTGGAAGGCGTTTTGCATCAGTAGGTGCTGGTCTGTAATAATAAGTGTGAAAAAGGCATTCATATAAATTATCAATTAAAATGCTAGATTTTAGGGCCAGCAGAACAAAGAAAGTTTAGCATAGGTAATCTAACATTACTTTAGGCACTGGACACCCTCAGTTCTGCAGCATTCAGCAGGCCCATGATCCACACATAGCACCCTGTCTGCAGAAAAGGGTACTCCTGTTGGGTCTTTTGAGCCAGTAAAGGATTTTCTTGCAAGAAAACAACCCTATTAATCATTGCTTCTGTCAAGCAGAAGAGATGTCCTCATGAGAACTTCTTGCTACACTATGAGAAATGCAGGACCATGCAGGTGGTGTGATTGCTGGTGCCAAGTGGGAGCTGCCTGCAGATTGCTCTGTTAAAATCAGCTGGCTGAGCTGTTTCTGCAGCTTAGGGGAGTGTGCAGCACACCATGGGCATGCAGGCCATGCAGTCTGTGTGGACCAGCTCAGGTTAACTCTTACATGGGTTACCAGCAAATCAGTGTGCGAGAATCTCCTGCTCAGTGGCCTGTCAAGGCAGTGAAGTGGAGCAAGACAGTGTAAAGAAACCTGTTCATAAGTGAAGTAGAGAAATATTTGTGTAGTCCCATCATGTGCAAATAGTGTAACACAGTTCAGTCTTCAAGAATCTCAGTTATTTCAATCCCTGTTGTGTGCAAGGAATTATTTATTGGAGGTGTAGTAGTTTCCTGCAAGCTGAAATCAATGAGTATAATCCTTTGTTTTGTAGCACATTGATCCGCAAGCTGGGAGGATTTTTCATTCGTCGCAAGTTGGATCAGAACCCTGATGGTCGTAAGGATTTCCTGTACAGAGCTTTGCTCTACGTGGTGTGTATTTTTTGTCTTTCTGTGGGTAGCATTTCACTGGGGTGGCAAGTGGGGAAAGTGAGTTCCATCACTCTGGAGATAGATTTATTGATTTGAATTTGTCTTAAGTTTCATGCTGCAAAAAAGGGGATTCATTTTTGTATGAAGGTTTGAATTTATAGAATAAAGAAAATTGCATGCTCAGCCCCTTCGAAGATGAGCAGATATCCACCTTGCATAACCCTTGTTAAAGAATGTGGAATTAATGCTCTCTGAGTTTACTTATGCTTGTTTCACTGATGTCTTTTGTTGTGAGGCATCTCTACACTGATTCACTTAACACAGTGGAAGTGTCTGTTCATGACGGGTTGATGTAATCCTTTGTGCCATTCACTGTAGTATCTGTAATTGCATCTTCAAAGATGGGATGTGCTGGGGAACCAGAAGGAAATAGGAATGTGAATCAACTGCATCAACCATTGCTAGAGTTGCTTTTTGAACAAATGTCTTTATACTGCTTGTATATTCATGCAAATTCATTTGCACATAGGTCTGGGCTTGTGTCAGGCATTAATTAATTAGTGGTGTTTTTTTCCACAAGTACTCATGCCAAGTCAGGGTCTTCCAATGCTTTTAAAAGGAAATGGTTGCCAACAATATATTTGAAATATAATTGTATGTTATTATACATATGTATGCCAATATAATTAGATACTTATTTTTCTCTTTTCCAATCTTTTTTGTATTCAGCACATAGAAGAATTGTTGAGACAGCAGCAGTTTCTGGAAATATTCTTGGAAGGCACACGTTCTCGAAGTGGAAAGACATCTGGAGCTAGAGCTGGTCTTCTGTCTGTGGTGGTGGATGCTCTCTTCTCAAATGCTACTCCTGATGTCCTAATTATACCTGTGGGAATCTCCTATGATCGCATAATTGAAGGTCACTATAACAGTGAACAGCTGGTAAGAGCAATCAAACAACTTGTTTTGCCTAGGGGATTTTCTGCTTATGTGCAGGAAAATGTGTTACATAGTTAATGGTTGTGCTGGTCCTCTCTTCCATGGACTCAGGGTTTGTGTTGAGCCATGAGTCACAAATCGTCTCTCACAGGGAGGGCTGAGGTACAGGTGACAAACGTCTAAATGCAAATTCATGGCATGACAAGTAATAGGTTCAAGGGGATATCTATGGAGAAAAATCAGTTCTCTAGGTTTACTTGAAGTTACAAGGTGTGTCAAAAGCTTTGGCCTTCTTTGTCTGCTGTTGCATGCATTTTAATTTTAACCATAACCTTTTAATTGCAAAGTGGAAGAAAAGCAAAACAACCACCTATGTTTTCTAGGGCAAGCCTAAGAAGAATGAAAGTCTTTGGAGTATAGCTAGAGGAGTCTTCAGAATGCTGCGGAAGAATTATGGGTGTGTCAGAGTAGATTTTGCACAACCATTTTCCTTAAAAGTAAGTTTGGTATCTTTGAAGGATTTTTTGAAGGTTTGACATTTCTGGTGTTTCAATAGTGAGACACATTAATTTCAATTTTCCCTTTGTGGGTTATCATCAATAGCATTATCTGCTGCAGTCCATTCTGGCAGGACAAAAGTATCCCTGTTTTTGATGAAGGTGGGAGTCTTTGGACAAGTTTGTATTAAACAATACAATGAAATAGTCTCAGAGTTGATACATTAGTTTTGAAATGGTCTAAGTATTCTTACTTGTGGGGTTCTTTGTTTAACAAGCAATCTTTAAAATGGTTCTTATACTATCTAGTAATTGTCTACATTGTAGAGACATTTGGAGTTGAAGGAAGCTGAATACTGTTTTCCAGTTTAATTTGATGATGTCTGCAGTGGTTGAGGAAGGGCATTTATCTCGCTGGATTTTTAATTTATCTCGCTGGATTTTTAAAATTGCTACACAAATGAATAGCTATAAAATTGTCATGGGCAGTGTATCATAAAAATATTTATATTCTTTGAAAGTCATCATTTGTTATTAGTACACAACTGTTACCTCGAAGCACTTCACCATATACCATACTGTAGTTTCTCAGAGAATTGAGGTAGTGTGACAGTATCTGCCTTTACTCTAAATTTTCTCTGATCTCTTTGCAGAATCTGCTGGTACTAATCTACATTTCACTAATCTGTATTCTGCCACAGTACACCTTATTTTTAGTGTGACTTTAATAAGATTAAGCACTGTAACAGCAACTTACTAGAACATTATTCAAATTAATTAGATGTTCTTCTTTCTGCCCTACTTCTCTCAGAAAAAGCAGTAGGGTTGGAGAGCTTTGGAGGGTTCAGTTACTACAGCATGAAATTATTGTGACCAGCTGCACTGCATTATAATTAGTGTAGAAGGGAAAGATACTCATTCACTTCCAAAGGAGAAGGCTTGGGCTATTCTTGGTAGGGAGTTAACAACTCTTCTTGGATCAGTGTAAGGAAAAGAGGGTTATCTGCCCTCTTAATCTAGTGAAATGCTAATCACTGTGTACCTCCCCAGCAGCCTCTGTCAGGTCTCATTTGTACCTGTGTTCCTTATTGTGCTCTAGAATGGTGATAAATGACAGAAATCATTAAAGTGTGCCTTAGCTCAGATTTGCAGCAGTGAAACTGTAGTTGTGTCACTGCCGGTTTTTCTGAAGTAGATGAGCTTGAGGCTTAATTTTGGGCATCTGCAGTTCTATGAGCACAGGCTTGGAAGCAGAAAAGTGTGAAAGAGCTGTGGAAGTCTTTTAAGCAGCTTTCCATGGGAGGGAACTGTTTTCATGACCAGCAGGTTAAGTGGCTCTTTAGTTTCCCATTCTTTACAGAAACTGAGGGAACACAATGTCTTGAAAACAGAACAGTGTAAATTTTAACCCATAAGGAGAGGAGTTTGGCTTTTGAGAAATTTGGGATTCAGGAATTCCAAGGATGCAGTACCCTGCTTGTGTCCTGGGGACTTTAGTTTGTGAACACCTGAACCCCTTGGAGAAGTTCTTTATCCTGGCATTTGAGGGAGGCAGGAATAAGCAATAATTACAGTCTCCATGCTAGTTCTGAATGGGTGCTAGGCTTTGCTCTCACTCATGTTAATGAGGCAGTTCTCATTAATTTAATCGTGGAACTCATCTCAGAGGAGTTGTTCACAGCAGCGTGCTGACAGAGGTTATGTGTTATTTTCATAGCAAGTTTTTTTTTTGAAGTACAGATCCTTGCTGTGGGAAGTCTGCTTTTTGCATAAAATAAAGTCAAAAGTAAATAAGCTGTCGAAAACTTTTAGTATCTCTGACCTTATTACTGCTTTTTTAGTGTGAGCTATTTTTAATCAATTGCATTTTTGAATAATTGCCTTTTTCCTGTAAAACCATTATCAGTTGAATGTAAGAATAAGGTGGAAAAAGTTTAAAAAATAATGAGTCTGTTTTTTAACAGGAATATGTAAACAGCCAAAGCCAAAAACCTGTGCCTGCTCCTCTTTCTTTGGAACAAGCTTTGTTACCAGCTATACTTCCATCAAGGTAGAGATTTTTTTGGGGTGTTGTTGAAAGGGAGGACAGGTTGGGGTTTTTTGTTTGTTTATCTTTTTAGTGTTCTGCATTACATTCCAAGCAGTGCTTGAACTCTCCATGGATAATATAATTGTTTATAGAAAAGTGCAAAACATAGGCAATTATAACGGTGCAATTTATTTTAAGAGTTATATTCTTCCTGATGAGCTCTTTTCAAATAAATTCAAATAGACTTTTTTGCTTTTTAAAAAAATTTTAGTAACCTCTCTTGATTTGTTTATAAATTTTATGGAATAATTTAGGGGGAAAAATGACATGCTTAGTGAAAAGTAAAGGATTTGGGTTTAATACTTACAAACATTTCACAAGGTTTTTGGAATAATTCCAAAGCAAATAGGACCTGTGAGTGAGTACTCCTTGTTTTCAAGGAGCTGACTGTCAGAACTGCAAAACTGCTCAAGGGTTAGTTCTGCATTTGTTACATAGATACACATATTTTAGTTGTTTTTTTGGGGGGATTATACAAACCTGTGTGGTCCTGGTGGGGACAAAGTCAGTCCTGTACCTTTAGAAAGTTGTAAGTCCATACAGAAGACCATTCCTAGTTTGTAGAGAGACTGCTCTATCTTTTAGGCAAATTTCCTTTTTCTAATGTTGTCCATATTTGTTTAAGGAAAAAGAGCCGTTGGTGTTACAGCAAAGTCAGGAGTAGCTATAGAAAAGGCTTGCAATTTTTCCTTTGGTAGTCTTATCATGGATTGTTGTGCAGTGCAGAGAACTAATCAGGAAAAGTTGGTAGAGCTTTTTGCTGATAACATTTTCTGCCCTTACCAGACTGTTATGGTATTTTGTGCTGTGGTTTAGTTAGTATATATATATATATATAAAAAAAATCAGTTTATGTTATTTTACATATTGATCAGAATCTAAATGTCATCATGTTAATTTTTTATTCTGCATTCAGACCTAATGATACTGTGGATGAAAGTGCAGAAGCCTCGCTGCCCAGCTCAAGGGATATCACCAGCGAACCGTTCAGGAGAGAGCTGATATCCAACTTGGCTGAACACATTTTGTTCAGTAAGTGTTGAAGAGTTACCACTACCACAGACTCATAGAGTGGTGTGGATAGGAAGGGATGTTAAAGATCATCTCATTGCAGCCCCCCCACCATGGGCAGGGACACTTTCCACTGGAGCAGGTTGCTGTCAGCTGTGTGTTTGGTTGTGCTGACAGCATGAAGTTTCTTTGTGGTAGTGTTACACTTGCTAATTGTCTCCATTCAGGTGATCGTTTCATGACTTATATAATCTTGACAATTCTCCATCCTTTATCTCCCTCCTTCCTCTTCAAAGTTTAATAAATTTTTTTCCTGACCAAGTAGATTTTTTTTTTTTTGTTGGACTAGTACACTGAACTTTCTATACTCTGAAGTGCTTGATTGTCATATTGATACACTCATTGCTTGTCTCTTCATGTAAGGAGCTGTTACTGGAGTGTCTTAATGGCATTATTTAAGACCATACATGAACTCATCCAGCTGCATAGACCAGTGTTGCCAGATTTCATAGGTTATGTGGTGTATGCTTCAGTCAGTAGATCTGTGGTTTGTGGTACCAGAGATACACAGAAAACAGTGCTTACCTTAGTAAATATTTAAGCTTTATTCGGCCTTCTTAGTCCAAGTTTCTTTGATTACTTTAATATTGTTTCTAGACAGACATAATACACTTTGTATTTAATTCAGTGGGTACACTTCTGTGCCCACATTGCTGTTATTATTTTTAAAATAGTGGGTGCTCTTTCATTTGTAATGGTGTTCTGAATCTCTCAAGTGCATAACAAGTTTATCTTGTTCACCTCTAGCTGCTGACAAGTCCTGTGCTGTGATGTCTACCCACATTGTTGCCTGTTTGTTGCTGTATAGACACAGGCAGGTAAGGCTTCTGTGCTGCTTAAATAGCCAAACATTGCTTTGGCCTTGTTAACTTATTAAAAAAAGTATGGATTTTACTGTTGCATGATATTGATTAAAAAAAAGAAAGATGCATTTAAATTAAAGTGGATTTCAGGTAGTTTGAGTGCTGATATTTTAGTTAGCTGTGAGTGCTTGAACATGAGACATTTATTGATGGGATGATAACAAATACTAATGTGGAAATAGATTTTGTAATTCAAAATGTTATGCTTTTGTAAAGATTACATGGGTGTCATTTATTGTAGTAGGGTTGTTTTTTAGATCTCAAAACACATTCACTATTGAATACTCTGGAAACTCTTCCATTAATTTCCAAAATGATGTCACTGTTCTTCAGTGCTAAAATACTATATCACAGCAGCAGAATGATACTAACATTTACCTGAAGTCTTGTGCATGAGAGTTGGAAGAATTTTTTTTCCTCCTACAAATTTGTTTTGCATTTTTTCTAAAATTCCTTCAAATCAGAAGCCTTTACTGCACGTAAATTGAAAACAAATGGAAAAATACTGGTCAGTTGTATAATCCTACTTGTGGAGGAAGTGTCACTATTCTCATCAGTCCAGTCTTTCCAATTTCCTAAAATAGTGGAATCAAAGAAGCATTTTACAGTGTGATCTGACTCCAACTTGACAGAAGACAAGAAAAGGAGGTACCTGATGAAAGGCTTTCCCTCATGTTTCAAACCAGTTGTTTAGTTCTGTTAAGTGTAATATTCCCAGCTCATTGACCATTCACTTTATAGCATAGGTAATGGAAATATGATACCTCTGACATGGTCTTGAGGTATTCAGGTATCTGCAGGCCATGAAATAAACCAAGAAGCAAAGAAAAACCTTGCATTCCCAAATAGTTCCATGACTGTAAAATATAATTGCATGTAAGTCAAAACATGTGGAACTACATCATCAAATCCTCAGTGAAAATCAGTTTTTCTGATACGACTGTTACGCTTTGGATTATTGGCAGTTTGTGTGTTGTGTTTGATATATAACTGATTATGTGGCTTACTGATGGACTCCTGTGCAGAAAAATTATTTACCTGTGTGATTCTGTGTTTATTTCTAGGGAACTGATCTTTCCAGACTGGTAGAAGATTTCTTCTCCATGAAGGAGGAGGTCCTAGCCCGTGACTTTGACTTGGGATTTTCAGGGAACTCAGATGATGTTGTCATGCATGCCATCCACCTGTTGGGGAACTGTGTAAATATCACTAACACAAGCAGAAACAATGAGTTTTTCATCACTCCCAGCATCACAATACCTGCTGTCTTTGAACTCAACTTCTACAGCAATGGAATACTTCATGTGTTCATTAAAGAGGCTGTTATTGGTATGTTTTGGGGTTTATCAAGGACAGACTTTCTTGTAACCCTTGAAGTCAAAAGTATCTGCACAAAAATCCCCATCCTCATCAGTTTCTCATGTTATTTACTTTAATATATTTTTTTGCTTCCTGTTTCAACCCATGTTTACCTTAACAGTTTTAAAGCAAACTTGTATTTTGTTTGAGGAATGTTTCCATTTTTTTTTCCCCCTCTTCCTTTATCTTACTTGGAAGTATTTGTGTATTGATCACTGCCATAGGCAGTTCTACCAGAGTTCTGAGCAAAGATGGTATAGCCTTTGCTTTGGTGAGATTTATAATGAGATTTTGTTTTGATCTGACATTACTGGACACAAAATAGTGGTTAAGTCTGTCCTTATTCTTGAATGATGTGTAATATTTGACTGCTTTTAGCCCCAGAAGTGGACAAAACAGAAGTTTGATGTTTCCTTTGCCATAAAGCTCTTTGGAAAATTGAACTTTGCCTGTTTGTTTCTGCTCCAGCCTGCAGTCTTCATGCGATTCAGAGCAGGAGATACAGAAATGGTACCAGTGGTGCTTCTCCCAGTTTAATCAGTCAAGAGCACCTGGTCCGAAAAGCTGCCAGCTTGTGCTACTTGCTTTCTAATGAATTCACTATATCTTTGGTAAGTAATTGCAATAATTATCCAGTTTTTGTTCTGCTTGTTACTTTAAAATTCCAAGATGCTTTCTACAAGTGTCACAGCTCTGATCTGTTCATTGTCAGTGCAATGTGATGGTGGTGGGTATCAATGGCTGTCACACACTGAGTGCCACCTGCTGCTCCTGCAAGTGCTGAAGTGGGTGATGCTGGGCTGGGCCTGGGACATTTCTGCTGTGCTTTGGGGCTTTCCTGAGAAAGGCAGCAGTAAGAAGCCCACCTAAAGCTGTGGGAAGCTGAGAGAGCAGCTTTTCAAACATATTTTATGTCATTTCTGTCATTCGATCATCTCAGCTGTGTTTGCATTCTGCCCAAACTATTTGTTTTTTTTTACCTAGAGAAACAAAAGTCTTTGTGAATATCCAGCTCCTATGAGTTTGCACAGGTGATTGAAATTATGTTTGGAAGTAA
This sequence comes from Certhia americana, assembly GCA_018697195.1. Classification (NCBI taxonomy): domain Eukaryota; kingdom Metazoa; phylum Chordata; class Aves; order Passeriformes; family Certhiidae; genus Certhia; species Certhia americana. The sequence continues at coordinate 9,028,751 of CM031862.1, forward strand.
GGCTGCATATTCTAAAGATATGCCTTATTTGCATAGGAGTGCAGTACTCATGTTGTGCCACACCTAGTACTTAGTGGCAATTTTAAACATGGCCTGACTTCAGTTTTTGTTGTTACAAAACACCAATGAGCACTGATATTATCTCACTTTTCAGACACTGCATACTTTTAATTTTAAGGGCTAGATGTTCTTTTTTCTTATGTGTAGAAGTTACTTAAAATTCTAGAGATTCTTGAATTAGTTCTTATATTTGTAGTCATATTTGACTTGTGCACTTTTATGGAAGCATAAGCCAAATTTAGTATTTTTGTCAGGGTAGTAATGTTAGCTCATATATTGGAGTTCTTTAGTAATATTATCCTCCTGCTTTCAGAGTTAATAATTGATCATTATTTTTTAGCTAAGAAAATATTTCCTAAGTGATGATGAATAATGTAAAAAGGGTTGTATTTTTTTATTCAGTTTCAAAATACATAAGAGAATTTCTTGAAAGTGTAATTTCCTTTAAATTCCAAATAGATCACTGTTACATGTTTCAATAATTTTAATTTTATGATGATTTTATTGCAGAATTGTTAACAAACTAAAATTTGGTTGGAGGCTGTTAAAAAGGGAGAATATTTAATGTGACTTTCTACCAGTGGTAATGCATTTCAGAAAAATCTTGGACATGTTTTAAATATCCTATTTCACTGTAATTTTTTTTAATGTCTGCCAGGATAAACACAAGAGTGGTGCATTGGGATTATGCTGATAAAAGTTTAAGAGCTTGCATAAAATAAATAATACTGCTGTATCTAAAATATTCATACTGAACAGGGAGTGATGTTGCTGTAATGTATGTAATGGATGTGACTTTTTCATTGCATTCTTTTTCTGTTGTGCAGCCTTGCCAGGTGATCTATCAAGTTTGCCACGAATCTGTGGAAAGGCTGATCCAGTATGGCATTCTCCTGGTGGCTGAGGTAAAGTGGCAGAAATGCTGTAGGAGTAGTGTTCTGTACTATAGGTGGTTTATGCTCCAACTTGTGAGACTTGGTCTAAGTGTATGTTGTTACTGAAAGCTTGTAGCAATGTGCCCAGGACTGAGACTGTTCGTAAGCATCAGACAATTGGGTACAGTCACCCTGTGATGCTTCATGACTCTGTGTGTGATTTCATTTTACCAGACTAAGGAAGACACATCTTCTTGTACTGTCTTGAAACTTGGGATTTATTTTATTATTGCAGCCCTTTCAAATGTAGCATAGCTACATAGATTTTTACTTTGTACTCTGCAGGAGGGAGTCAGGAGTCTAGACCTTTTGTCATTCTTTAATTCCTTTCCATTGACCTCAGAATTACTGTAAAACTCCTCAGCTTGCAGTTTCAGAGCTTTAGGGGAGTCACTGTGTGGTGCAGTTTGCCAGATGTACACAGAGCAAAGAAAACCTTAGGAGTAGAGGCAGCTGATTCAGCATATCTTTGCTTCATAAACTTCTTTATGTGCACAGTAAACAAACCTTGGTACCCAGGAGGAAGCAAGAAAAAAAACAAACCAGTCTTTTTCACCAAATCTCTCTTCTGTCTCCTTTTCTCAATGCTGCCTATAATTGAGTCTCACTTGCTTCCATTAAATACTGGTTAATAAATGCATTGATTAAGTCAGATGAGAGTGTAAAATAAACCTATTGCTTGCCTAGATTTGGAGTTTTATCTATTTATGACCTTGTTTTTGAAATTTAAGCAGGATGATCAGGAGGATGTTAGCCCCAGTCTTACAGAGCAGCAGTGGAATAAAAAACTCCCTGAGCCATTATCTTGGAGAAGTGATGAGGAAGACGAAGACAGTGATTTTGGAGAGGAGCAGAGAGATTGCTATTTGAAGGTAATATTTTCCTTAGGCTACTAATGTTGAACCCTCTTGTGAGGAATATAAATTACTTTGATTATTCAGGACAGGTACTGATAATTTGTTTTTTGGGGCTGGGAGGATTGTTGGTTTGTAATGTTAGTACTTTTGTACAGTCCATTTGTCTCCCTCCCAGGAGGAAAACAGTGGAAGAAACATAAGCAATCTTTACAGGGTGGTGGAAGAGCAATGGTTAGAGTCCTGAAAACTGATAAGGCTCAAGTGTCTTGGTTTTATTCTCTACATGGTCTAAAAGGGGCACATCCAGCTGGTATTTATATTCAGGCTGTATTTCACTTAATAGATTGCTTATGTTGATTTTAGATATATTACTAGTTTTCTCAGAGCTGACACAAACACTCTTTAGGATATCTTGTTAACAGTTGAAAACTTCTGTCCATCTCTGTGAATGTAGGGGAGCCCTTCTGTTGGCTGCAGAACAGCATGATGTCTTTAATTTTATCTTGGGGAAATAGTAGTACCCTGGAAGAGGAAAAAATATCATTGGTCTGAGATGTTCTATGCCCCCACACTGGTTTTTGTACGAGTTTTTGTGCTTTTGTTTTTATTTTGGTTGCTGTTTCGCAGTGTTATGCCTGGCAGGCCTTTTCTGGTTTCCACTGCTCTCTGTCACTGAACCTTTTGTTGCCTTTTCTCAGGTGAGCCAGTCTCAAGAGCACCAGCAGTACATCACTTTCCTGCAGAGGCTACTGGGACCGTTACTGGAGGCATACAGCTCTGCTGTCATCTTTGTGCACAATTTTAGTGGTCCTGTTTTAGAGTCTGAATATATTCAGAAGCTACACAGGCACTTGATAAGCAGGACGGAGAGGAATGTTGCTGTGTATGGTATGTTAAACTGGTTTTGGAACTGGCTTTGATTCATTCTGTTCTTTCTACCACAAGGTAGCCCAAATTGAACTTCAGTTTGTTTATCTCTGGGTTTTCTCTCTTGCAGCTGAGAGTGCTACCTACAGTCACGTGAAAAATGCACTGAAAGTCTTCAAGGAAATTGGAGTAAGTGTTGGGTGCTCAGAGCTGGCATCTGTTAAGTTTCATTTTAATAATGAGCACAATTTGGACATTTCAAGGAATCTGTTCAGTGTCAGTTTAAAATCAGTGAATGTATCTGTGGAAATGCATTGTGGGTTTGGAACGTTTTGGTTTCCTTCAGGCTGAGGGCTGTAACAGAGAGCACAAGCTGCAGAGCAGGGCACTTCTTGCCCCTGGGAAGGCCTGTCTGGATGGATGGGTGACTAGACATTTATATTTACTCTGTTCTACTCCATGTCTCTGTTGAACAATACTGAAAGGCTGAGAGCATATTCTGTGCTCAGTAACAGCTAAATTTAATTTTGAAATCTGCTTAGATCTTTAAAAAAGCATTAGTTATTGGATTTTGCCTTAGTGGTGATTGATGCTCCAGAACCATCCTTATTCACCTTCCGTGTTCACCATGAGGACACAGGTGTTCTTTCAGATAGACGTTCAGTTTTGTACTTTACCAAAATTATAAATCACTCATCTAGATTTTGCATGTGAAGTGTTTTTCTTTCATCAGACTGGCATGGCTTCCTGAATGCCAGATGAGATACAGCATTATAATTTTGGAAGTATTGACATTTAGGCAAAATGTTGCTGGGTATGGGTTTTGAAGTCTTCGCCTTCAAATTCTGATGTATCGAATAATTCAACAATGGTTGGCCTAGTAAAGGTATCTTCCTGTAGACTCTGAATTTCTGTGAGGAAAGCACATACTGAATCCATCATTTTCCTGCAGGAGGATAAACTAGAATGAAAAGTGGAACTAGATAATGTTTGCTGAATATCTATTATAGCGAAGCATCTGAATTCTTATTTTTGAAGTGCTTACACTTTTGATTGGATGCCTTTGATTGCTTGTTTTGTCTGTCACTGTTAAGATTTGACTGTTACCACTCACTGTACTTCTCAATTTCTTTTCTTCCATAACCCCTGAAGGGCTTCAACATTGAGTGCATTCTACTAATACCTAAAGCATTGCATTGCCATCTAAGCCTTCAAGAAATGAAAAGAAAAAAGTCTTGTAAACGAGGGAAAACTTAGTATAGACCATAACATTTTAATCTCAGAAGAAAGGAAATTCCTTTAACATGGTGAAGCTTACATGTGTTCATGCTGTGCTTCAGGTTTTCAAGCAGACTCAGCAAAGCAAAGATGTCATTTTGGAACTCGGCACTACGTTCCTACCTCAGCGCAACCGGCAGAAACTACTGGAATTCGTCATGAGCTTCATGGTGTTATAGACCACACACAGCACCTTTGTCCAGGGACACGAGGACAGGTTTTGAGACTGTGGCAAAGCCTGGGGACATTTGCTAATCCTTCAAAGTGTAAGGTGCCACTCTCTGGGTAAGGCCTTCTCTGACTTGAACCACTGGAAGACAAGTGCCTTCTTACACGTGCATTTATGGGTTTCTTACAGTCCCAGTCCTGTTGTAATACAGCGATACTCAGATGACACTTTCGATACAAGTAATTAAACACGTTGCAAAAAATAACATAAATTATTAGAATTAGATGTAAAAAAAAAAAAGTTTTATCAGTGTTACATTTTAAATGAACTTTTAAAGACTGTAACAGATGCACAAATTCACATATTGGTGTTCTGTAGCTAACCCTGAGATCTTGAGTTTAGTGGCAACACAGCTTATGGCTTAACCAAGTAATTTTCATTCCAATTCAGTTTTAATGTTTTAAATAAATGGTTTAAAAATTTTGCTTAGGTACGCTATAGATTTCATGGATAAAGCCATAGTTTTTCATAAGTGTTAACATAAATGCCAAAATTCTAATGAAAATTACAGGTACAAACATCTGAGAATAACAATCATGTAGCAGGTGATTGTGAGAAATGTCAGCAGGCACACCTTGCACTATTAAGACTGTGTAGTGCATTGGTAAATTGCACTAATCACTGCTGTCAGGAAGAAGTGAGAGTAGTGTTCTTGTTTTTATTATGGCATCTGTCATTCAGCCAGATGAGTCAGGAGACAGTTGCCTGAATGTGAATATCTTGTAAAATCTTAGATTGTTATTTAATTGAAAAAAACCCTAATAAGTTCAGGGGGGTTGTTTGATCTTGGGGGGTTTTTTTGGGGTTTTTTTGGGTTTTGTTTTGTTTTGTTTGTTTTTTTTTTTTTAAAGTGGAATAAAGACTTGATTTGGTGAAGTAAGTTTTAATTTTGGCCCTAAAAATTTCAGCAATAATTTCATCAGTTCTTTGCAAACAAGTGTTCATATTATATTCTGTTGTTGAGCAGACCTAAATTGGCATAGTGTAGTACCTCTAGAAACACAGAAATATAGACAATACTTTTAACTGTGATCTACAAAAAAAATCAATTCATAGGCAAAACTGAATGATGGATAAATTCTGTCCTATGAAGCAGGACTCTGGTGTTGCAATATGATCCTTTTCATGGAGAACTTGCACTGTAGATTTCATCTTCTCTTCATGTGAGGCCAGATTAGATTGCAACCTGTAGTCCTGTAATTTAGTACAGCTGATTTAGCTGAAGCAATAACTTGATGGTACGTGAAGCTGATTTGCTTGTGAAATGCGTTTTCCCTCCTTTATGCCTTCTAGATGAGGGAAATTAAACATTTCCTTTGCTGCATTGCTTTGCTTGATTCTCACATCCTGGCCTTGTGAGCAGAAAAGCCCCCAAACTTCATCATGTAATCTCTGTTGCTTAACACAAACATGGAAAAGCATACTTGAATCCCAGCACTTGCACTGTTATGCCAGCACAAAACTGATGCACACAATTAGAGTTTGTGGCCAAGGAGCTTGCATTTGTACTGCACATTTGTCAACAAGGATATTTCTGTAAATTTTTTTATTAAATGCTATTAATATTTGAAAGCTGCAATTTATAGTTCATTAGCATTATACTGTTAGCACTGTGAGATGCATGTGTTTTGTCACTAAACCAGGTGCTCTACAACACTTAAAAGAATTTCTGAACCAAAGCTACATTAATATGGATAAACACTGACCCTTGAGTCGCTTGTGCTCTTATGTCCTTCTGCTGTCTCAGCAGGACTGACTGCATCACACATAATTTGTTTTGTGAAGGCTACCAGCTGTTTAGAGAACAGTTTCATCTCATACTCACTGACGTGCACTGTTCATCCACCTGTTGAATTCTCCATACAATGTTTGTTGCTGATGGCTTCCATTTAATGTCAGAAAAAGTCTAGGTGCTTCTGAATAACGAGCTCTCATAGTTTACTGCACTTCGGCAAATCTGAAGTGTACTAACAGCAAAGATTGTACATAAAAAAAGTTTTTAAAAATGAAGCAATATGAAGCAAACAAAACTTGAGTCATTTTATTAAGAATGTTTTGCCAATGGAGGTATTAGTTACCATAAAACCCAGGGGTACTGTGGTCACTGGAGTGTTCTGGCTAGGTGTTGCAACTAAAATAATTTATGGCTTACATTAAAAAAATTTTTAAAATCTGGTTAGGATAAAACAATGAGTGGGTAATAATGCATGTGAATACACATTAATGGATACTTATATATGCAGGGGGAGGGGCACCTCTAAAGCTGTTTTGGTTTTGTATGAAAATAAACAACCTGCATGTGATAGATTGGTACTATGAATCATATGCCACTGGAAGCCCTTGCATTCTGCAGCAAGTGTGTGTGTATACATGTATATATGCTAGTGTGTATGTTCTGACACACAACATCTATGCTTTTCCCTGAAATTAAAGCACAGAATGTAAAATTATCAGGCTGTAACAGTCAAAAAGACTAAAACCAACACTTGCACTGTATTTACACCTTCAGTGTCTTCTTATTTTATTAACTTTTCATGTTTGCTTTGCTGTTAGAATTCCAGGTCGAGCTGATTTCAGTAAAGTTAACCAGTAAAAGAGAAAGGACTGGCCCTAAGTTACCACAACTGTATTTTAAGACTTTATAAAGACTTACGTGAGTCTCGTAATTCTTATGAGCATAATACTCAGGTGTGCAAATCTTTTTGGGCCAGTGTCTTTCACGCTGTGAGAAACTTAACCTCTCCACGCACATCCTGTAGCTGTCCCTTTTGTGGAGTGATGGAAGTGTGGAATTGCACTCCCGGTGTTTGCTGCCTGTGCTGCCCCAGCAGTGCCAAACCTGCCTGCTCTGGGCAGCACAGGGCTGCACTCATCTCCTCTGATCAGGAGGCATAGGCACACACTTGCATTCAGCTGCCTGCTTGCTGCTCAGAGAAGTGCCCCAAGCACCATGTGGAAGAAGGTTGAGCTGGGAGGTGATGTAAGATACTGTCGTTTTTGTGTTTCTGTGCTGATGAGCTGGGAACTGCTGACTGGAGAATGTTACTGTGTTTTACCTGTTATGTGTAATGCGTGTCTGTTTTAGAAGCACAGAGGTGTACTGGAGTCATTTTAATAAATTAAACTGTTTGCTAATATGACATTTAACAAGTTCTTCTAGTGTTCTTTTGTTTTATTTTTTGTTGTTGTGGTTTTTTTAAATAACTCAGTGAAATAGTTCATTCAATAACTTTGTCCCATTGCAGGTAGTTTCTGAAATTAAACCTTTAAAATCACTCATTGTAGATGTATCTGTACCAGTGTATGAGCTGGAACAGGGACACTTAAAAAACAGGCAAAGGTGACATCCCAGCTCCTGAGCCACTCTTTTGTTGCAAAGTAGAGGTGCCATTTTGCCTCTCTGTTCCCACATCCCTCAAGGTTCTTGTACATGGAGTTCTTTTGCAGTTCCTCTCTCCTCATGGGGGTGTTTGTGTGTCATCCAGAAGCCTGAGATGGCTCTGATGCTGCAGACTTCCCTTCCTATCGTGATTTCAAGCTGCTTTGGAGTGTAGTAAACACCTCTGAGCAATTGTGACAGCATCTGGCAAATGTGAATTAATTGGAATGGGGCTTTAATATAATAGAACCTGCATAGATAATCATTACCTAAATTGAGAAGGAGGGCTGCTGCTTCACTTTTCAGGAGAAAAAGTTATGATCAGCTGATTCTGTAAGAGGCCTCTAGCAATGTTCACATGCAAGCAAGGCTCAATTAATTGACAACTGTAGGCTGAAGCAGGAAACTTAAAATTCAATTATTGTCAGTAGCTTGAATTAAACCCAATTCTTGTTGGTGATGACCTTATATGTTAATTCTGTAAATGTCTTCTTCTTTCTCAGTCTTTTGAAATCCCAAATGTCAGATAAACACTTATCTCTAGTTTTTGCTTAATTCGGTTTTTTGTATAATAAAAGCTTCTCAGGCTTATTTAGAAGGATCATCATTTTGAGCTCTCTGCTTTGTTCTCTTATGGTACATCTTGTTTTCAGTAGCCCTGTGTTTTCAAGGTAAGATCCACATTGATCTGAGTTGCTGCTTGAAACATTTTCTTTTCAGTCTTTATTTATAGATTTCCTTGTGTTTTGCAGTGCTGGGCAAGAATTATTGTCCTTATTTATTCTCCTGTAAGTTGGCCAACCTGCTAATGTAATTATCCAAAAGGTGTTACCATGATTGGTGCTGTCTTTAGAATAAGGGACTTTCTGTCTTTTCTGAAGAAACATGTAGGAAATGTTCATCACTGTGTGTTGTGCCAGAGTTCAGGCCTGAGACACCATAAACTCCAAAAAGATTTTCAGCTTTCATCTGTAATAAAGCATTGGCAGTTAGAGAAACAAAAGCTGTTTAATTAATTGCTGAGTAACTATTAGTTATACAAACCTATCTGTATGTAATTATGCAGTGCAAAATTTCAGTAAAAGATACATAGCATAATTGCTGAGTAATTTGCATGAAAAGGTGGTTCTCCAGCACAGTAATAATGTTAGTTGTTAAACTGATAGTATTTGCAATTTCTTGGTCTCAAATGTTTTCCAGAGCAACAGCCCCTGAGAGGTGAGGAAATGCAGATATGGAGATCAGATGATGTAAATTAGGCTCAAAGATTCACTGAACCCATGTATGGCCTTAGACACATCACTTCTGATGCTGTTTTCTATTTTCAGTAGGAAGTAATTTTGAGGAACTGCATGTGTACAGGTATGAAGTGAATTTTTTCCTCTCCTTGAAACTCAAGTCACAGCCAGAATGAAGGTATTTTGGAGTTGAAGGACTACTATTAGGAGTGGACACGATTTTAGATCTGTTCTGTATCTTGTCTGTTCAGTATCTTCATTAATGACTTTGGGAGTGGAAGAGAATTTACATTTGTAGGTAACAAGATCTGGGAGAGCCAGGTAGTTCAGTGGAGGACATCGTGATCCCAGGGGTAATGATAGGTTTTGGAAAGATCTGAAGGGGAGAAGAAGAAAGCCATTCCAACCATGGAAGTACAGTGCATTACATCTGAGAGAAGACCATCTAATGTACAGGCACAGGAGAGGAAATAAACCAGCTGTGTGGAAATTGTTTGGAGAAAAGTCCGATTTACCAGCAGACCAGAAGCAGAATGTGACTTAGAAGGGTCCTGCTGCCATGGAAAGGGCAAGTGCCATGTAATGATACCCTTACTCCTGCACATGAATGACAAACACAGGGCAGAACTTTGCAGTACATAAGGTCTCAACTGGGACACCAGGTTCTGTTTGAGGAGCTCTGTTTGAAGGATGCTGCAGGCAAGTTGGATGGGGGAAAAGAAGTCTTCCCCTCAGCCCCCTGTATGGAGAAGAAAAGAATCTGGATTATCCCCTGGCTATGGGAGTACCAAGATTGGATAAAAGTAGTGAATTTAGTCTTCAGTTGCACTGAAAAGAACCAGGGTAGATGATGTAAAAATTTTTTACTACGAGTGAAGAGAAGTGCTGAGATAGGTGGCCTGGGAGGGCTGATGTTTCCTTTTCCTGGGAAGCACTGGGTCCCTGTCCCTGCTGGCTGGACCTTGCTGTGTGGGGGTGAGCAGAACAGACAGGTGAAGCTCTACCCTCCTGGTCTGGGCATTTTTCCTGGGCAAAGTAGAAATGGATTTGTACAGAAAGCTTGGTCTGGCTGCTTTGGCTGGTGCTCTGGCTGATTCTTTGTGTTTCAGATCAGGAGTAGCTGTAGTATGAATTATACTTCTTGTCCCTGTAATCATTGAAGAGTAAAATATGTGAGGGTTTTATTAAGGTTGTTCTGTAAAAATGTTTTCTTTGTGTTTCAGCTGGTCAAAAAACAGATGGAGTGCCAGCAGGGAGCAGGAAAGGACTGGGGAAGAAATCAGACATCATGTTCTTACTGTGTTGTGTGAGCCTTTTTGTACAGAGAGGTGTAGAAGTCTCCTACCTCTGCCAGTAGTAAAATCCCTGGTGACTGGAAAAGGGGTGAGGAATCCTGCCCCTGGCATTTTCATCTTCCAGAGTGTTCCTGGAAGATAACACTAATGAATTACAAATTAACCCTGTAATCTGTTAACAGTTTACAGTTTAACTCTGACATTGCTTTGGAAATACTGAAAGCCAAGTGATACTTCCTGAGCTTTGGGTTTACTGCTGGCTTGACTCCTGCATTATCTCGGGAGTTCAGGCTCCAGTGTTGTATCTACACAAAGAAAACAACATTTATAAATGCCACAGAATTGACAGTGGCTCTCTTTTAAAGCATTTTCATTGGAAGAGTTTCCAGGATCCCCCCAAAAGTACTTAAGCAGCGACTTTCAGAGAGCTCTGTGCTGTGTGAGGGCTGCTGTGTAATTGGTACCTGGGATGGTTTGTTAACTGCTCTCTGTGGCATGTCTGTAAAACCAGTGTCACACCTTTGATTTGGTGTCCCTCTTCAGATGAGGCTGAGGAAGGGCTGAGGTTTTGTTCCCAGTTAAATATTTTGCATATCTGTGGAAAGTATCAGGGGCTCACCTTATGGCTGTGTTAATGTACGTTGTTTTTTTTTTTTTTTTTAATTTAGCTGAAGCCTAATTTTAACCATGGTATTCAGCTCTTTCTAAATCAGACTTCCTCTTTTCTCTGCAGGATGGAGAAGGCAAATTAAACTACTACCTGTCGGAAGGCAGTAAAAGCCTTTTTCTGTGTTTATACTTCCCCTTCATTAAACTAAATTATCATAGCTCAGCACCTTTGCCTACAAATATCTCCTTTTGTCTCTCTGGCTGGCTAGCCATTTATAGCCCCCAGTTTCCTTATTTTATCCTTGAAAAAATGTGGGTTTTTAATCCCCCAAAAGAAATCATTGCTTGTAATGAAATGAATATTCCCTTTTCTAAGAGATGAGGAAGTTTAAATATGTTTTGTGTTTTCATTTTTGTAGTAGTTAGATGTAATGTGAGTTAATTCTGGTACTGGCCTTTAAAACTCCTGCCTACTTCCCTTATACCTGCAGATTCTTTCCTTTTTACCCCAAAATGTTTCTACATGTCCAAGAGTCTAGGCAAGCCAGTTTAGATATTAGGAAAATTCCATCCCTTTACCAGCTGTAATCATTAACCCAAATTGTAGTTTACAGAAGTCTTAGCAAAGAAGCATAGAAATATTAGAAGCTGGTATTTCTGGATATACACCTGAGAGTTGGGAGAGCAAACCAGGGCAGGAGGCTCTGTGTGTGTTTGTTTTTGTCTTTTGATTGGTTTGTCTGAAGTTATCCCTTTGTCGATGCAGAAGGCAGTAAAAATGAAAAATGTTGGAATCACTGACATATGTAGTTAATTTTCTGAACTAAGTAAATTAAGTACAAATTGGTTATTAATAATTCAAAGGAAAATGCTAGATAAGAAATTGGAGCAGCTTTTCTATCACTTTCAACCATTAAAAGATTAGTCTGAGCACAGCTGTCCAGAGCTCCCTTATCTCTTATTAAAGCTTCAATTCTTCATCTATTAAAGAATCTGATCTAAATGATACAGGAGCTGCAGCAGCCTGGTGTATCATGCTTAGATTCAGCTAAGCTGGAAGGTGGGTTTGTGCAGGAAATTTTGGGTATGCAGGATCTGCTGGTGCACAGTGAGACTCCTAGTCCAACTAGCTCGGGGATTTTCTTCTTCAGTACAGTCTCTCTCTCTTCAGTTCCCCCTGTTGTTGCTGTGTGACTACAGCAATGTCCTGGTACACTGATTTCTTTCTCCCAACTCATTCTCACACAAGGGGTTAACCCAGAGTCTGGCTGCTCATTGAAGTGCAAACAACATAAGGGGGGGTTCTCTTTAAATTGCCTAAGAAAACACTCCCCACTGTTTGCCTGCTTTAACATTCAGGCTGTACTTCTACGAATTGCATCTGGATCTATCACAGCTACCATAAAATTAAATAAAACCAGACTTCACAAAGGAGATATGTAGTTGCTGCTTATGTCTATGATGGAAAAAATTCCTGATTGCTGTAGGACGGGATCAAGGACTTTGGATTTTAAACTTTTTTTCTTTAGAGTATTGTCGTTTTGCTCATAGCAAAACACAGATGAGCACAGCTCCATCCTCGGTGTGTCCAGCAGATGGTGGTGGAGTTTCATCTACAGCTGCAGTTCCCTCTGAGAGACCGGGCACCACCATTCTCAAAACTTAGTCCCTGGACTGCCCCTTAGAAACAAAACATCATTTCCTTGGCATCCAGCTGCAGTATTTACTATAGGAAGCACCTAATTTGGAGTTGGTTTCATCTGTTGCTATGATTGATTTTTATAGTTTCAGGAGTCAGTCTGTGTTCAACATCTGACACAAACACCGCTTTGAAAGACCACTTGTAGTTTACTCCTCTTCAAGTGAGAGTGTGCATTAGGAGAGAAGCTCTTCACCCATCTTCCTGCACTTTCTGGTGCAGACAGGCATTTTAAAGATATTAAAACATCGCTCCAAGACCAGACCTGAGCATGGCTCAAGTTTGGAAGTATCCCAAATGCAAAACCAGGGTTCTGGGTTGAAGATCTGTATCAGACCCCCTCCCCTTGCAATGTGTAAACCAACACTCCTTACAGCTGTGGGAGGCAGAGAACTGGATCTTCTGCAAGGTAGGTGGAAGGAGAGGGGCTGACAGGGATGCCAGCTCAGTTTAGCCCCCTTTAAATATAAACCTTTCTCTGATGCTGCAGGGCAACTCCAAGACTTTGTCTGAGTATGGGTACAAGGTGTTATAACAGTATCACACCATCTTCATAAATATTCTGCAAAGCATTACAAGCACTAATTCAATTTTAAAATATTCTGCAGGCTTTTCCTTGTGAAGATAACCTTCTTGATCTCAAGTATCCCAGAAAGAAGTCATTAAAACACCAGTCAGCATGTTAATTCATCAGCACATAGAGGTTTTTTACTTAAAAAACCTCCTGATAGCCCCTCTAGTGCAAAGCAGATTTGAACCTGCCCCAAATAAAAACTGAGGAGTCTGCTGAGTTTAAGAAATCCTTCAGGTAGGTGGGACAGTACTGGAGAGGGAGATGGTTGGGGCCCTGCTGAGCATCTTTGTCCCTGTGTCCAGGTGGCTTTGTGCATCTCAGGAGATGTCACTCATGTGCATGCCTTAACAAGACCCTTGATCCCAACAAATCCTGCTCTTTCCCCTTCCCTCTCCCTCCTTAGGTCCTCCCCAATGCTGTGTCCCCTGTTCCTGGCTTGAGGCTTCACTGGGAGCACAGGTGAATGAAATTCTGCATCAGAAACATGCTGGAACTGGCACCAGGGGATGAAAGTGAAGGCAAGATGGGCCCACATGTGCCTCACACTTCTACCAGAGGGGAATGCTGAGGCACTGTGGTTTGGGAGCTTGGTCCAGTGATCCCTTGACTTGCTGCAGAGCAGGGACAAGGTCATTCAAATGTCTGCAGGAAGCAGCTGTAGGCATTGTATAATACAAGAAGTATACCAGCTTCCACCTTTCTTAGGAGCAGCTCATGTCACCCCTCATCTCTTCACAAGGGGTGGGAGCAGCACTTGGATCAGGCAAATGGTGGCTGTGACAGGCAGCCACATCCCAAGAACCCTGAGGAGCCTCAGGCAGCCTTTCCTGAGGGGCTGGAGGATGTTAGCACAGGCTGCCTATGGGGGCAGATAGCCTCAGGTTACTTGCTGAATTATGCCACATGCCATTAAATCATCCCACATTAGACAAATCCATGGGCTTGATTATTTCCCTTCTTCAGCACAGCTGAGTGGAGATGCAAACATACACACAAGGCACTCTCTCTCTATAATTTTCCTCTGTGTGGTAGATGTGACCTGAAAAATAAACACGTTTCTCTGTGGGCTGTGATGTTTCTCTGACTGGTGCTTGTGTTTGCCAGCTGTAACACATCCCTTCCAGCCCGCTGCTTTGCTGTTGTCACTGTGATCCCCACTGCATCTCTTTGGTAGTGCCCTGCAGCAGGGTGGGACCATTTCCACTCTGCTCCAGCCTCAGTTAAATTGCTTTATTTCTCTGCTGGCACTAAGAGCTGTTTGCAAGTGAGGCAGAGGCAGAAGCCTGACATCATTGAGAGGCCTCAAGAGCCTCAGTCTGGTCTGATCTGCTTGTGGCCATGCTTGGCAATTTTAAGAAATTAGGTTCTTCAGACAGCTGAGATGTCTGTCTTCTTTTCCAGACAATTTCCAACCAACTTGCACAAGCCAGGGTGATTGCAGATGTTCAAAGAGCCCTCCTGCCATCACAACACAGCTCAGCTCGACCGCCCTCTCCGGATGCAGCAGTCAGTGGCTGAGCTGCCCACGCTGGCCAGCCCCTCAGTGCCCTTGGATCAACTCCTGCCTGAACCACCCTGTGCCCCTGACAGACGTCACAGGGCTGTGGGAAGATGTCTACTGAGGTGGTGGTTAGAGGAGACAGAACACGAATTCACAGGAAACAACATTTCATTGGTTTTGCTGTTCATGCCCTGCCGTCCTTTACAAGTATAAATAGGTTATCCACTCTTTTTAAATTCCCTGTGTTACTGGCTTCTGGGCATTGACTGTTTCCACACAACCCATAGGGGACACAATTGCTGCTGGAAAATGAAGGGGAAAAATGAGTCTTTAATTTGACCTGCAACATCAGAGAATTTGAAAAATTGTGAGTGTATTTACAGAGCTTTTATATCATCACCCTTTTCAACTGAGCATCCTGAATGCTTTATAAATATTAATTAAGTCTCATGTGGCTCCTCTGAATTACGTAAAGATAGAATTGCCTCATCCATCAGAAGAGAGGATTCAGAAACTGCTTAACAATTTGAGACACCATTAAATGACACCAGTTCAGTGAAAAAGAACCTAACATCCACTTGAAACTTCTGGGTAGGAGAAAAAGTGAGGCAACTGGACTATATCTTTCCACTCTTGCAAAAAAAGTAGTGTTGGGGCATGAAGGGCTACATGAAGACATCTCTTCCTCCTCTTCTCTTCTACTGTCTCTCCTCTTGCTTCATGGGAAAACCCTGTCTTCCTGGGTAAACTTCATCTAAGAGTAGGGTTTCAGAAAGGAAGGAACCCAAAGAGAAAAAGCTCATAAAATCCTCATCCTTTCTCTCTCTTCTAGGATATTATTGATGGCTGACATCAGGAACTGCAGGAAGAGAGGGCTGTTCCAGGAGGGTGGAGATGCTGGGGTAATGCAGGAGTTAAGGGAACTCCGTGGATCTCCAAGGGATGGTGAGGTCAGGCATGATGTGTGAACCTCCCTAGACAGCAGAACAGAGGGGTTTAAAGGACTGCCGGTGTTGTGATATCAGTATGCAGGGGATGCTGCTTCTTTGGGAAGGAATTTCAAGATTATTCCCCAGAATCACAGAGGCTCACCCAAAGAGATGAGCTAAGAGCAAACTGCAGGCCAATTACATACCATGTGTTAGATAAATCACTTACCACAGCCAGCTGAAGAACTTGGGCTTGAACTCTGAGTAATTAAAACACTTAACTCATAGTACAGACTGGCATTTAATTAATTCAAAGAGGCATCAGATATTTACTCAAATTTCTTGTATCCTATAGAATATATTGAGAAATTTCTCAAATACCTGGGGTAGGTACTGGATTGTTTCTTCAGCTGGACTTCTCCAGCTGTGTCTTCTAATGGATAAATGGTTTCTAAGAAGACACCAACAGATTAGGATGAAAGTAAAGTACAGAGTGAATGAATTGGAAAATCCAGGGAATTTTTTTTTTTTTTTTTTTTTTTTTTTTTGTAACATACCAGATACGCCAAGGCAATCTTGAATTGTTCTAAAATTTCAGTGAGTACTGAGGCAACAGACACAAGCTGCAACAAGGAAAATTCCTATCAGATACTAGGGAAAACATCCCCAGTGAGGGCAATGAAATCCTGCAGGAAGGTCACAGAGAAGCTGATGAATCTCTGCCTGAGGAGGAGTCAAACACCAACTGGACAAGGTCTGAGCAGCCTGTCCCTCTGTCAAGGCAGGTGGGGGATGTTGGACCACCTGACTTCCAGTGGTCCCTCTCAACCTAAATGATTCCATTGTTTGCTGCTGTTGGGAACTGGAACAGACCTGTGGCATCTCTATTTTAGATCTCCAGGCCATTCTTAGACAAATTGAGACACATGCAGCCTTTGAGACACTTAGTTTTGTGTTGCTATGAGAATTATGATCATTGTAAGGTCGTGATTGCTCTGCATTTTTAAAAATGTAAAAGTGAAACCAGTTTTCTTATTGTATTTCCTTTCTTCACTACATATGAATTCACCCCAGCTGAGTTTTTAATCTACTGTGAATTTTCTGGCTTTGTTTCCTGCAGAACTTCTTTTGAGGAGCCCTAGAAAAGAATTGGATGGACTTTGAATGGAAATGAGAAGTAATTCAAGGCATAGATCTATTATCCTGAGAGCCTCAATGCTGCTTCTTCATACACATCAGGAAAATATGCAAAGTTACAGCAATCAGTTACAGCATGGCTGTAATGAATCTGTTATTAGCTCATGCAAGGCACCATACATGAGGACTGATGCAGGAGGAAGGAGGTGAAAGGGAATTTTTTTTTTTTCATTTAAGTGGTCCCAGTTCAATCAATTCTCTGTCTTCTCAGCATGATTGTCTCTGTGAAACAAGAGGATTGACACAACTTTAATGTATTTCATTTATGGCAGTTGTTTTCCTACACATAATATTTGTAAAGGAAAACTAACAAAATTTGGCTAAGTAAATGAAAATAAAGTTAATTATTAGGTAGATTTCTCTGTCTTCCTCCTCTATAGAATCTGTATGCCTTTTTTGGTTTTTGCATTTTTAAAAAAATTTTTACTTTTTAAAGAATTGCTACATAAATTACTTATAATAAACACCAACTTTTGCCTTTCCACTCAGGAAATAAAGGAGTATGTCAGTACATTGCAAAGAAACAAATGGCGACAACAGAGTGCTGGGAGCAGCTCAGTCAGGTTATAACTTTGTCCTCATCCAAAGGAGTTTCTGAAGAGCGCTATAAATTTCCAGTGACATGAAGGAGGATTTTGGCAGTGACTTTCCATTTGTCTTTGTTTCAGTTAATGGTTTGGCTCCCAGATAAAATAACAGAAAACATAGCCGTACTCAAAGTACCCCAGAAATTCTTTCATTTCTTTTCCCTCTTTGGTTTTCATATTTTAAGCGTAACGTAGAGTTAACGTGTCAACACTGCCATTAGAAACCTCTGGTTCTGTTTTTATATATGTGAACTGTAAAAAATTTGCTTCAGGCACCAAATTTGCTCATGAGATCCTGTAAAATTTTATGAATTCATAGAAATGTGTTAAATTCTGCTCCAGCATTTGGATTCAGTCTCTTGAATCTGTACCACAAAAATTTAATACATTTTTATTAGTGAATTTCTTATAGAATCTATTATAAAATTATGATCACTTTTCTTTTAGCTTTGTTTCTTCTTATCACAAATTAAAAAGCAAGGTTTCTGTTTCTGATGTGTTGGAAATTCATTCTTGACTCAGGTAATCACCACCCTCTTTTTCTCTCAGAAGGGTTATCACATACTCGCACACTTGCACAACTCTCACATTTCCCTCACCTCAATCTCTCCACTCCACTTGTTTTAAATAGTTCTGGAAGGATTTTGGATGACATGGGCAGCTTGGCAGCGATCTTTAAACAATGCTACTGTACTTTCAAAATCTCCCTGGGGAGGATTTTAATTCAGCAGAGTACCTCTCCAAAGTGGTTGAGGGAATTAGGTTTCCAGAAGGGAAGAACCCAGAATTTTCATTTGCTCAGCAGAGCTGAAATAAAGTGAGTTACCTGTGATATTGTAGAGTTAATAAATACAACCCTTAACATGACTCTTTAGTTTCTGTGGACTGTCAAAATGCAGGATTTGTCCAGCTGTGAGGAAACTATGTCTGTGTCATCCTGCCCCTGACAGCAGCTTGGGACATGGGCTAAGGCATAAGTCAAAAAACCCTCACAGTTAAATAAATTACCTTAAAAATTAATTTCCAGATCTCCAAGTTCATGCCTGAGAACACAGGCTGAAATACAGGATAGTTTTTATTGTGTGATCTCCTGTATCCCTCAGTGGTGCAGCACCAATGAGTTTCAAACACTCATTAGTGTTTGCATGAATTGCTCTTGCACACGGCCAGGCATTTCCTCTGACCAGGTTGCTAAGGATTTCCCATTCACGTTAACTATATTCTCTTTTTCCTTTCATAAGGATATGTGCAGGAAAGCTCTATTTCTATATCCCACTTGATATTTTACAACTGTGTCTCCCCCTCTTCTGTTTTCTCTGCTATTCCTGCTCTGCAGCTGATCATTTGGGTTATATGTTGGGGTGTCCATCAGTGTACATGAAAGAGATATTTAATATGGAATAGGCCTTTTGGTTGTCTACAGAGATGTGAAATTTATTGTTTATTGTTTCTGATACTGAACTATGTAGTAAAGTTTGTTTTTTCTGATGGTCAGTTCTGCTCACAGGCTGCCTACTGCATCACACACTGTGTCAGGGTAATTTTTCCTGCTGTGGGATAGTTTGTAAGCAAATGTCAGTATCATCCCTCACTTCTACAACAGAAAAGGATACAAGTGGTGGTAGGCAGTGAGACTCAACCAATCAAAGAAAACACAACAGGAATCAGCTCCTGCTCCATGGTGCGATTTGGCTGAGTGGATGTGCCCTGCATGTGGTATCTGTGTGTGCAGGAGCAGAGGGTTCATCCTAATCCCTCCTTGGCAGGGTGCACTCTGACCCCGTGAACTTGGGCTATGTTACACATTTGCTTTCATTAAGCTGGTGCCAGATTTGGGGAAGAAATTAGGACTTTCAAAATTAGGACTTTTCCTTTAAAAATTAAAGTTAAAATTCAGAAACAGTTTGTTGTTTCATCCTTTTATTTCCCTCTGTCCTAACAGGCTGCAGAAGGACCTGTGCTCCTTCCCAAGAGCAGATAGTCAGTGTGGGTTGCAGGGTCCCATCTCTGCCTGGTGCCAGACCACAGCACTGTGAGTGCATCCCTCCTGCTGATCTTAATACTGTCCTAAAAGCCTAGAAGAGATTGTTCTCCCTACTCATCCAGAAATTAGGCTCTTGGGTTACTTCATGGCTTGACCATTGAATGGATGTGTTCAATGACTGTAATTTTTCATGTAGAGAACTCAGGACACTGAAGGTACCTTGAAGCCTTTTTCCTGAGAAAGAGATTGTGTGGCAGAAAGGTGGAGTTTTCTTGTTACTTTGTTCTGTAGTTAATCTTTGTTTAGATGTTTTAAGAAAGAAGTTTTAATTTTTTTTATTTCAATATTGCTCATGTATGAAATTGTCTGAAAGCACCAAGGGAAATGACCTTGAGAAGAAAGACATGGGAGCAGATTTCTTGTCACCTGGATAAGGAAGATGACAGGAGATTACTGCCCTTTCAATACCCGTTAACAGATGCTTCAAACCATATCCCAACTTTGGTCTCCTGTAGAATATTAAAAGCCATTTAACTGAATCCTGCAGAAACTGTGCTCTTTAGCAAGCTCCTGTGATTGCTGGCACCACAAATGTGCTCTCTCCCTGTGGGCAGAGGGAAGATTACCCTGGAGAGGGACCACAGGGTTGGAGGGGAGGCACAGCACTGCTGAGCAGAGCTTTGTACTTCAGACATATTTGTGCAGAGCTATAGTGCAGGAGCCCTTCAGTGTGTCTCTGTAGCGTGCCAGACTACACAGCAATTCAGAAAGACCTCCTTTATGTAGGAGTCATCTCTCTGCATCTGCAGTGGGACTGAGAATAGTGCCACAGTCTGACTAAATTCCTGTGAAATCTCCTGTGACTGACTTTGCAAATGATGCTTACCTGACTAATCCCCACCTTTAGAACAAGCTGAAATAAAATATGAGGCTTGAATGTTTGTGTTCCTTGAAACATAAGGATAAACATCTGAAGGCTGTGGTAATGCCTTGGGTCCATCAGTAATAAAATATGTGTGTGAACTTGTGCTGTCATTTGTTTCATTTCTAGTAGCACTTTACCTGGTAGAAGCAAGCAGAGAGACAGAATGGCCAGGAGAGATAAACTGCTGTGTCAGAGAGTCAGTAAACCTTAGCTACAGAGCCCTTCTGCTTGTCATAAACAAGTGATTTAAAACTTTTATGTGTTAGCTTCTGCCAGCACATTTTGCACAGATTGTCTTTCTTCACCCCACCTTGCAGGTGTCACCTCCAATGGAGAGCTTAGAAGTGATAAAAAAAATCACCTCTACAAACAGGACAAAGAAACTGCAAGGAAAACTCATTAACTGATTGCTTGTTGTAATCAGTTCAGGAAGAGCTGCAAATCAGAGCTTTCCCCATGGCATCTCTTATCAAAAGCTTTCCTTTAAAGGAAATCTTAGACATGGAAATGAGGGTAAAATGCTTAATGGTCCCTAAGGTTTTGGAGCATTCAGTTCCTTCTACAATTAATGGAATTTGGGCCTGTAAATTCCTTATGTGGCTTTGAACATCCTGCTTGACTCATATTGAGACTGCCAGAGCTCATTGCAAGCTCCCAGGGGTGAACACTGGCAGGGCCTCCCGGGAATGGAGAGTTCCAGCAGCCAGCAGGGAGGAGGATGTGCTCCTTCATGTGGATATGAAATGCTCTGCTTTCACAGCTGCGAAACCACAGCAGTTACAGATCTTCAATGGCATCTTCAAATCTTCAGTTTCATGTCTTCGTATGTTCCAGAAGTCTTCAGTTAATTAATTAGGCAATTATCTTTTAACACCTCTTTTCTGCTGCTCTGGGCTACACATGTCCCTTTGGCTGGCTGCTACATGACTTTATCCAAGGACCAAACATTCTATTTCTAACTTTAGCAGTGCTCAGAGACCCCCTTCAGCCCAAGACCACCTTGTCAGCACTGTTGGCTGTACCTACACAGAGCAAAAAGTGGTGTTTGTGGTAGTAACTGTGATCTGCAAGGTCTGGGAGAGTCAGTGGCCACCACAGTAACAATCAGTGGGGCAATTATTAGGGTCACACTTCATGTAAGCTTTGGAATGAGAACTTATATTGAGGGTATTTCAGTACCTATTGGCAACTTTCTTGTAGCTTTTGTGAAATCTACTTAAATGCCCACAATAATGGTTGATTTAAATGCTCCAGCTCGTTCCATGTGAAGTGGGAATATTGTGTTTGTTGTGACTCCTGCTTTGAAGATGTGGCTGAACAGATTGTGTCCTGTCTGGTTACCGCTGCTGGAGCTGCTGCAATGAGAAATGTGATGCTCAGAATTACTCACTGCCCAATGCAAACTGCAGAATAAATCCCAGGAGAACTTGGCAAAAATCATGGACTTTAATCTCCAAGCTGAAATGTGTTTGTTTTAATAGCTGGTCTGGGAGGTGCACTTTGAACTCCTTCTTTAAAAAGGCTTGTTTTAAAATGGTGAAAGATTGTACTTCTACAGATTTCATATTGATCTTCTGTCATTTGAGGGTTTAAAAATAGAATTTCTCTTTGCTAGTTCTAAAAAAAATAAGGATTTTCTACTTCCAGAATATCCAGGAGCAGAAAAATTCAACAGCCCTAGGATGGATCATGCCACCAATGGCAGTCTCAAAATAGGACATTTAAAAAAGTGAGTTGTTTGGATGCATGAAATTTATCATACCAGAGAGAAATTTCTTTGGTGCAGCTCTCTTATAGGAAATCTTCCAGTATGAATCCCACAGTGATGGACAGGAATTTTCTCCATCCAAACACTGATGAACAATTTGAAAAAAGAAAACAGACTGTGATGAACAGTACAAAATCATCCCTGTAGCTGACAACTTTTTGTTCTGCAGAAGACTAGGACAATTAGAACTCAATAATATTTTCCCTTTCATTTGTATATCTCATGTTAGGTTTGAAAAATGCTTCTATAGGATTGTCATATCCTGGCAAAATGTTGCTAAATATCTTCTTTCCCATGTGATGGGAAATGAATGTGAATGGCAAATGGTACCCCATGTGACTGGTAAAGGAAGTCAGTGATTTTAGAGACCTGAGGATGCCTGGAAAGTCAGAGGCAAAAAACGAGATCCAGCTTCTAACCCCTGGCTCATACAGGCCTGCCAGCTCTCAGGAAATCCTTGTAAATCTTAAAGTTTTTGGCTAAGAACCCTGATGTAGAAAAGGGAAGAAGAAAATCAGCTTAGTTTGGATTGACCTTCCAGTTCTGAGAGAAAACTTTAAAGGTGTCAGGGATCTAATTGTGCCTTAATGACCTGTATAATGGGACACGGTTACTTTGGAATATGCATTTCAGTCCAGATAGGAGTCATAAGAAGTCATGTAAATTATGCAAACAACATAAAATAGGGTAAAATAAAGCATTTCTGTGGGTCCAATTCTCTGATGTTTTACAATTTAAGATCAAGAAATTAATGTACAATGATTCAAACAGCTTAAAATACCCCACAAGAGATAATTCATCCGAAAGTACTTACAAGCAATAATTCAGTCAGCTGGTGAACTGAGTGCTAATGACGAGCAAGGAAGACGTCCAGCATTTGAGGACTATTAGCTGGATCACCTATCCTGGTACTGAAGATAATTGCCTAGCAATATTTTTGAAAAAAAAAAAACAAACTGAAAAAACAGTTTAGTCCCAGGAAATATTAATGTAGTTGAAGGGGAGCCCAGAAATCTGCTGAGATCATAAAATTGAAGGTTATTTTTTGTTGTCTTTTTATACTGGAGTTAACATTTGCAAATGTAATCCTTCAAATGCAGGATGGGTCACACTGTCAGCCCTGTAGGGCATTAATGGGCCTTTGTGTCCCTGCCCAGCTGCTCCCACCCCTGCCCATGGTCCAGGAGAGCCACACCAGCTCAGGCAGGACTGTGACTGTGACCCTGGCTCCTGGCTAGACCTGGACCTGCTCTGTAAGGAGCCCATATCCTGGGTTATCTCTTGGAAATATCTCATAGCTTTGTCTCCAGTACAGTCTTTCTGAAATGCCCTTTGCTGCCATATCTCAGATGTAGAAGTCATCACTAAACCGTTCCTCCTTTTTTCTTTTTCTTTTTTTTTTTTTTTTTTTTTTTTTAATGGTTGACTGCTTCTGCCCATTTTTCACTTTTTGGGCTAAAATGCTGTGGAGCAATGTTTCTGAGTTCTGTGGAAGGAAGGGCAGTAACCAACACTCAGGCCTCACTGTTGGTTTGTTATGGATCCCTTGGAATGGGAAACAATGGATCAGCTGAGAATCATGGATCAGCTGAGGATCAGGATAAAAGAATAGATATTCTCAAGGTTTCCAAACTCTGGGGAAATAAATCAGTTGCTAAATAGTTCTTAGCCAAAGAAGCACCACCTGGCCACCTCCTGCACCCCTCAGGGGAAATGCTGGCACCCCACAGCAGGGAACTGGCCCTGACCAAGTAATTTATGTTCTCCTGTTCTTCCTTTGAGGTGAAGTGTGGGTGCTTTGATGAAGCCACTTCTGGATGGGCTCTTACCAAATGTTTGGCAGTATTTGAATTTTCAGCTGGGCTCTGGAAGCTGATTTGGGTCAGTGGAGCACTCTTACAGTGACTGGAAAGTAAAGCATATGCTTCTTTACCGGAGACACCTCTAGCACCAGGGTAGAACAGAAAGTTTCTAAAGTATCTTAAGGAAAGAAAAGGAAATAATCAAATAAGCATTTTACTCATGAACCAGAAGAGTGACCAGCTAATTAAAAAGTGACAGTTACACACACACAAAAGAAAAAAAATAAAAAAAAACAAAACAGCTGGACAAAAGACTGATAGGAAGGGGAATGCATTTGGGATTTTTGTTTAGTTGCTTGTTTTTCACACTAAAACTCAATTTAATTTTTAGTGAAAGATTGCACATCAAAAATACATCTTTTTCTTCCATGACATATTTAATACCAAAGCACATCTAACAACACATCTCCTTGCCCATTTGCTTCCATGGATTTCCTGGGAAGCTGGAGAGCTTCACTTTGGTCCAAACCCAAATGATAACATCTGTATTAGCAGACTGGACAAATGCAAGTTTTTTGTTGTTTGTCTGCAGCTGTTGAAAGCATCTCTGAGCTTCATCATATTTTCTAAGAAGGAGAAAACTACAGGTGCAGGAGATTTACACTGTGCAGCTTTGTGACCACAGGCTGCTTATTACCACTGCAAAGCAAAGCAAGATACTGTTTGCTTTAGATTTAATTACAGTATATTCCCACATATGACAATACTTTATTGGGAGCTCAAGCTATATCTCCGTGGTCATTTTCTCTGCCGCTTTGGGCTCAAGATCTTATGAAGATTTTGGTGATTTGTTTCAAAATCCATTCTCTTGTGGACTTCTAGGGGTTTTGTGATGTCAATTGCTGTACTAATTCTTACTCACTGCACAATGTACTAATTAGTTTTGAAAACAACTTCACTGGGAAAAAAAACAAACAACTTAACTGGGAAAATAAAAAAGCAATCGTTTTAGTTACCATCAGAAAATAGTGTGGATGGGAATGGTGACTTAAGGTTTGTCCATGATACTTAAAGCAACACGTGGACAGCATTATGCATTTCTGTTATGTTGTCAAAACAGTGCACCTGTTTTAATTCAGCACCAGTAACAGCAAAACAAAACAAAAAAAAGCCAAATTCCTTGACTAATGCATAGTGTGTCATGATTTTCTTAACTGATAGCACTGGTGTTAGTATTGATACAATACTAGCAAGTTTATATTTATTATCAATTCTGTTTTGTGGTTCTGCACATTTGTCAGATAATATCCAGAACACAAAATGCTATTCAGTAGAAAACAGCAGTAAAATTATTGTATACTTTCCTCCTTCCTTTTAATTAATCAAAGAAAAGACTCTGGGTGGAACAGAGCTAATTCTGGCTTAGGGACAAAGATGAAACATTTAACTACCCTGTTAGATAACCTCAACCAAAAGGCACATAATGCTGAGTGAAAGAAGTAGGGGAAAGCTTCTCTGTAAGCACAGGGAAAACTTAAAATGGAAGTTGGCTGAAAAAGAGAGTTGTGTGGGCTGAGTCTAGAGGAGAAAAATTGGTAACTATAGTTTGGGGGGAGTGGGGACTTTAGGGTTCTATTGCTATGGTGAGATCTGTGCTTAGTACGTGGAGATCAGTCCTAACTAAAACCAAGTTCGGTCTGATATGAAAATGCTTGAGCTGTTCTTTACCATATAAATAAACTCATAAGGAAAAAAGAAAACATCTTGATAGGAGTTGAGAGAAAAAGGCCCACTGCCACTTCCATGGGGGGAGAACCTGAGCCCTACTCTGAGATCCCCCAGGTGGCAGAGGGGGCATGAGTTCAGGGAGGTTGCAGAGTCCCAGAAAAACTGAATCACTTTCAAAGGGTTTCAAGGAGAGTTAGCTCAGAAATCCTCCTGGTTTATTCCAGACTAAGGTCGAGGGAAGTCTGTGAAAATGCTTGTTTTTTCTGTAGTGGATTCAGAAGGACGCACAAAATATTTCTTCTTACAAAACCTGTTCATGACACATGAAAAGAAAGCATGCAGCTTACTGTGAATAGCCAGCTGTTGGAAGTAAACCTGGAGAATACAGATTTACAGGGGTGAATCACAGCCTACCCTCTGCTTGTCTCCTCTCTTTTATACCTCAGACCACCTAGCCTGAGCTCTGTCATCCTGCTATTCTTATTGAGCTTGTAAATTCCATCTGATCAGCCAGTTTTGTCACATTGCTCTGACTTAGCTGCTAACTTCATCAAAAGAACATCTTTCCTGCAGAGAAAAAACACTAAGAATTCTTGTGCCAGTTTTTGAATGATCAGCTGCCCTGGGAACTTCTTCCCCTTTAGCAAAATTCAGTTAATCCTATACCTCTTAGGAAGAGCACATCCATACCTATCTCATGCATCTTAAGTGCTACAGATATTAATAATGGTTGATCCAGTCCTTTTCTACAAAGATCCCCTTCCAATGTATTTTTCCTTAGTTCTGTAAAAAGACTCATGTTTCACCAATGTTATGTGATTTGTGTGATTTATTGCTCACATATGCAATATGAGACCTTCTCCATTTGCTCCAGGTGAAGCTGAGTTGCTGGCTTAATTAGGCAGTTCACTGAAGAGGATAAAATATGAAGGAAGAAGCTGAGTTGGGAGAGGTTGCTTGTGGGGTTTTTATTGGTCTTTATGGGAAGAAGGTGCTCTTTTGAAAAGGTGTTGCTAAAGGCAAGTGATTCTAGGGATCTGCTGGGGCCAGAGAAGAGAAATCTAGAAGTTGGCTGAAGGTTGGGTATGTAAATATACTGTAGTTCTGACTATTCTTAGTATCTCCTGATTTCTGAAAATGTTGAAGCTGTTTGGTTGAATGGTACATATATATATATATATATATATATATATATATATATATATATATATAAGTACTGTGCCTTGGTTAGGTGATAGTGGTGAACTACAGCTACTTCATTGTCAGTCCTGAGGAAAACTAGACATTAGGTCTTGCTATGGGGTCCCTTTAAAGGGCTGATTTGGGAGCTCTTTATGCTGTGTCAAAATAGGAATCAGCAAAACTCCAGGTATGGATGTAGGCTTCCTACCCTGTTGAATAGAGGAGATCTAGTTCTAGATCACTTCTTTCCTTAGAACAGTAACTTATGGAACAACTGTGGTACTTGGCTTTAGATCACATTTACTGGAGGCGAGTCTTGCAGGAGATGTTGGTGCCTATAACAGGGCTCTAGGCAAATGTGGCAGAGATTTGCAGCATTGTATTTTGTTTTTTTTCTTAATGTGGAAGAGATTCTGTAACTAAAATCTCTCTGTCTCAAGGTGCTCTTCATGGTCTATTGAAAGTAAGCATTTTCTTGTTGCATTACTGCCTCCCTCTCTGCACGTTTCCAAAATAGTGATTAAAACCTGCAGTGGCTCAAGGCTTTCCTATGAAAAAACCCAACTAATTCTAGTAAGAGTGGTTATACCAAGATTTACTGAAGTAGTTCTGAGTTTTAGTAAAGTGCAGCTGTGGAGGAGATCATGAGCTTTACCCAAAACTATGTGGGTTTGTCATCGAGGATTAGATGTTTCGAATCCTCCTCTTAGGAGGGTGAACCAGTGCTTCTGGAAGAACCTGTTGGATTTTTAATAAAAATAACAAATAAAATTGTTTATCTGAAAAGCACATGGCAGGAATATCATAGGAGCTTCTTGCTCTCACAGATCCTTTTTTTCTCTCTGCCTGGGGTTTGTGACAGGAACTGCAGAAGTTCTATCCAGAGATGTAAGCCTTACTTTCACTATACCTTGGTATAACTGCTGGATTTGTACCTCAGTTTTGATTGAAACCTTTGCTTGGAAGACAAAGCCTGATGGAAGATATAGGATGAATTCTGGCCTGGAGATTAACACAGTTCCTTGTGTCATATGCTGTCCACTGAACTTGGCAGGCTGAAACTTATTCTAATTTCAGGGTAAGGGCTGTAAAACAGATTAAGTTAAGCTTTATAGGACACGATGAGCAAGGAATGCATCAAACTTTTCAAAAAGTGAAGGTAGAATTCATTTAGTACAGACTGCTTAATTAGTGATTTACCATTGAGCAATAGAAAGTTTATAGTGTAATAGAGGTACAAATTTTGAATTTTGTACTGTTAATATTTTTTCCCTCTTGTATGTTAAATGACACTTTGCTTTCTTCTCAATGTGTTTGTGAATCAAGAATTCATAACTGACCCAAGTTTGAGTTTAAAGAATTGTAATAAGCATCTTTCATACTGGTTAAATTTGAATTTTCAGATAATTTACAGATGAAAGGTGATACATTAAATAGTGGATACAATACATGTTTTTGCACTCCTCTGTAACCTTCAGAGCAGGGTTGCTGCACCACAGAGCCAAATCCTGATGCAGGGTTCTCTGCAGGTGATGATAAATGGAGTGTATTACTCGGCAGGGAGTGAGTCTTTCTCAAAGAGTTGAAGGATAATACACTGAGAATGGAGGGAAAGAAGGCTTCTTTTAGTCTGGTACATACCAAGTTGCTTCAAAAAATAAATCAAAAAATCTCAGCCTTTTGCCAAAATTCAGGAAAATTCTGTGTTCGACTAAGTAGGAAAAATGATGTGTTGGAAGGGTGAGGTTGACTGAATGGAATAACTATGAATAATATATTGTTTTGGTTTCTAACAAACACTGCTGTGTGAATAATGGTCTTTCACTGGATGAAGATCTTATTCAGCAACACAGCTTTGAGAAGTTGAGCAAACAGGTAAATGCTCAGCAGTACCTATAAACAAGTGTGCTGCATGAAGTGAATGTGTGTGGGTGGCTGTTGGACCTGCACAAGAAGCCAGGCAGATATTTACCTGTGATCAAGAGGGGACTCACAGAGCTGCTGGGGGATGTGTCCTCCCAGATCTCTGTAAAGAGAGCTCTGGAGCTCTCCCCCCTTGTCTCATGCTGTGGGTCTGTACCTGTTCTGGCTTATCCATGTGACATCTATGTAGCTGCTTCCATCTGATCATCTTCATAAAGAGAGAGGAATTAAAGTTTCTTTTCTTTCCAGTGGAATACTCCCTCCGTATTTTACTTTTAAAATAGAGGCTAAAGCATTCTGAAGAATATTAATGATCCTCCTTAAAGGAATGTAAGGCATCAACTGGCATATGTAAAACTTACTGGTGATGACCCACAAGGCCTGGTTGAACAGGGAGAAGACATAATCTGCAGGAGTATTTCCAAATGCAATGTTGGCTCTTGGTTCAGCAGTGAGTCTCTGTTCCAATGCATTTAGACAACTCAAGCCCCAACATAATGATGACTTACTGGTATTCATCCTGCATGTGCCTCTTGTGCCTGTTAGGTTCAACTGAGTGCTCCTACAGTGGCTGTGGAATTCTGGGTGGCAATTCTGCTCAGGTATGTTCAAATATTTGCTGTTAAACTCTGGTGTTTCAAAACTGTCTTTAGTGCTCACAAAAGACATCTCCTTAGGGTGGTGTGTATTCCTGCAGGCATTCATTCCTGCAAGTCCTACTGGGATGGTAAAAACACCCACATTGGCTTCATTCCTTTGGTGATAAGAAATGTCATTTCCCACTGCTCTTTGTGAATTCCAAGGTACAACATTGCTGTATAGGATTACTTTTGTCTTGAACAGTTATTTTCATTGTGGGAGATGGTCCTGCCCATATTGAAAGCAAATGTAACTGTTGCCTGGAAGATGTTGAAGCCCTTTTCAGGTGAGCTATTATGGATTTCTTTCCCCTTGTAAAATGTGCTGAGTTAAGGATGCATCGTGTACCCTGTCAGACAAAGACCATGAAGTGGCTCATGAGAGTTCTGCTCTTACCTGCTGGGCTGGAGAAACACAAAAATAAGTTATTGTGCTCTGTAATGTTTTTATTTTATTTTTAGTCACCCTGTCCTATTAATTTTCTTTCTGTGTTTTTTGAGTCTCTGCTACTGTTTCTCATCTGGAATTACTCTTACATAACATCAAGGTTCAGATTTGTGTGCCTTTGGAGCCCTTAAGCTTTCTTGCAGCTGACTGTGTTTTGAGGAGATGCAAAATCTGCTTGAATACAAGTATCCTTTAGGGGGTTTGTTTAGAGCTGAGGCAGTGTGTGGTGCTGGCAGTGACGTTCATGATCTGCCTGCACTGATGGGGTGTTTGATACATAACTCTGTTGTAGTCCTCTGCTGGGGACTCTATATTCCCTTTCTTGTTTTCATGCCCTAAAAATGTGTTTGACTTGACTTTGAGAGCAGCTTTTGCTTGTTCATTTTTTAGTCTCTTTCATCTGATTCACAAGTGATCTATTGTTATTGAGTTACTCTAATGGCAGGGCCCTGGGGCTTGTGGGTTTTAATGTATGACAAAACCTAACTGTGTGTTTAAGGGAGTTATGTACTTCAAAGAAATTAAAGGATTTCAGGTTAGTGTGGTGCCTCTGTGGGAAACAATAAGATGAAGAGTCACTGAAGTACTTGATGGAAGGTGACCAGGAATTCTCTCCTAATACTTGGCAGCATTGAGTACATGGAGTTTTGCTGTGAAGGTCAGGGATGATGTTTGAAGTACTTTGACTATTCCTGACAGTGCAGCTCTGTGTCTAAGGAGAGATGATCACCCCTGGAACAGCCTGGTTTTGTCTGGGTGCAGCACTGAGTCCTGCCCAATTTGTCTCAGTAGAGTGTGCAGGCAGGCAGGACAGATCCCTTCCCAAGTACTTCAAACACTTTTTATAGGTTTGCTTCAAAGCTGAAGGGATTCAGTACAGGGCGTATTCAGGGATTGTGTGGGTGTGCTCCCCACACTTAATTGACATTAAGACTTTTAGTCTGGGTGTTCAGTACAAGGTTGAAGTAGGAACTTCTGAGTCTGGGCTGAGGGATTCTGGTAGAATTTTGTCACACTGACAGCCTTGGTTTTGATGAAGTTGTTTGTTGGCTTTAATTGCAATAAGATGAAATGATATCAGCTATGCTTTGATCCTGGTTGTACGGGTTTGTTACAGATGTTCAACAACATAGCACCAGTATCGTGCTTGCAGTCTTGCTTCTGCTGTTCTCTAATTGGTCTCAATCACATCAGTGAATAGAAGAATTATTTTTTCCTTTTTATTCCTGAAGTGACTGGAAACACCTTCTCAATTCTGTTTAGCATTGCAGATAGAATTTGGGATAAAAACAAACCTGCAGAACAGCAAACCTTTTTTTTTTTTTTTTTCTAGCCTTCAGAATGAATGAGAAATTGGCCAATGGACTATGTTCTAAAAAGCCTGTTTCTTTTCTTATTTTAACATACCTCATGGGGAATTTAGGTACTTGTCTCTTGTGAGCTAAGAAATGGGACTCAACATTAAACAACTTGGAAAACATCGTGTTTCAGCCTAGTCTGCAGTGAGTAGACAATTGATGGGGCTTCTAAATTTTTAAGAAAGTAATTGTCATGAGACGTATCCCTTGCTACTTGGCCAGGGGATTGGTCTTTACTTGTTTTCATCAAAACACTCAGACTTTCTGAATAATGTCCTGAAGGGAAATGGTTCTTGGCAAAGGAGTTCTTAATTACATTCTATTTCAAATTTATTTTACATTTTACATTCTGATCTTTATAGCAAGCAAGTGTAATGGGTTACTTCTGAGAAACTGGCATTGTGGCCTGCCCCTTGGGGATTTCTGAGGTGGCACAGAGAATTACAGCTGCTATTAAACTTCTTGCAGTAATCACAAATTGAAAACACAAGAAGCCAGGAAAAGTGTCTCGCAATTATCTTTGAGTCACAAACGTGCAGCAATGCCTAATTCACCTCTAAATTAGAAAGGAGATGTTCTAGTGCTGAGAAACATGCCTGCATATTTTAGTGACATGATGAATTGCTTAGATGCTTTCAATCTGCTGTCATTTAATGTTGATGTTATCTGCATACAGTATTTAATTAGTACAGACAATAGTTAGGTGACAATGGTGAAGTCTTCAGCAAGTATGATTCAGTATCTGTTTATATACCTTACTAGATTCACATGGGAAATAGTGTAGGGAATACTTAACCTCTGAAAGAGGGGGAAAAAAAATCCTTTGGGTTGTAAATATGTACTAATAAGACTGGTGGTGATGCAAAATGTAAATAACGGATGTAGTGCCTTGTCAGGAACAACTCCTTTCTTGCTCTGCTGGTAGGAATACTTTTTTTCTGGCAGCTGGATAATGAGCATTACTGTTGTGCCTTCCCCATTTGAGTGCTGCAGCTGTGCCATGGAAAACAGTTTGTACTCCAAATGCAGCTATGGTTCTGGAAATCAGCATTGTTTTCCTTGTGGAAGGTCAGCTGGGGCCAGAGTGGGAACTTGGATTTCCTGGCAGGGGTCACCTGGGCTGTTCCCAGAAAAATCCCTTTATTCAGCAGGGGGTGGTGCATCTCAGGCTCCTCTCTGGGAAGTGTCTTGTGGTGACAGTGACTTTGGTGAGGGGCAGAGCTTTGATTTTGGCTTCATCACTTTCTGGGCACCAACTCTTGCTGTGTCAGCAGCAGAGCTCCTGTTGGGTGCTGGGCTCAGCCTGGTGGTGTGGAAGCTTCAGAGCTTGGAAAGAGCTCTGTCTGTGAGCTATAAGATGCTCTTGGGTGAGGAGGACAGCCCTGCTCCTGAGGAACACCCCTGAGGCTTAGCACACTCTCCAAACAAGCTGGATATGATGACATTTAGAATAACTCCAAAACCTGAATGCCAGCAGCTCTGCTTTCACCTACAGTGATGTGAAGCCATCACACCTCATGGGAGTTTCCTGCTTTTGTTTCTCTGGAAAGATCACTTCCTGCTGACCCTGGATTGTCACCATTTAGTTTCTGTTGTGTGTATGGTGTTAATGAAAGCTTCTCAAACAGAAAATGGATTCTGACACTGAAAAGCTTACAACTCCCTAATTGTCACTCTGTGACATGTCTGAAGCTATGCTGCCACTCTGTGTGCTCGGTCCCTGCATGAAACTAAGTTTGAGTAACCTTCCTCTGAATTTGGTCAACCCTGTAAATTGCTGGTACCAAAAGAAAATTCCTGTTGTTTGCAATAAGCACAATGTTTATACTTATGTGCTGGTCAGGGATGTTTTAATAAAGATTTGCCTTGGAAATCACAGCTGAATTAGGCAAATTTGTGCATTTGCTGACAGCTGTAGCGCGGAATCATTAATGCCTTTTGTGAGTTACTTCTTAGGAGTATGGGATTTACTTCTCAAGGAAAAAACCAAGGAATAATAGTCATTACCAATTCCCTGGGCAACATCTAATTTCAAGCCTGAATTTTAATGTATAAAACAATACCTGAATAGAAATAAATCTTTAGATGTACTCTGGGAGGACTCTGCCTATTAGAGCAATCTAAAATATAAGAAATAATAATTAATGCTTTCATCCTTTTAGTGCAACTCTGCATGTCCATTAACTAATTACTCTCCTGCCTGCTGTTATTAAACTTAATGCTGAAACATTGCATTCATATCCACAGCTACCATTCTGGTCTAGAAATAATTGTGATTATGCACACAGAAAATTGTAAAGCACCTGCGTTTTTCCACGCAGTACTGAGATATAATTATTACTTGAGTGCATGTAAAGAAAGGATTTGGGGTAAATAACTCCAAAAGCCTTGACTAAAGTGTATAACAGTTCTTCTACAAAACAAACATTTTCATAGCCCCAGTGTTTTAGGTCAGGCTGTGACACTTGTTGCTTTTATTTGCTCTCTCTTATTTGACTACTTTCCAGGCAAAATTCCAGACTATATTTTTCTGCCAGTATTTTCCTACTGATATAACCTCAGGTAAGCTCTGCTGATCCCAGAGCAGCCTAAGGTTCAGGTAAGCTCTGCTGATCCCAGAGCAGCCTGAGGTTATTTTCTATGGCTTTCAAATATCTAATAAGTAATGAATTTCCCTTCTGAAGCTTTTTTATAACCGACTTGCTTGTATCCTGTTTCTTCTGGGTAGATTCTGGAGTCTTTCACATGAATGCTCCATAGCAAGTTTTTTACAAACCCAAGATGCACTCTTAAGTCTCCCCTTCTTGAGGCAATAACCCCCTTCAATTTGCAGGACTTCCTAGGGAGAGTGCTTTGGCTCATTCTAATGGGTTTCAAGCGAGGGCACTGGGCTGCTGGTTTTCCTTTGTCTTGAGAAAAACTTTGGACTTCTTGGTGTGCTCTGGCCCTCACTGGTGATGTTACTGGGCTGCTTCTAGTCTGTGTCCACTCTGGGTCTGTAATGACACAGTCTGGCAGCCTTGACTCCAAAGGGGCTGTTGTATGGAAGAGGAGGCAGGGCTGATGGTGTCTGCATGTAAAATTCCACTCTATGGAGATCCCTCACTTTCAGCTGTCTGAGCAGTAGGGCTCTGCAGGTGAGCAGTGAAGAGAAAGGGTGGTGGCTATTTTAGGCTTCATTGCTCCTTTTTTGCATCTCTTAAATTCCCCAAACATGGGGGCTCTTAGCTTTCAACACAAAATGCCATGGGAAAGAAGTCTTCTTTCTGGAAGTTCATCATTAGTGTCAACTGGTAAGGTGTCATTTATTTTTGTCCATGTTAAAGGACTTTTCAGGTGGATAAACTTAATTTCTCTGAACTGCATTGGATCTGTCATGCCAGGCCCTGATCAATAATGGCAGTTTTAAGGGTCCCTTTAGCACTGCATCCTGACTCTAGCAAAGGTCTGAGTGAATGCTTAGGGAAGAGGAATGAATTGCCTTGAAGTCCTCCCTGTTTCTTTAGCCCAGAGAACTTCCTGTGTTGGGAATGATTTCTATCTATATTAATCAATAAAATTCTCTTGACATAATTTCTATGGATACTTGTTAATTTCAACATACTTTTCCAAAGAAGGAATACCTTGTGCCCTAAACCTGAACAGTTCTTAGCTCGTTAGGTCAAATTAATTTGTTTTTTATTAAATACAAACTTTTCTTTTTTATCCTTACCCTGTCACAGAAAAAAACTGCAGAGCTGGAAGTGAGGCAGAGCATCTAAGTCCTGAGACCATTATTTCTACAAAGGTAGTAGCCTGCTAATATGGCTATTGAGTAAAACTATGGTAGAAGAGTATTTCTTTTCATCATGAAATATCCTGGGAGTCTGTAGAGCAGAGGTCATTGAGGCTGAGTTTCTTCCCAGTTGCTTTCCGTTTTCCTGACAAAGCTACTATTTAACTGGAGCTGCCAGACACAGAAAGAGAAGTAAGGTTGTGGCCAGGCCTTGGGCCAGGTTTGGGAGAACACATCTCCATTCCCTGGGCACGAGACATGGGGACTGACATGTTTGCACAGAGAGTGCTGCAAAAAACAAAAGTGATACTGACACAAGGTGATTTTTGATTAAGACATGTCAGCTGTAAAGGTAAAGAAAAATGTCTGGGGAAAAATTGAGTACAGCAGAATATCTTAAAAGAAGTCTATCTTGTTGTGTGAGTTGACAAAAAGCTCTTGTGTCAAGCCAGTACTGTAACACTCGTGGAGGCATCTGTATCTTGCTTTTTAGGATTTGCCTGTTTCTGTGATGACTGGAACTGCTCTCAGCTCATTGAAGGACCTGCATTTGGCTCTGCTGCTGCAGTCATTCTTGTTCCTGTGTTCTGCAGCCCAGTGATTTCTACTTTGCACATTTGGTGTTTGTTTTCCAGCTTCCAAGACCTCTCTCAGCTCCCTTGTTTTGATCTTGTTCACCTAGGCTCCTATCTGCCTCCTCAGGAGGCTGCTGCTGGGCTCCTGCCCCAGCCCAGAAAGGGCCATAGGAGTGTCCTGTACCACTGAACTGTCCCTCCATTTTTTTCATCTTCTGTGAAAGCAGCAGAAATCTACGGAGTTCTGTTCTATCATCTCCCAAAGTAGGCAAACACACTTACCTTCTCCAGGAGGAATAAACAGAAGATTTTTGAGTTAGTGCTCCAGAGCTGCTTTGGTCTTGCTCAACAGTGTAGCTCACTGTAGGAACAGTTATTTCCTTGAACTGGATTCTGAGGAAAGC
Organism: Certhia americana; assembly: GCA_018697195.1. Taxonomy (NCBI): domain Eukaryota; kingdom Metazoa; phylum Chordata; class Aves; order Passeriformes; family Certhiidae; genus Certhia; species Certhia americana. The sequence goes on from CM031862.1 coordinate 9,064,495, forward strand.
TAAGAAGTTGAAGAAATTTAAAATCATGCTTTTAAGAGTTATTTCTGTTACTTGGGTTTTTTTTATTTAGTAAGAGAAATATTTCTTCTGTTCTCTATCCTTAGTAAAATTGGTATTGGAGCAGAGGATTATGGACCAAGTCTGAATATTTGCTTTCTTCCTGAACTAGTGCACTTTTTGACACTTATAGAATTTCTGGTTATTTTGGTGCTTTGGCTTTTCTTTTGAGTGGCAGAGCAGAACTGCCATCAGAAACACTAGGTTGAGGATATGTAACCTGATGAAGATTACAAATAACAGGCCAATTCAGATAGATCCTGATTGTCTAAGACATTTAAAATCAAAGTAGGGAAAACAAGTGGAGAGCTCTTTCTTTTCATCCTCTATCTTGGCGACATAAATATTCAAAGGAGTGGGGTTTTTTTGTTTGTTTTGTTTTCTGTTAAATACTACTTGTTTCTAGGCCCAGCACAGGGCTTAAGTTTCTAATTTGATTTACTTTTGACTACCCTGAAGTGTGTTGATTCCAAGGAAGGCCTAGGTGATTCTTGCACTTGTTTATTTTCTAGCACTGTTATAATATGTTTTCTTGTGGGCTTTTGAACTGATTTCCTATGAGTTTTAAATAGGAAACTTTTTGGTATAAACAGGAGGTGTGGCTATATGAAAACATATGCATTATGTTTGTATCAGTGTCTGGATGTACATTGGTGTTCTAATAATAATGAAATAAATACAAATTTCTTAAACAGAGTTTCTATTTATAATTAAATATTGAAGCCTATTGGCTTCCATGCTGCTGTGGAATCACCCTTTAGCTGTAATTTAATGTAACTTTGGGCTGCTTCTGTAATAGGGCAATATTTCCTGCTGTGTTTTGGAGTTTCCTCCAGACTCCAAGATTCAAGCCAAACTAAGAAAACGTGTGTATATTTTGATGAAGATTCCATAATGAGGACTTGGAGAGGCCCTTATGTTAAGAAGATGCATCCAGGATTGGAACCAAGCTCTTGTGGTCCCTTAGACATTGCTTTGTCATCAGGAATTTTCTCCATTTCTTAGTGACAGAATCAGTTAGATTTCTCCTGTCAAACCCACTTTTTTTCACTTAGCTGACCTGCCTCTGTTTTATGTAGTAGTCTGGTTTAGTCAGAGACCTTTTTCTTCCAGCTGGGAATGGACTAGCCAGTTGTCAGCTGCTGCCATGGTAATTTTTACTCAACTTGAAATAAAGCAGCTGCCTCTGGAGTTGGTGGGATTTCATCTGTGTGTAAATCTAGAGTACAGAATTTAAATACAGGCCTTAGGCTTTGACTGGCAAGAAATAAATTGGAAAGGGAGATTGTGGTTTCTTCTGGAGTCCTGAGGATGGCTGTGGGGACTGCTGAACTCTGCCACCTGACACCACAGCAGAGGCTCTGCTGCAGGTGTTAGCTTATGGCTGAGCTCCTTGGTTTTGCTCATTAGTTACAGTTTAAGTGAGACGCCTGGGAGACAACACAGTGGGAATGGAGAGGAGATGAAGCACTGCACAAATTGATTTTTGAGACAACTTCTGCAAGCATCTTTTCCTGTCTCCTCTTTTTTCTCCCCCCCTGCTGTTTCTTGCTCCCCTGAAAATAGAATTGTTTGTGGAGAGGTGTTTGAGTTTGCAAGAGTGAGGAGGAAATGCCTTAGCAGGGAAACAAGGAAAAGTGAAGTGACTCAGTAAAAGTTGATGCTGAATCCATTTTAGGCGATATTGTATCAGTTGCTGAAATAAAGGGAGAGACAGAAGAGTTAAGGAATTAGACAAACCAGCAGTGCATCAGTTTCTCTCTGAGCTGGGTGGCACTGCCCTGTCCAAGAGAGATTTGTGGGGCTCAGTAGCAGTCACTCTTTCCCAACAAACTGTGGGAAGGAAGTCATAGTGTCTGCCACTCAAACCTTGGACTGAGTTCTAGTCACACCCATGCTCATGAGGGGAAAACTCAGATTTAAGTTATTTTTCTGTGTGTGTAAAATGTACCTCTCCTGAATGGCTATATCCATCATGACCTGGGATAAGGCAGTATTATTAAAAAAATCTTTATTTTGTAAGATGGGCTAATTAAGTCACCAGATCTGAAACACTGTCATTTCTCTTTGTGGGCAGATTCATCATGAAGCTTGAAATAAATAATTTAAAACAATTTTGTTAGTCAAACATTATCAAAACAAGTAATTTTAATGCTGCTTTATTTAAGTATATTGTTTTCAAAGATTTTCTTACATCAAAAAACACAAAACAGTTAATGAGAAACTCTGCTCTGCCTGTATGAAGTTTGATGGGTTAGTGAAGGAGGCAGTCAGCCCCTGGGGATTTGATTCTATACAGAAAATGAATATCTTGTGTTCTCTGCTTTTATTTATGATTTAATTAGTAGGCAGAAAAGGCTTTTTCTCCCTCCAGATCCCCTCACCCTGCCCCAGTTTTTCACTTGATTATGCAAGTCAGAACCTGAGAAAACAAGTTGTCTAGGTGATATGCAGTATAATAGATTTACAAACTTATTCAGGTCCATCAATAATGACTTTTCTAAGGCTTTAGAGTTCCTTCATAATAGGGTTGGAAAACATAATACTGTGCTTTCCCTGACTGAAGTAATAATTGTCCTGTCTCCTGAAGTAAATGTCTTCCCTGGTGTTAGTGGCAGCAGGGAAGACAACAGGCAGAGACTAATGCCTTTACAATGTGCTTCAGGCTGGCAGTGTCAGGAGCAGTGTGGGCTCAAGGATTGGGATTTACCAGGAATAATTGATTGGTCCTGGTGAATTTGATGTTTAGGGAACAAACATAGAACCTGAGACTGTGCAGATGTTTGATCAGCACTGTGTGTTCCATGAATGGTTTATCTAGCCCTGATTTCACCAAAAGCAATTTTAATGCCAAGTACAGATGCAGGCCATTGTACTTGCTCTTAAAACAGCAAGAGCTGGGTACTTTGGTATCATGCTGAATGAAGGCCCAGGTAAATGGGATGACAAATAGCTGCCTAAATCAGACTGCTGGGCACAGGCAGGGACAAACTGTTCAGTGAGAGAATGGCAGAGGCAGCCTGAGCTGCACCACTGCTCCTCCTACTTCACATGCAGTGCTGGCTTTTTGAAGTGTGTAGTTCTGCCCCCTGGACAGAAAAGGTGTAATTGACAGCTTGGCTCTGTGTGGGATGCTGTGATTCTCCTAAATCAGCTTTGTAAGCTTTTGCCATGTTGCCCCATAGTGCTGGCTTCCTTAGTCATTCTGAAGTGGAAAATCACATTGCAGGCTGGCAGATGTACCAGTTCTGTCTGAACTTTTCCTCCTGGCAGCTGGGACTGCATCCCCAGGCCTGCATGAGGATCCTTTTGCTGCCTGACTCCTTAAATAAAACGGGAAGGGGAAAATAACCAAGCAGTCTCTTGCTTGCAGGTAGCTTGTAGTAGCTTCTAGCCTATTTCTGTATGGATATATGTCAGAGAAATTGTCATAGAGGATAAAAATATCTGGGGCAGGAATTAGGAAAAACTGTACAAAACATAATTATCATCCTTATCCTGCAGACTCTCCTGAGCTTGTAAAAGGCCACTGAGTTAGTCAGCACAGCTCACTTCTGTAGCTGTCCTAGATGTTATTATTCTCTAAATTTCAACCAAAATTTCAGAAAACTGTTTCTTCCTGTGAGTTCTGCCTCTGATCATATGAGCAGCTTGCAGTACTAATGGCAATTAATTAAGCAGCACTTCTGGATGCCTAGTAAGCACCTCATGGAATATTGCAGTGATGACAGAGCCAAAGGAAAAAAATTCTAAAAAAATTCTAAAATAAGTGATTGATTTTCAAGACTGCACTGAAAAAATATCAGGAAGAAACAGATGCTGGGATAACAAAACCCTCAAATAGTGGATGGGAGAGTGAAAATTAGAACTGGAAGGCCACAAAAGAACAGAAGTTTCTTAGTAGAATACAAGGAAAAAGATGATTGATGGTGATATGCAAGGTGAAGGGGGAAAGGACAAGATGATTTACAAATGTAACAAAAGCAACATTAAGAATCTGCTACTCCCTGGGAACTAAACATGTCTTTTAGACATTAAGGATGAAAAAAAATGCAGAAGGAAAGAGTGAGAAAAGAGTGAATTAAGTGCTATAAGATACTGCTATAAAATAGTTAAATCCTTAGTTACACATATTCAAGAGTCCATGGGATCATAAGGACCAGCAAGAAGTGTTTCTCTATGAAATTTAAATGTGCCTCAACTGGCTCACTTGAGCAGGTCAAAAGCTATTCACTTCTGTGGTATTAACAAGTTGAAGCTGGAGTTTGATCCTCATCAAAGGCTGAAACTGACGTGTCTTATAGAAGAGAGGACCAGAACAGCTGGTGCTTTACAGTGTCCTGGTGTTGCTGGGAGGGAGATATTCAGTCCCATTTGACTGAAAGTTCTTGGGACACTTCTAGAATGGAAAGGAGTGAGGACATACCTTACAAGCAGTTCAGGATGTGCAGGGATAAAAAATGGGTTACAGAAATGTGACTTAGACAGAGTTTGATATCTAGAATAGGGTGTTATGTGGAGGTCTTCAAATGCACAGAATAATCTGTCTGTAGAGGATTTGAGTCCTCTGCTGCAAGAAGTGAAAAACATGAACTTGTTAGAATGTGTTGACTTTTGACCCCTGTAAGGTTCATTTACAGTGGTGGGGACTGAGTACTCTGCTAGCTGTAATCTCAAATAGTTGAGTGGATCACTTTATTCTGACTAGTTTGAACATGGAGAGTTGATCTAAAAAAACCCCAACAATTCAGCTTGTAACTTCAAGACATATTTTGGCAGAAAAAAACAAAATCTCCTTTGTTAGAGCTGACAAGTACATTGGTCTGCAAAAATGCAGGGAAACAAGGCAAATTGTTTTCTAGGTCCCATTAATAGCTCAGCTGGATTATAAATAAGCTTTGTAAAATATGTGTAAAAACTCAAATCATGTAAAGAAAAGGAGAATTTTTTTGTCATAATTTTTAGTAGGTTGCTGGCCTGACTTAGGTTTGTAGGTAATGAAAAATGCCATTTTGACTCTGGTAGAATTTGCATCAATTTAAGTGACCAGATACCTTTAAGATGTGCCTGACAAATCAGAGTATTGATAAATGACCTGAAGCATTTACTGAAGCCTTTTTTGAACCAAGGTGACATGTAATTTTTTGGCTTAAATTCTTGGGAAAGTCTTAGAATTATTGCAATAGATGATACCCATACATAAAAAAAGAGGAAATGTTGGTAATTTTACTAGGAGACTTTAAATTTCAGTCAATTTTTTTTTTTTTTTTTGCCACCAACTTTTTTATATTGGACTTGAAGTCTGAGACACTGTTACTGGAGTCTTGGGTGTTACTTCTTCTCATGAGGAGTGAGATTAATTATCCCAGTTGCATTGAAAAGGGCATTGTTTAAACTGGTTGGTGTGGCATCCTGCAAACCATGCCTTTGTGCAAATTCTTGAGCTAGTGCCTATATGTCAGATTCTAGAGTCAAGAATTTGAAAGTGAGGTTAACAAATGGGTATTTGCATATCTTTGATTGTGGTCAGGTGAAATTTGAGAATACCTGAGGTTTTTGGGAGATACTGATATAACTTGCAGAGTGCTCTAGACAAATGCTCCTGGTGTGCTGGGGGAAAAGGATGCTGTTGGGCTTGACAAAGCAGCTGGAAGGTGTTAATGTGAGGACTAGGTCTTGCCAATTTTGTCTGAATTTGATTAATTAAAAAATGCCTTGCAAAAAAACCCCAAATGCTGGCTTTGGAGGATACTTGGAAACAATTTTTTTCTGCCTGGGATTTAGTCGTAATTTTTTTTCTTGCTTTTCTTTTCCAAAAATATTCTTTCTCTTAGTTATTGGGATGAAAAAAAGGGAGAAATCAAACACAAAACACATACTGCTGATATTGCAAGAAGTGAGCTGGATCTATTTAAATGTCATGGAGATTTTCTGTCCTTGAGTCACAAAATATTTGAGCAAATAGGTCGTGCTAGCTTAGCTCAACAAACCTGTGCTAATGTGGCACTGAGGCTGACCAAAGGAGGGTTTTGCAAAGGCCATAAACATTGGTCTACCTGCATCAGCCTCTGAACCCTACTCTGAGACTGCTTTTCCACCCCAAGAGCTTGGGAAATATTTCAAAGCTATTTTCACTTGGAGTCACAATAGGAGCAGGTAGGAGTAATTAACCCTTCCCTTTCTTGTGAAACTCTTGCAGCCTATAACTGGAAAATTGCATCTTTAGGGGAAGGGATTTGCCATCCTGTTGCTTGAAGTAGGATGTCCTGTGTGAGCTTTCTGATGCTTTCTGGCCATTGCCTTGAGAATGCTGCTTCAGCTGGAGCAGTTCAGCTGTGTTCCTATAACTCTGCTGTAAGCTTTTATCCTCTGAATGTTGCTACATTTCCCCCCCTTTCTTGGATTTAACAAATCATCTCATTTAAACGTTTCATTTAGGAGCTTGTCATGTGGCAGTGATACACTTCTGTGGCTTTATGGCGGAGAAATGCAGTAGAGAAGAGAACCACAATGTCAACAATGACACTAAATAAAACCATAATCAGTACCCCATAATTACCATGCTCATTTATCCAGGCAATGATCGTGTTGTATTCCAGAACCTCAGGAAATGAAGCTTTCAATAATTCGTTCTGTGTTTGGGCTTCCTTTTGAGATGATAACTCAGTTTCTAATTGCTATGTTTGTCTATGGGATGGTTTCAGGTAGTGGGCTGCTCATCTCCAGTCAGCTGCTGTTCAGAGGGGGCATTACTGCCTGAAGGCATTGATCTGCTCTATGATCCTGTCCCAGTTCTTGTAGCTGGTGATGTTCAGTCTTTTCCTGTTACACTTCTCACTCCATGGCCACTGTCCCCTGTAGAGAACAGGATCACCACTTCTCCCACATTGTCTCTCATGTGCAATGTACTTCCCTTCCTGCAGCAGAGTGGTGCTGAGAGAATTTCCAGGGGCTTTCTGCTGCATTCTTTTTGAGTTCTGAAGTGACAACTTTTCCTTCCAGACTGATAACAAAATCTTTTTACTTTGGACATATGCTTCTGCTTTCCAGCAAATGATTTGGTAGTTGACCTGATTAGTAAAAGAAATGCAAACCCCACAAACAAAAGCAATGGCTGGTGTTCTCCATTTGCTATATCTTTTGCCTGGGATGTTTCTACTCAGATGCTATCAAAAAGTGACTTCTTTGTTACATCATCTAAGCTGATTCAATTTCTCCTTGACTAGATCAAGTCTGATTTTTTTTCTCTGCTGGTTCTTCCACTATCACATTTTATAGAGGGGGAAAGTGCAGGGTCCATAGATAATCTAAAAAAAAACCCCAAAAACCCAACTTGAAGTTGTTCTGCTTATTATCTCATCCTCATCTTTTGTTCTCTGAGTAGAAAAAGCTTTTCCCTGCCTCTTGTATGTGGATATAAGAGTATGAAAATAAGTGCAGGTACTTGATGTCAATTATAGTCATACTATTTAAATGCAAATTCTGTTCTTGTCAGGCTGATCCGATAAGATGAATAGAGGGCATTTATGTAAATAAGCATATTGTAATAAGACAATGAAGTATTTGTAATTTTGGTTGTTAGCATTTTCCTTTCTCCCAGAGGATGAGTTGACTAGGTTTTTAGGAACACAGGTGAGGGATGGGAGTGGCACTTGACATTCAATGTTCAGGATAAAATTATATTGAGGCTGCAGACTGAAACAAATCAGGTTCATTAGAAGCCCAGCAAAAAAAATGGCTTGCAATTTCTCATTAGCAGCATGCAAATAGGAAAACTGTAGGGAAGCAATCTAATGTCCACCTTCAGAGACATGAAGCAGATGATTTTTAGAGCATAATAAAACATTACTTTTTTTGCAGTTGGGAGGTTTTTTCCTCTTTGGATATTTATTGTTAATATACCCATTAACAGCCATATGAATTAAATCATTCTTATGCCCATTGCCTGTGTATGCCAAGCAAACTACTATCATACTGGAAGATAACATTAATTTTAACATAATTGCTACATAATTTTAACATAACTACTACTGAGATACCAAGAAACTTCAGATGTTGAGGTCTACTTTATTTGGACACAGCACCCAAGCTCCTTCTGTATTCCACGGAGACCAAGTGACACCTTCAGAGAGACTTGGAGTGGAAGAAATTTTTCTCAGGATGTGCTTTCTATTTCCATAGGTTATGGAAAGATTCTGGATTAGTTATTTAATTTAGAGACCTAGCAAATTAAAATAGGAAGAGGAATTGATTCCTAAGGGGTTTTGTAGCAGTTCTTGCTGCCATAAGAAAGGGCTTCCAGTGGTAGCAGTCTGGGATTCAGTTCTACTGTGGTGGAATTCCCTCTGAAATTAGTAACTAGGTGTCTGTTCAGCACCAATAAGGTAATTTTATCCTTTATCTAAGTGGTACCCTGTAAAATACCAGATTTAAACCAAACTAAAAGGAGTCACTGATGTAATCTTTCACTGTCATCCCAGGGAATATCACCTAATCCACCATACAGTATTTTAAGTTTGCACTTGCTTTTCTCAAAAGCCTCATCTTTCTCTAGGCCTTTAAAAATGTATTGTAGCACTGTGGAGGTGGGGGAGAATAATGGTAATTGCTACTTAAAATCAATCATGATTTTTCATTCTATTTTTTACAAGTGTTCGATGCCTTGAATGTCACCACCCTGCATTGCCATGCTCCTGGAAACTGGGATTGGCCTGAATTTTGATATCAACATGATTTCAGATATTGCAGGCTGGACATAGCCTATAAAATCAGAGTCATTTCAGGGAGGAGCAATGTTAACAATGTGAGTGGTGTAACTACAATAGTGGTGTCGTGTCCCTACACCTGCTTCAGCAGTGCCCTTGGACAGTTAATGAACTGAGGATATCACTGCACTCTGGCCATTTACACAACACTATTTGTAATGATTGGAGCATGACTTCCAGGGATTGTGGCTGACAATGTGCAGTGTTAGATCACTCAAACAGCAGGGTAGGACTTGACTGTCTTATATGGACCTTCTGTGCATGCTCAATGTTCAAATGACCAAATGAATGGCTTATACAACCAAATTCATTTATCTGCCTCCCTTATAGGAAGAGTTTCCCTTGTATTAAGACTATGATGCTTCAAAGGCTCTGGTGTCTGGTACTGCTTTGCTCTTTGAAATGGAGAATTGCTCCAGGAGTTCTGTCTGTAGGTACAAGGCACTACACTGGATTAGAAATGCCCATTACTTTTGGGAACTGATGAATTTGATGTAATTTTCCCTGGTAGATTTGGATGTATCATGTGGCTGTTCCAGCATGTCAAACCTCTTTCCCATCTCATTTGCTTGGTAGGTAAAGGTTAGGCTTTTTAAAAAAATCTGTATGTAGAATGAGAACATAATGTATCTTTCTTTCTAACCCCCTAAAGAAAATTCCAAGGACTGAATAAGCCTTAAAGTTCTGTAACTTTTTTTTTGTTTTGTTCTGAAAAGAACTGTCTGATAGATTTTGCTACAGAAGTAAGAAGTAAATTTTACCACATTTCACTTATATAGAAGGATGCTGATGGCTCAGTGTAGCTACAATAGGGAAGTAATTTCTTCTAAACTACTTAGAGATTAGAATAATTGTTACACTGTCCTATTGTGTTACATTCTATCTGAATTTTCTGTGATGGTATGCTGAATAAATAACTTCCAGAAAATAACCTGTCTGGCAGCTCTGGCTCCAAAGATAGATGTATATATCTCTTCCTGGAATATCTACATCTATGTTGTAACTTCTTCAAACTAATTACCAGAACTGTGCTATGAATGCTTATAGTTAATTGAGGGTCTCTGTTGTAGACACAGGGGTATTCTACTTTTGTCATCTCAGTATTTGAAATGTGCCTGGTAAGCCCCAAATGTAGAAAAGAGTGTGCTGTAAGAACAGGAAGATGACCATGGCCACTCTGTCGGAACCAATGGATGAAGAGAACCCAAAAGTGCTTTGAGGGAGTTTTTTTCTGATGTTCACCAGCTACTTCTCATAGGTGTCCTAGAAGTGGAATCATGTCTCAGAGATCAGTGACAATATTCTCACTGAACAAAACCTCATGATTTGAAGTTTCTGGCTTTCCAAAGGCTTGTCTTTGCCACAAACTGCTTCCTAGAATGTGACATCTTGCTGTTTTATGGAAAAACATGAATCTAACTTTTTATAAACCTTTGATCTACTACTAGGGAAAGTTCTTGGACCTGCATTAAGAAGTTTTGTTTCTTTTATAACTTCACCATAAGGTAATAGTGGACAGTAAGAGGAAATAAGAATTTCAGTGTCTATTTCATACTGTCATGTTGCCCCCTCTTCCAAGGGTGGGAGTTGTGCCTTCAGGATTTAAAATGTACGATATTTTTAACAACTGGGCAGAGAGAAGCTGAAGAAAAGGTGAATCTGCCTTCAAGGCTCTTTAAAGACTGTTTTGTCAAGGTTTAAAGAAATGATTTACCCCAGTGCAAAGCAGTAGTAATAACCATGGGAGAAGGAACTGGGTGGAGGGATGGGTGGAAGAAAAAAGTTTTGGATCTATGATAGAACTGCAAAGCAGGATGGCTTTAACCAATATTACCTTCTTTCTGCTCTCTGCTTATGTGGCTCCTATCAACTTTCACTACGTAAAAGGCAAAAGACTTCTATGTATCCATGTATCAATGTGTTACAGCTAACAAAAGAAAATGACTATATTAAAATGTTTCCAGTCTGGTTGGAAGCCATTTGAAGTCAAGGCTTAAAACAAAAGGTGCCCAACCCTCCCATAGAGTCTTTGATGTGACTATAAGTTTAAAGCACTGTGCAAGCAGTGGAACTGCAGAGCTGTCAGCCCTCCTGAAGATGACTGTGATAAAAGTGTGGAATAACCTAGCAAGGCTATTTTCCTGCAGCTGAGACATCACTGTCGTATAGCTTCTGTATTTATGGTTGGAATTTTGCTCTAGCACAGTTTAGTTGACTGCTCATTCATTTCCTAAGAGGTTTTTATAGGTTATAAGCTTAGTTTTGATTTTTTTTCCCTTTCTGAATCTTTTTACTGTGCAGTTTTGAATCATGGGCCCCACTACTCTCCTTTTATTGACAGTAGTAAGCCTACTAGAGAGGATTTGGGAGGAGGTTTTTTTAATATTTAGCCTGTAATGTACACATTAATTTGAGATAGCTGCAGTTTGGTGATCAAAATTACCACCCTTTGGAAAAGTTTTGTCAGAAAGGCTCATGGTTTTCTTGTGAAGATTAATTCTAATAATGCCAGGAGATGGAATGAGGACCCTTAAGAGAATTGTGTTTCACTGGAGGCCAAATTAATTGTGAGTGTATTAGAAAAGTAGATATGAGTTGTGATATTTAAAATAGAATAAATGATAGTTATCCACTCAAAACTCTGTAACTTCCTTATTCTGCAACATGTAAGGGAGAATTTTTCCTCAATTATTCAAACTTAGATTCAAAATCATCCATACCAGTGGCCTTGGAGCAGCTACCATCTCCACAGCTGGTAGGACTCTCAGTGAGAGCTAAATAGAGCAAAAAGAACTAACTTAGCTCACACCCCTAGTAGCAGCTTTATTGTTCAGGACTAGGAAAACTTTTAATGAGCATCAGAGTGTTGTAAATGGAAGGGAGGGATTATCTGCAGATGGCAGATGATAACAAATTGCATGGTAATGATAGCCTGCCAAATTGCTTCTCTGGCAATGGTGAGAGGACTGTCCATGTGTTGGTGACAGACTGCAGAGGAAACATTAGCCTGCTGCTTCCCATTCTGGGTCCAGGTCAGCTGGAGTTAGTCTTGTGTTCCCTGTATCAGTGTACCTTTTATTTGGAAGCTCCATCTCTCTTGTGTGGTTTCCACTATTCATTTTCATACTCTAATAATAATCTATGGCACCCTTAGGGCTGTTTTCCCCCTCACTTTGGCCACATATGCCCACACTCAGTTCAAATGCTCACAACAGTAGAAGACATAACTATTTGATGTGCCAGATATGGGTCACATGGATGTTAGCTGGAGCAGAGGCAGAGCAACACCGAATTAGTAACCTTCCATCAGTTTTTGCAGGAAGAGAATGGCGATGGATATCTTCAATCAGTTTTACCCCCAAATTGGAAACAATTGTGATATGTCTCTGCCATCAGAAGTGTTTTGGGGGAACATTCCTTTTAGGCATCGTGAGCTTGTGGTAGCAGAAAAAAAAGTTTTTTTGAACAAAACTGGGTAACTTGCAGAACATCAAAGGTCTCAAAACTGACAAGGGCAGGTGGCATCAGGAACAATGACTTTACTTTCTGTGCTGACATTGGAGCTCTGAAGTGGAATATGCTCAGGCTTTGCAAAAGCATTATGAACTTTCTGCATCCTCTCTAGATTTTGAAGGTTTTCTGCCTTTGACCATGAACTCAAGTTCTTAATTCTAGCAGTAGTCCCCAGAAGGCATGTGATGTGTGGGCCTTGAAGGATATTTTTGAAGCTGGAGAGTTTCAACTTATAGTCCTATTACAGCTTTTTAGGGAAGCAGATGAAGTGTTTAGTGCCTCATCCTGTTACTTGAAGCTGTGAGCCCAGGCTGCGTTTCTTGGTTGATGTGAGATACAGCAATCACTGCACAGCAGCTTTGAGATGTTGAGCTGTTGAGACTTTATGCCAAAATGTTTGTGTTGCCTCAACTCTATTGCTGTTCTGGACTCTAATCTGTGCCCTAAAGTAGCTGGAAAGAATAGTTGCAGTCCTCTCTGGACTGTAAAAGGAGATGCCTGATCCTGGAATCTCTTCTCTCACATATGGCAGCTTCAAAGAGAAGATGGTAAGACTGCAGTATTAGTCATGATGAGAGAAAAACCTCAGATGTAAAGGAAAACAGAGGTATTATTAGAAGCAAAATCTAGGACATCTGGACTCAGTTTCTAGTTCCTGCAATTTATACCCATATCATCAGTTCTGTGGTTCTTTTGGTAAAATGGTGTATTTTCAGTAGCTGTGGTGTGCTTTGAGACTGCAGTAAACAGACAAGGAATAAATCTGTAGTTGGTACAGTAATAGATGCAACAAGTGAGTAATGCAGGGCCAAAACTTTTTTTTTGTCCTCTTTCTCTTTGCTGCAGGGAGGAAAAACCTGAAGTGTTAGGTCTGAAGGTGAGACTAGACTTGCAGGCACAAAAGGAGTTCAGCAACAAGCGACAGGATTTTGCATAAATTAGCCTTTTACAAGTTAATCCACTTTATCAGCAGTTTGCATGTTCATAGCTTAATGCTGATTTTCTCTATCTCTAGTGAAAACAGCTAGGAATTACTCTAGTGCTCCTTCAGCTGAAAGCAGCAGCCACACTTGTGCTAGTCTCTGTTTGAAGTGAACTCTTATATTAAAAAGTTCCAACCTAGTGATATTTCTGCTCAGTGTTTCTTCCCTGAAGTGGCATCATTTAGTGTGTGAAAAAGAAAATAAGTTGAAAATTAACAGCCTGTCTTGTTTGCCAACACTGTGTCTCTAACTTACACTTTATAGGTCACTTATTTATCTGACTAAGGCATAATTTTTTTGCAGTAATGATTCAAACTACTTTCTAGGAAGACTAAAATATCTAAAAGGTGAGATTTTGTGAGCACAGATGAAGAATACAAATTTTCCTGTGAAAATCTTTAACAATACATGTCTGTGTACCCTTAGAAACAAAATTCTTATAAAATTCAAGCTGTGGTGACAAGGACATTGAAGAGAAGAGTCATTAATTCCAAGAGTCATTAATACCAAGAGGCATTAATTCCAATTTTTTGCTTCTAGCATGTAGTCTAATCAGAACATCAGCTTCTAAATGCAGCAATTTTGGTGAAGCTCTTTATAAGCCAAGGTAAATGGAATTGAAAGAACTGACAATGTGAGTCAGAATGACTGGCCAGTACAAGAGAATTTTTCTGAGCATTTGGTCTTGAATTTCACTCATGAAATATGAATCTTGATCTATAAACATGAATCTTCTTACTTGGTGCTGTTGCCTTGTGAGATGCAAAGGCAGTTCAAAACTTTATATACCTGTAAGAGATTGATGGCATACTTGCCAGGGAAGTAAAAGGATTCAGGTATCTTTGCACATCTGACTTGAAGATTTTGATGAAGGTGTTGATGAGTTGCTCATCAACAGGTTGCTTCTGAGGCTTCTGCAGAGACTAGAGATTTGGTCTGAGCATTGGATTGCTTCTTGCATTTTATTAAAGGACTGTTCTGATGGCAAACACATTCTTGAAAGTTGTGGAATTACCTTTGTGAGGAATATACTGGTACAAATCCCTAAGGCAGATGTTCCTCACAAGAAATTTCCTGAGGACTTGCTAGGGCCCCATTTTTCTTGTACTGACGCTGTGGCCTTGCTTCTAAGTAGAAATTGTGACCAGCAACGTGAGATGATATGAAATTAATGGTAGAAACACAGACATAAATTGCTGCTTTCGTGTGAGTGTACAAAAAAACTCTGTCAAGGATATTTAATTTTAGTTGTACTGGTCTTGAGTACTAAAGTCTTGAGTCTTGGCTGTACTAAAATTACCACTTTGCTCAGAGCTCCTTCAATCTTTTGGTATGTTTAAAAATGAGTACAGAAAAAAGTTATTTCTAGGAAAAAAAAACATTGTGGCTTTAGCTGGGTACAAGAAAACTGTTTCTAATGTGTTAGATGGTTAATGGGATGTGTCACGCTTGTGGGAAGTAAAGTAAGCACAGAACCAAGCTCATATATTAGCTGAACTTGGACTCCAGTAAAGATACTCTTGAGTAGATTTCTGTGGTATGATTGAAATGTTTACAAACAAAATCCCTTATAAGCTTTATGAAATATTTCTACAGTTCAGAGACTGTAAACTGTCTGTTTACAAAAGCTGTTGTTTGGCTGTGTCTAGGTTTCATTGATCTTGGGCTTCTGGGTCTGTAGAGAAGTTACTGGAAGGTGTTCAGGCAAATTTTTTTGGAAAAAAATCTCCTATGCTGCTAAAACTCCTGTCTTCTGGGAAGACAGGGGAAAATAAAGAGAAACCCCAATAACTTCCAAAGTTTTCCTTTTATCCTACAAATGG
The DNA here is from genome assembly GCA_018697195.1 of Certhia americana. NCBI lineage: Eukaryota > Metazoa > Chordata > Aves > Passeriformes > Certhiidae > Certhia > Certhia americana. The sequence continues at coordinate 9,079,636 of CM031862.1, forward strand.
CTGCTGGCTGACTAGAAAAGCTACCAGAGCTATGGAGTACCTGCCCAACCTGTGGCTGTGCTGGCAGCTGGACCTTACTAAAAAGTCATTTATCCAGTGCCACTGGAAAAAAGCCTTGGAGCGTGAGATGGCTGGGAGCTCTGGGAGAGAATGCATTTGTGTTGCTAAATGCCATTCTGAGGAAAATGAAGCAGAGAAACAGGTTTGGTTAACTTCTGTTGGGAAAGATTCAGTCTCTTTTGGTTTTTCCCCAAAGTGACCTTTGAGATTTCAATAACATTTAAACAGCATTTGAACAAAACACTTTGGTCTTAAAAGACATCATGTCATACTTCAATTTTAAATGTTTTAAGATATTTTTAAGGAAACTAAATGGAAGTGTAGAGCTTATGCAGACAATATTCTTAGGGAGAAAGGCTTTAATTTCTGTACATTCTAACCTGATGTAAATAAGCCTTTTCTGTGCCTTAACCCATAGTTTCTCTGGACTGTGTAAACTTGCTCAGGAACTGTGAAGGTTCTGGATATTTGCAGCAATGTTATTATGAGAATTTTGCATATCATTATTGATTCCACTGTAAGAATGTAGGTTAGTGCCTATTCCCCAAAACCATTATACCAATCGCTGGCAAACAATCTATGGCCATTAATGTAGATATGTGCTTTTCTGAGCACTTCTAGTAATCAGAGATGAAAGCTAGAATTTCACTAATGATCTGATTCTGAATGTTCATTTCCTTTAATAAACTAAATTAGTCCCATCTAATGCAGCTCTTTTCCAAACACGTAGAAGGAACTGAACAATCAAACATACAAGTAAATTAATTTACTGGTTTAGAGTTGGTTAACATAGTGTCTTCTATGTTTTCTTTCTGCTTGACACAATTTCAGCCTCCATTGGAGTGACAACCAAGTGGATGGCAGGAGTTTGGGGTTGAGGGGAGGCAGAATAAAAAGCTCTGTCTGCCCTGCTTTCTCCATCCTGACAAGGATAGGAAATGGCATTGTCCTGGTTTCAGCTGGGATAGTTAATTTCTTCTCAGATGGATTTATCTTCCTTAGTTATTCTCTTTTAGAACATCAGAGGTGTGTACAAAACTGCTTAATAGGTGGAAAGGACTAAGAAAACATGTCCTCACAACAGACCTTATAATTTAGAAGCAAATTGTACACTCACAGGACTGTGCACTTCATTAGGTTGTGTTATTGGCCTAATAATTGCTTCTCTAATAAATGAGCTTGCTTTCTATGTTAAAGTTCTGTTCTTTGAATACTGACCTTGTTCTTTTGTCTTTGCCTTTTGTCAAGTGTAGTTTGCAGGGTTTATCTTTTGTGTTCATACAATGCTGAGTGACAGCTCTCTTTTCTGAGCACGCATCTCTATTGCCTTTTCCAGAAAAAAATGGTAAAGAAAATTACATTCTCCATCATAAAGATGCATTTTCTCATTTGGAAATAATTTTGATAAGTACTTATCTCATATTTGTGGGATTAATTAAATATTATCTCCAAGTAAGTAAATGTGCCTGACTGTTACACAAGATCCATTTGCAGATCAAAGTCTGCAGCCATGATTTTCTAAACTCTGCACAGTTGTACTGAAACCAAGCCTGAGAGTTGTTGAATTACATTTGGTATGCTACTATTGCTACAGAAAAGCATGCTATAACATCTCTGGGGATGGGCAAAATTTTATGCATTGTTTCTACAGCTCTCTAAACTGCTTTCATTGATTTTAGAACAACCAAGGAATGAAACATTAAAGGAAACAAAGCTGCCTGCCTAGCAAACCAAGGAAAGCATCCATGACCAGCTGGATCATGTTCTGTCCACATTCCTGGTTTTACTGGCTGTCCAGTACAGGTCTTGCAAAGTTCTGTTATTGCTTGAAGACACAGGAAATTTTCTGAAAAGTGTGTAGCAGGCACCACAAGTGACATTCATGAACCTGTGGAATCTGGAGACTACATACAATGAAGCTTTGCTCTGTGCCATGGACAGATGAGAGACTGCTTTGGATTGGCCACTCCCATATTTAGCAGGAGCACTTTTGTGAAGAACTTTGCTCATATGTTATCTCAGCTCAACTTGCTGAGAAACAACAGGAATGGGTAGCAACATCAGGCAGAATCCCCTGCTTATGGGGAGACCCTAATGAGATGGCTTAAGTGTAAAATCCCTAGCACAATTTCTTTGTGCTGCTTATTGTGATTTCAAGTGGATAACTTGTGTAACTTTCTTGCTCTGTCTTTGTGTTCAGGCCATCTGTGCAATAACAATCTGCCTGCTTGGATTCTCTCTCCTTACAAGAGAAGGACTCAAAACTCAGATTCCTAGAAATCAGAGCGTTTTTCTCACTGCTTGTCACCTATTGTAAGACACTGTTGTGTTAGATGCCTTCAAATTTTTTCAAGGGGACTGCTCTGAGAGTATTAGCAGAAAGTGTAAAACATGCATTTGGAGCATATGAGAAAATGGCAGTTAGGTTTTGGTGAACCATTTGAGATTTTTAGGCATTTGCTGCGTAATGAATCCCAAATCTTCCAAATGGTTACTCTATTATTTTAATAAGAAATAAAATGCTGGGAAGCATTAAGAATGTAACAGGGGATGTGAAGCTTCAGCAGCCAGCAGAAGCATGGTAACTTGAGCACATCCCTATTTACCACAGCTGTTTGAACTGCAGACCAATGTGAGTTAATTAGTGCTCAAGCAGAAGATGTGTGTGCTGTGAAACAAGACTGGAACATGCAGCTTTTTAATGAAGCTGTGGTATCTATCATGGACAAAGTGCTCAGCAGACAGCAATTTGCTGGTTCAGGGACTGTGTAAACTGCTGCTCATCTACTCCTTTCCTGCTAATTTTGCTCAGGTGTCTCAGGTTTATTTTGTGTGTGTCTCAGGGTCGCAGTATTTGATACCTGTGTAAATTGATCAAATGTATAGGGCAGCAAGGTAGGGCTCACAGAAACGAAGGACATCAAATGAGAGGCTTTGGGTGATTAGAAATCTGTGCTCTTCAATGCCTCTGTATCATTCTGGAAGCTGGTGCATTTGATCTACTAGAACACTGTTTGGGGCAAGGTCCCAGCTCAGTGTCAGCACAGCTCTGCTGCATCTGCAGCTGGAGTTTCACAAGCAAGAGCCAAACCAGAGCACAGGTGAGCCCAGCAGAAGCCTTGAGCCATGTAACACTTGCTGCATACCACAACTTCAGCTGCATCTGATGCAGTGAGAGCCAACTGAAATGGTGTGGGCGCATGGTCTTCTTAGGCTTCTCTCTCAAGTACTGCAAAAATTTGGTGCATGGTGGGAGCTTCATGTCTTGGGATGGTCTAAAGAGATGGGGGAGCCTCTGACAGCTAAAGCAAAGAGCTATTGGTATTTGATCTACAAATTCTTGAGACATTGAGGGAAGTTGTACCAAAAACTTGGTCATTCAGATAAAGTACTTTTAAACAGATCTTGAAAAGCAGTTTTAACTGCCACTGAGTGGTCAGCATTTGTATGTCCTGCTACTGCCAGTGGCTGGATCAGGGACATATCATTTCAGAAGCCAAGGTTCACTAGGCATGTAACTGTTCTTTTGTCAACTTCATTGGAATTTTTCCAGTGAAATGTGTGAATCTCCACATACCAGAAGTCATTCTATCACTACTGAGTTTGACCTTTCCACTGCAAGTAAAGCACCTGAAGTCCAGCTAAATAATGTCCTTAAGGGACAATAGATTGAATTAAAATAGTCTAAGACTCTTTCTATCTGCTTAACAGGTTAGGCAGCTGGGTATAGATTAAAACAGAACCTCTTTGTTCCTCTGAGATGTGCTGATCTAAAAACTATTAGCGTTCCTGCCCCTTTAAGGGAGTCTTTCCTCATGTTGTTCCTAGCACTGATGTTTTCCTCCTGGCTGAAGGGTTTTTGGTATCACTGCATATCCAGCATAAGAAGTAAAAGATGCTTTTTAAACTAAAGTGTCCCCAGACAGAGACACATTTGAAAACACTAGAGAATGTGTTTCTACCTGTCATTGGTCTTCAGTTTCTATGGGCATTAGTATTTGGGGAGAGAGTGATCCAAGTGGAAAGAACATCCCCCTTCTTTATGTACAACAGATGTAATTGTATCATGCAATTCACTAGTGGGAAGTGTTTCTTTAACAAAGGTAATGAAATACCCCATAGAGAACAGAGTAGGCATCTGCTTGACTGGGTTGGCTCAGTTTTCTGCTTCTGAGTGGCAGAACACTTCAGCAGTTGTTCTGAAGTTATGCAGGAAATAATTTTGGAATTGAATGGCATTGATCTCCTCTCCAAAACCAAACTGAAACCTTAATGCACCACTTCTCTGTAGATTTCATAGTAGATTGAGTCAAATATTCAGAATGGGCTGTGTCAGCAAATACCTTCCCAGCTGGAAGTGCATAGCTGTGCTGATGTGAGAAATGAAATTTTCTCTAGGGATCCCAGTGGCTCTGCCCTTGCTGAAAGTTTTGCTTGTTGAACCCTGTGGTGCCTCTCATGGGATCAGGGCTGGAAGCTGAGCTTTTCTTTGCTGGTCAGAGCAGTTGTGGGTGAGCAGCACCTTGCATCTGTGAAGTGCTGAAGCATTTACCTTTCCAGATTAATTCTAATGGGACTGCTGTATGAGGAAAACAAAAGCGCCAGACTCCATATGTCCAATATTTTATTCATTCATGATAGACATGTTTTTGGTCTCTTTAGGAAAATTGAAAAACCAATTAGTTTTAGGCTTACCTATTCTTGTAGAAAAGCTCAGCAGGAGTTGGAAATATACTAATTTATAACAAGATTCATGCTGTCAGGTAAAATTTAGCAGTCTAGTGCCAGCACTGAAAATTTCAGTGGGAAATTGGGATGTAATTATTCCCGTAATTCTACTTCGTAGTTTAAGGAAAAATTATAGAAACAAGATTATGCTATCTAAAAGTCCAGAAGGTTCTGTTATTCTGTTATAACTGTTCATTCAGGATCTGTTATCCTTTTGTAGGGCTTATTTCTTTTATGCTTGTTGCAATTTAGAAAGATTTTCTGAGGAAAAGGGAAAATATTTGTTTAAGCCACCTCTACTTTCAACATTTAAACTGCCTAATACTCACAGAAACACACTTTTAAATGTCACTAAGTTATTACACTCATTCTAGCCATTATATCTGTGCTGGTGAAGGCCAAAGTACTGAGCAGGATAAAAAGTGTAATTTGAACAGGCTGTTTCTATTGTCTAAGCTAAAAGAAAAAATAAGATACACAATGAAAAAAGATACCTACTCTTGAACATCGAGCCTAGTCACATACAAGGGCTTTATCTTAAACTAGTCTCGATTCTTTGAAGCTTTGGAAGTAATGCAAGAAATCTGAGGCTGTGGCACGGTGAAACCCACACAAACCTGTTCAGCTGAAGTTCAGAGAGTGTCTGAAAGCTCTAAAAGAGCTAACAATTGGAAAGCAGTTTGAATCTAATGCTTGTTAAATTGAGTGTTAACTGGCATGTTTTTAAACAGAACACAACCTATGCTGTGTTCTCTTTAAATGTGTTCGCTGATGAGTAACAGAACATGTGTTTGGGTGGAAATTGAATCTGTGTAGGTATCTGACTAATTGATCTGTAGATGCCAAAAGCAGTTAAGTGTTGAGGTGCAGAGAGCACAGAGTCCATTTCTACAGGAGGAAATGAGGTGTTTTCAGTACTGAGAAAGGTGCTGCTTTTTCTGGTACTGCTTGCAATTAACTTTAATCACACCTTTATGTTGAGTGGTAATGAGGAACATGGTCAGAAAATCTGGTTCAAAGGGGAAAGCTGTCTTTGCTGTGCACCAGTGTTACTCACTGAAACTGCAGGAATCTTTGAAGAGGATGGATGAGGGCAGTATTTTCTTGCTGAAGAGACAGAAAAGGTGTTGGGATTAGGGTGGGGTTGGATGTTTACCTGAAGCAAAGAAAAGTCACTCCTTACAGCTAAGTTTGGAGGCAGGAGGGAGAGACTGGAAAGTGGCTGCAAATTGATCTTAAATAAGGTTATCCCAGAGCTCAGAAAAGTCAATAGGAGCTCTATAGAAGTTGAAGAAAGTGCTATGTATCTCCAATTTTTTTTCTTTCTTTATGGTTGTTTAAATGGTGACAGGGACAATGGGGCATACACAGAAATATAACTGGAGGTGCAACCTTGTGTTAGACCTGTGTGGTTCAGCTATTTCTCATGTACAGTTGTGAAAGTGAGCTGTGTCTGGGTGTTCATCAGGCACACAGAAAGCAGCCACTAGCTGGGAAGCAGAGTTCACACATGCCGGTGTGAAGAGAATCAAGGAACTGCAGAGATTTTTAAGGTACTCTCACCCAAGGAGGCCATTCTTTCTGCATTTGGATTAGAAGAACTTTTCAGAGCATTGTCATGATAATAGAAACATAAACAGTACAGATGTGAAAGGTTTAGCACCATAAAAATGCAAAGTGCACCAACAAATTGTAATTAATTTCACTTTTCTTGTTGTTCTGACATGTTGAAAAGCTCTTCCCAAACACTTCTAAATGTTCATGTTCCCTTCTCCCATAAAATTGATCTTTATAATCCTGAATCTCCTGATCTTGGATCACTTAGAAATATGCAGCTTTTTCAGTATCAGACCAAATAAAAGGTGTGTGAACCCTGACTCTCACTGGCACAGCTGGTGACAAGAGTGTTAATTAAAAAACAACAAAAACTTGTCTGAAGACCTTTCTCCTATGTCTTAATTCACTCCAGGAACTCAAGATGAACAGGACTATACTGTCAGTTAACCTTTCTCATATGCCAAAAAGAGTTGGAATTTGCACCAAGAAACTTATGGGGAAAGGAAGAATTAATTCTCCATCTGTGCAGACATAATCCCAGAGCTCCTGCCATGGGCTGGTGATGCTGGTGGGTGGGTGAGAGGACTGCTGAGTTTGTGCCAAGGAGCAAGATCTTTAAATAAATCTCCCCATAGGTTAGAGAAGGGCTTGGAGCAGGGGAGATGTTCACCCACCTGCTGGCCTTGTTCCCTGTGCCAGCACCCTGAACCAGAAACACTGGAGTTAACCAAGGCAGAGCTGGTTTGGGCTGGGGTTCAGCATACCAGCAGGCCCAGGGATGAGGCAGCAGTGACAGGGTGTGGTGATGATCAGCAGCCCAGGGTGGTCGGGCTCAACTGGCAGCAAATAGGGTGGCTCCTCCTGTCTACACCACTCTCATGCTCATTTGAGGTGTTCTGGGTGTACAGATGGAAAGGGAGAACCCCTGAATTGCTTTCCACTGACAGCAGGTTCACGAGTCTTTCTGCAGCTAAGAGTATGGGAGGGAATTGCTTAGCTTAGCTGCTGGTTTCAGTGGATTTTCCTTCTTAAGAGGATTTGTCTGGTCCTTGGTGTGGTGTGTGGTTCTCCTTCCACTTGTCTGAGTTTAAGCAAAGGAAATTACAAACAAAATGCTACTGAGCCACAGGGCATAATGTGCCTTACCATGAGATGGGAGAGCTGATTTGTTCTTATGGTGAGAATAGACACGCTTCATTCATTAGGAATAATGTCTGCTTACATTGGTTGGTAATTGCACAAAATTTTGGGGTGCTGCTTGCACAGAACCACCTTTTATTTTTGTTTAAGTTGCTCCTCAGTCAGGGAGAGAATGTGATAATTTGAAAATTAATTTGCTTTTGACTAAACAAATCTACCATCCTTGCTCTTTTACCTTCAAACTTTTTACCTTTGTGCAATAACATATTGAAAGACCATTTCTGGCAATTATAGTTACACAGAATAAATCTGCTGAGGTTAGGGTCTAAGACAACAAGAAAAAACAGTGACGATATGAACTAGATTCACGTTGCATGCCCACTGAATGGGAAACATTCCAATGAGTATCACTATGGATTCTTGGCTCTCAGCCTGGAGGAAAACTTTGTGGTATTGCAAAGTAACTGTTTGAAGAGATGGTTTCAAGATAATTTTAATGAATATTTGAACAGGAGGCATTTATTGCAATTGCTGTGAAAGAGAAGAAAGGAAAATGCTGAACTTTCCAGGAGAGTTCTCAGTTCTCCAGTTTATGCCTTTTGACATCCATTATGCATGGAGTGTCCTACATTCACCCTTCCTGCAAACTGTATTCACTCTTTCCTCTTCTCCTATCCGTATTCCAGATTCTTTTTTTTTCCTGAGGTACTGTCATATCATGAGCAGTACATATGGCTAGAAAAGCTCTAGAAATAGAATTGACCTCTATGAATTATTTGCAGAAAGGTCCACAACTCACCAACTCCAAGCAAAGAGAAATGGGGAAGGATATAGGCATGTTGCAGGGTGATTGAGGAAACCCTGACTAGTGTCTAACTCATTAGACTCTACCTTCACTGATGAGATGCTGTCTAGACTGCTCAGCTCTGTTCTCTGAGCCTGGAGAAGTCACATCACTGTTATTCAGTGGGGAGAGCTGACCCTCAGGGTTCTGCTAAGACCTTTAATGCCATTGTCCATTACATGCTGGGACTGAAGGCACCTGCAGTAAACTTCGACAAGCTCCAGCAGTGGGCCCTGGGGCAACTCATTGTGGAGGATGATGAGCCCTCACCCTCCCATGGAGAAGTCAGGCTGATGCCCTGAGTCATCCCTAAGATAAGCAACTCAAGCTCATGGGGACCCCAGTAAATGACACCCAGCATACCTTGTTTCTTTCATGCAAAGAGCTTCCATCCACCCCTTGTCTGTCCCTATAAAAACCTCAGCCTCTGACCTCAGGAGCTTTCTGTTCCTGTCTCCCTTTGCAGGGATGCTGACATTAAAGCTATCTCTGTGGAATCACCACACAGACTCCCCTCTTGTTCTTGTGATGACCTGGGGCTTCCAGCATCGAGCTGAAATCACTTTCTGGAATCCCCTCAGCCAAGGAAGTGGTGGTACCCCTAGAAGGTATTCTCCTTTGAAGATGCATCTTTCTGGGAAAGATACAGCCCAGCTTTCCCACTGTATCAGCTCATGAGGTTCAACAAGCCCAAGTCTGATGTCCTTCACCTGCCAGGCAATCCCTGGTTATCAACACAGGATGAACAGATGGAGAGCAGACCTGCTGAGAAGAACTTGGGGGTGCTGGTGAAGGAGAGGCTGGATGCGAGTTGGCAGGGTGCCCTCACAGCCCAGAGAGTTTGCTCTGTCTTGAGCTGCATTAAAAGAGGAGTGGCCAGCAGGGGGAGAGAGGGGATTCTGCTGCTCTTTGTTCTAATGAGACCCTGGAGTGCTGCATCCAGCTCCTGGATCCTCAACATAGGAAAGATATGGATCTGTTGGAGTGGGTCCAGAGGAAGACCATGAGAATGGTCAAAGGCCTTTCCTGTGAAGATAAGCTGTAAGAGTTGAGTCTGGAGAAGAGAAGCCTCTGGGAAGAGCCTTATTGCCAGCCTTTTAGCTCCTAAATGTGCTTATAAGAGAGATGGGGACAGGTTTTTTAGTTGGACCTTTGCAATAACACAAGAGGTAATAGCTCTGAAATAAAACAAGGTAGGTGCAGGCTAGATACAAGGAATATTTTTTTTTTTTACCTGGAAAGTGGTGAGACACTGGAACAAGTTGCTCGAAGAGGTGGTAGATGCCCTGGAAACATTCAAGGTCAGGTTGGATGAGACTTTGAGTGACCTGCTCTAGTTCAAAATGTCCCTGCTTGTTGTAGGGGAGTTGGACTAGAAGATCTTTAGAGATTCTTTCTAACCCAAACTCTTTAATGATTCTATTTTATTTGAAGCGAATTGAAGAAGAAACTGTAATTGAAACAATGGGTCTATGGTCTTGCTAGCATAAACGCATTTACAGGCTTCCCAGTGCATTTACAAAGGATACGTCCTCTTTATTTAAGAACTAGATGACCATTTCTGGAAACAGCTTTTTGGACTTGATGCTAGGAATCCAAGCCATTGGTTTATAATGCTTGACTGGCAACCTCATTGCCTTGAATGCACTTTAAAACAGGAGAAGGTGCTGAGCTCAACTGCTCTCAGCTCAGTGCTGCTTCAGATGGGAGCACTGATGCGTGTATGCACATGGGTGCTAACAAAGAAAGGCAGAGATCCTTGAAATCTGATGGATTCTCACTGTCATTAGTGCTTCTGTTGCTGCCTCTAAGACCAGAACTGTTGTTGATATTTGACATAGTAATATTGTTTTTTGAATGTTAATTTTCACCTTAAATGTCTCATGACAGCCTGTATCTACAGCAAACACATCTGCGCTATAAGTCACTTTAATGTCTATCACTAATGTTTTTTGAGGTATTTATCCTATTAGTCTGGATATTTTTTATTGTTCTCTGGAAGGGTTAGCACACTCTGATTTGATAAAATGTAATACATGCCCTCTTCTGACTGATTGTTGTTGTCATTCACTACGTGTTTAGAGTTTCTTCAAAGGCACAGTCCTCTGAAATCTGCCAGGCAGTGCCTAGAGCTTCTGGCTGCTGACTGCCAGCTTTCATCAGCAGTGAGTAGAGAGAGAAAGCTGCCCTTTCCCAAATCACTTTACTTGCACTTATATTGCTTATATAATTTGTTTCTCTTAAGTGTTCATCTTTTTCTCTGGTGATCAGAGAGCCAGAAGCCTGTGCTGCTCACTTCAGTTACTGTTCTGTGAACTGCAGAGCGCTCCAGGTCTGAACACACAACAAACACCAAATATTTCCTTTTTCTTCCTCACATTTCTCTTTCACATAGCTATGCTCAAAGGGTTAGATAATCCCTTTAGTCTAAAGAGAAAAGAGGTATAAGTATATTCTCCCTAATATAAATACAGTGATGTTTATGCGTGTCTGCAGTTCAGAGGTCTTACACAAATCTGGATTAAAATTGTTATCCTAGAGTCCAACAGATATTTTTTCCCCCATAAAACCCCATAAGCTACCCTGCTAAACCTCCACCTGTCACCTCCCATCTCTCCATTACTCCCAAAAAATCCCAAATACTTCTCTTTCCACCCTATCATTTCCCCTCATAGCTTACTAACACTCAGTCATCCTGTAAAAGGAAGATTCCCTCAAAGCCCTTATGTTGTGTGTACATTCATTTATCTTAACAAAACAAAACCAGTCCTTTTAAAGCAGTGGTGTGGAATACAGGTAAGAAGACAGCAGTGACCAGGCTCAGACAAGAAGCTCAAGATTTGTCCCATTCACAATTACCATCCAGTTAATTATAAATGAGAAATTATTTTAATTTTACCCCAGGATTCAGATCCTACAACTTCACCCTTGTTAACTTCAAGGATTTGCATGCTTAGTTAGGTTTTACATCTGGTGGGAATCTGTAAAAATTGCATTTAGAGAACAACTTTATTTTGTGTACGGCTTTTCCTATATGTGTTGGGAACTGTGGTGGGGTAGTTTTTGTGTTAATGAGAGGTGTCACCTTCTCCACCTTATATGTAATATACTGTTTCTCTTTGATTGGATTCCAGAACTCATCAATGGGTGAGCCTGCTTCTGATGCCAACAGAACCCTATCAACCCTTGAATTGCTTTTCAAATAATTTGGTCATAATCTCACAAGTTTAGCCAAGCACTATGGAAAAAAATAATGCATATGAAATGAGAGAAAAATAAACTAAATGTAATTAGTGAGAATGTATATTTGGACATAGATTTGTCAAAGGGATCTAAGGGTATGGGGTTAGTTCTGTGGTGAAAGAAGCAGTGCACAACTTTCCTGTTTCAGCCTGGGAGATGGGGCTGAGATGGATGCTTATCCTGTTAGGGATTAGAAGTTGGTTCTGTTCAAAACTCCTTATTTTTGTAGGTATATATTTATTTTTCTACCAAATTTATTTATTATATGAATAATATATTATTTTTTTATGAGTAATTTATTTATCTTTCTACCAAACCTTCTGGAACATTGCAAATGGCTGTCTCCTTGTCAAGTACTGGAGCCAGAGTTTGTGGGGCTGGCAATTCTGTGTCTCTGAAACTTTATAGCTGAAGGCCTCTCAGGATCCTCTCTTTCCTAGGGAAAGCTTCTCACTTTCCCAAGAGAAATTGTGTAAACATATTCTCCAAACAATATTCCTTCTCAAAACAACAGGTGGTGTTTTTCATCCTTGTTTCCATAACATAGAATATACTGTTTCTCTTACTTAGCCCATGGTCATAGGGAAGGTGGTGTTCCCATTCACCAATCACTTTCTACTTAGTGAAGTACCTTATATAAGGTGTTCCATTTTGTTAATAAAGAATCCTCTTTTCAGCCTTCTGATGAACTTGTTTGGAGTCTGTGTATTTCTGTTCATAAGTAACAGCAACAAGAGCTGGCCCAAGAAATTCCATCAGAAGCCTAAAGCACAGTGGATTTCTATAAAAAACTTGTCAAAAGTTGCCATCAAAGTGCAAGAAGGTCACTTAAACTTGCTTTTCTTTCCTATGGTATGCTTACTTAGCTGCTTTTAATTTACTTTGCCCTCTTCCTTATTTTTGTTGTTTTTTCACTCCCACACAGGTTTTTATGATTTGATAAAGAACAGGCTGTTCTTACTGGAAGTGGAAAAAACAGGCTTCTTTTACTGGAAAAAGAGGGACTACTTCTCCCTTCCCAAAAGGGAACCAAGAAAGTTCTAAAAAGTTGAGTGGCAAATGCTTATATTGGAAATGCTTCACCAAGATTTCAAAAAGAAAGAAAATGTAAAATTATTGAACTACTGACTACAGTTTTTAAAACACAAGCCCATGGAAAATAGCTGCTACTTGTTATCAAAATATATGTCTGTTCATTTTAGTGTGTCCTTTTGAGGAGAAGTTGAGATTTTTCATTTTTATACAAGTAAATACGTATTTGTGAAGGAAAATAACCTGGATGCTGTGGCATAGCTAGTTTCCTCAAAAACTCTTTTAGTTAGTTTTAGCCAGAATTTTCTGTAGTAACTAAGCTGTCATGGATATCATGCAATTGATACATAGTGAGAAATGCTTTGAAAAAAAACCCACTCTGTGCAGCAAGCAAAAATGTATGTTCATAACAGCAGGGAAAAGGGGGTGAGTGGAGAGAGAGAATTGAGACTTAGTACAGGGGCAAGAAGACTTCACCATCCTGAATTTCAGAACATGAACCTGGCGAAATAATTTTATGTTAGTAAAGGCAAAGTAATGAAAATGAGGAAGAATCTTCCCCTAACTGAATGTGCACAGTGGTGGGCTTGGAATGAAATATTGTTGTTTAGAAAAGAGATGGTGAATGATGTTTTCAGTCAGGACAAGAACTTGAAGGCCAAATGGAATAATGTAGAAGGTCTGAACAAAAATAACTTTGAAGGCAGTGCAAGAAATATAACTGTGTTATGTAGAATGTGTTTTGAAAATACAAATGGTTTGTGAAGGCCATGGAAGTAAGATCCATCAAGAATTCCTAAGGAGAGAATGTCAAACTCCTTGTGCTGTTTTGGCTGGGGCAGAGTTTTCTTCAAAGTAGCTGGTATGGAGCTGTATTTTGGATTAGCATTGATGATAAAGATGTTTTTGCTACTTTTGAGCAGCGCTCACAGAGTCAGGGCCTTTTCTGTTCCCCACTCCACCAGCGAGCAGCCTGGGGGTGCACAGGGAGCTGGGAGGGGACAGAGCCCAGACAACTGCCCCCAACTGACCACAGGGATATTCCAAACCATACGGCACCTTGCTCAGTAAATACAGCTGGGAAAAAGGAATGGAGGGATGTTGGGAGTCATGTTTGTTTTCCCAAATAATTAGTTCATGTAATGGAGCCCTGCTCTCTTGGAGATGACTGGACATCTGCTGATGGGAAGCAGCAAACAAATTCCTTGTTTTGCTTTGCTTATGTGCATGGCTTATTCTTTACATGTCCAAGTGTATTTATCTTAACCCATGAGTTTTCCTATTTTTACCCCTCTGGTTCTCTCTCCATCCCATTGATGGAAGAGAGAGAAGCTAGGTGGTGCTTAGGTGCCAGCTGGGGTTAAACCCTGAATATTCTGCTCTCAAGTTTTCCCAAACAAGGTTTGCTGGGAATGTAGATTATACACCACTAGGTATAAAGCTACTTCTTCAAGCATGTATTCAGGATTTAGTACGTAACAAACACTCTAGTTTGTTACAAGTGACTGCTAGAAGGTTAAGAGCCTCTTTTGTTTGCTAAAAATATAGCCAAACTCAACTTCTTCATGCAGGTGGTGTCTGGGAAAGGCTAAATACTGTGTGTTTTCACAAGCTGCAGTGTAAAAACTCTTTGGGAAGATCAGTGCAACAAAGGAAGGACAAATCCTCAACACAGCTGATTTACCTGGAGCTTTGCTATGTGTGTACCTTTTCCATGACATAAAGCCAGGTTAGGATAGGGCTGCTTTCAGTTTCAAATGACACAGAGTTGCAGGCTTTTATCCTATTTCTTTTCAGAGGATAATGGTGGGAATGCAGAACTTCCCCTATCAGGCTAGAGTAATTTTAAATTGTTGTCATTCATCACCACTTATCCTGTGGTGTCAGCAGCAGGAGTGGAAATAAGTTCAGAGCTCTAGTTCTCTACTTGTGATAAGACACAATACTGGAAAAGAATGGTGTTTCTGGTATTTGAAGGTGTTATGAGGAAAGTCTTTGAGGTTTAACCCAAAAATGAGGAGAAACTTGGAAAAGGTAGATGTTACAGAAAGCAGCAAAAGAGAGTGCAGTTAAAAAATGGCCAGTAGGCTGTTAACAGAAGCGTCTGAGTAGGAGATTTTTTGAAGGCATTCCTATAGCAAGAAGAAAGTGGTTTTCTAGCTCAATATTCCTTTTCCTTGGAAGTGAATATTTTAACTAAACTCACTAGAGTTCATGAGATCATGAAAGACATCATGGGTGAAGGGCCTCACAGTTTAAAAGGTCTGAACTGAAGAACGAGGAAACTAATTTCAGGAGGAACTTTCTTCAGTCTCTGAAATTTTGATGTGGGAAGTTAACAGATGTCTTTCTGGACAAGAAAGAATTACATGAAAGTTTCACAAATCCCAAGAAAAATGGAGATTTGGAAGGAACAGTTTTAGTAAGAGGTAAAGTGAAACAACTGAGAGGTTATTTATAAATGATGAATATTCTTTCCAAGGAGTAAAAAGAATTCTACATTACTGTGGTATCAATAATGGAGAATGGCTTTCTGACTGAAAGAGAGATATTGTCAGCAGAAGAATAGGGAAGTGATTTACTGAATTTTTTTCTTCAGTTATAAAATTTTTCTTTTCTTCTGTCAAATGTCAATAGAAAATATCTTTTACAGTATGGTCAGTTAAAAAAAAAAAAAAAAGACCAACATGATAAACAGAAAGATTTCTTCCCTGAAAGTGGATTATTTCTCAAAGCTTTAACTTGCTTTAAATGCAGGACAATGGTTTATTAACATCTGTTCTTCCCCCTCTCAGACTTTGTATCCCAGAGTTCAAAGCTGTCTGAACCTCCTGAGCAGTGTGATATTTCGGTTTCCTAAGAACAAATTCCTGCTTGAATTGTAGCATCCTCCTTGATGAGGAAAATGTCCTCTCTGATTCTAAATATATTCTTTGGTGTACAAATTACTGCAGCTGACTAACGTTGGTGAACAGTTGCAACATCTTTTATGCTGGTGGAAACAAAAAGGTACTTTTATTTTTAGTCTGAATACATTGTCCTGGCAGGGAAACAGCCTGAGAACATGGACTGGACATTTAGAGTCCTGGCTCTTTTTAATTATGCAAGAAAGTTCCCATTTAGAATAATCCTTCAGCTCCCTATTCCTCATTCATTCCTTCAATGTCAGGATGATAATACCTGTGCCCTTCCTGCCTATTCCTTTGCAAAGCAACATGAGAAATACTGTCCTGTGTATCCAGCTCTCTTTCATTCCCTACTGCTGACAGATGGCTGACTCTTCCTTTTTAAATGAAAATTGAGTGGTGAGTGCTGTCCTTACCTTTCTGCCTGCACTGAACCTAGGATGTACCTGAAGTGGGGGGTCCAAGCACTGTCCTTATTGCTGTCCAAATAACCCAAATACAGAAATAGAGCATTTGTAGGCTGTGCCAGCATGGACAGAGAGGTGGTGTTCACAGTCTGCTCTTGGGTCTAAGCAGGTCATTGTCAAATTGTGGTGAGGTTTACAGGCTTTTGCTGCCTCTCTGCTGCACAGCACAGAAAGGACTCTTGCTGGCTTTGTACCTTCAGAGGCAAGAGAGTTATTTAATTAGCAAGACAGGGTGTAGATAATGGACTTAAGACTTGTGGGTGTTGAGTACGTGGGAAATCACTAATCCTGTCATTACAGCTACTCAGAATTTTCAGAACAGAAAAAGTAGAATTTTTTCATGGAAAAAAATTTTATTTTTGGATCCCTGAAGACCAAAAAGTTTTAGTAATACAAGGTTTATGATAGTGCCACTGCATTATAAAAGGTACTGTGCTTTTCAACATCACAACTGTTGTATGACATGAGAAGTATAAATCTCATTTTAATGAAATATTTCAAGTAATTTTTGGAGGAATTTCAGGATCTTCTGTTGTATGATGGCTTAACCTATATGTTCTGAGATAGAGAGGAAAGGAAATCTTTGCCAAAACTAAACTTTTCTACTGGAAAGTTTATCTAGCTGTTTATTTCCACGTGTTTGACTAGGGCAGAAGTTATGATCCCCTGTCCAAATCATCACTTTCTGGAGGACAAAGTTCTAGATAATATCCTGCATTTTAATGGCTATAAATTGCAGAGCTGTCAAATCTCTTTCTGACTAATCTTGTCTGGATTTTTTTTTAGCAGCTGTTTGGCCCTGAAAACCCTTCTGTTGTCGCTTGTTTTGCCTTACTTCAAGGAGGAAAAAAAAGGGTTTTGAAAAGTCAATGACCCATTGTGCTAACAGGTTGCTAACTTGCATTAAAATAAGATCAAAATTTTTTTGTCATTTAAAAATCCTAAGAATCTTTCTGAGGTTTTGATTATATTGAGCAATATCATCAACATTTATGAAACTTGTTGAAGAGAGTAAAAACATAGAGTTTATTTTCCTAAAACAACTGCCCTGTCTTAGAAAACTGCCCTGCGTTCTTAAACAGCCAGTGATGCTGCCAGCTAGAAACCCTAAAAAGTAATTTATTCTGCTTCTCCTTGCCAAAAGAACATCCTGTGTCAGAGTATAAGGTTACAGCCCATCTAGATGAACGTATTCTTGGAGCACTGATGATGACCAAAATTTTGTCCTGCTTATGAAATGACTTTTCACAATTGCAACATACAGTACAGTAAAAAGTTTAAAACCTCCTCAACAAAGCCATGAATTAAAAAAAAAAAACCCAAAATTAAAAAAAAAAACCAAACCCTGGTCAGGTTTCAGATAATACTCTAGATTACTTTTTGGTAGGCTTAAACTGGAATGTTCAATAACTATAAAATGTAGCAGTACTTTTGCTAATAGACAATACTCTTGTTTTAAGTTTAAAGAATTTTTCTTGCTACTATTTAGGTTTTTGTAATTAGAAAAGCTTAAGTCTTCCTCTGGTTTAGACTTGATATTTACTCTGCTCCAGCAATAAATTATAATTTCTACATTTGAGTAGTGTAGAATTAAATTGTCTAATTTTGTAGAGTTTGGGATTCTGGAGAAACATTAGGATAAGATTTTAGTAGAAAAACCTGAACTCTGGTGACTTTGTGTCTTTTCCTGGACAGCTAATATTGCAATAAACTCTCTCAAATTTGCTTCCTTTGAGTTTTTGCTCTTGCTTGAACTGAATAACATCTGCTGTTACTGCAGACCCAGGCTGAAGCCTTTTAGCTCTTTGTAGTTATGATTATTATCACCAGCTGTGTATAAAGAATGAGAGAGCTATAGGCAAGGTCTTGGTGAAAGAGCTGACATTTGTCACTAAGAGTCATGTGGTTGATTTCTTGGTGACAGCTGAATGTAAATTATTATTTTACTTTTCTTTTACCTTGCATTGGAAATGGTGCAGGGATTATGAGAGGACCAACATGTGGATGTCAGAACTATAATCACAGAATGGTTTAGGTCAGAAAGGATCTTAATGATTCAATAGTTCCAAGTCCTCTGCTATGGTCAGGGATGCCTTTCACTGGTCCAGGTTGCTGAAAGCCCTGTCCAGCCTGGCATTGGGCACTTCCAGGGATGGGATATCCACAGCTTCTTTGGACAATCTGTGCCTGTGTGTCCTCCTGTTGTGCCAGCACATGGGACAGATGTTGGTGTGTGGGAAGTGGGATCCCTTGGTGCAGTCACCCAGCTGAGCAGTCTGAGGTTGTTTCACAGCAGTGAGGTGTGCTGGGCAGAGAGAGCTCATTGACAGCTGCAAAAATTCCTCTCCCAGCAATATTAACAGAGGTGGTGACATCTCTGCTCACTCTCCTGATTTTTGAGCATTGCCTGTTGTCCTTTCCCAGAGCTCCACAGACATCTGGTTTCCAGCAAGCTGAAAGTTTAACTGGAAATTACTTCCTATAAGTTGGTCCCAGAAAAGTCAAGAAAATATTATCATATTTGATTTCTCTTATTTCATAAAATTAAGTTATGTTTGTAAGAACATTTTTTTTATTATGAACTTGAAATGTTTTGCTCTCAATAGGCACAATTGGGTAAAAGTTGGCCTCTGCTTGGGGATAGTAAAAGCTTACAAATTAGTAGCAAATAGTCAGAAAAATGAAAACACCCCCTTATCAGGTTTTCTACTTTGCTGAACAATAAATAACCTCACAGTGTGAAGGATTATTTCCCCCCCTTCTTTTCATTGTGCCTTTGAACTAAAGAATGTATTCGTATTATGCACTCAATTACACCACTGCTGACTTACATGGCATTTTTCTGGCTAAACAAAGCTAATGAATGCATGGTATATACTTAAAAGCTATTCTCAGTAGTGGGACATTCTCTCCTCCTCCTTCACACTCCACTGCATCAATGGGCATGGTCATACTGTGGTGATTACATTTTTTTCTTACATTTGTTTATAAAAATAAGGCAAGCAGAGGGGCCCTCCTGCTCCGTTGCCTAGGTTATTCCATAGGCTACCAAGCAGCTTGTGTGGTATCTGCAATTATGCAGTAAAGCCAAACCATGAGGTAAAGAACTCCACAGTGGCCTCAGTTCCAGGAACGTCCCTAACCACAGTGTGGGCTGAATTTTGCCCTCTACAACTGCCTAGTGCTGAGAGTGAAGCAACTGTCACTTATTTCTGTAACTAAACAGCAAAGAACAAAGTAGTAATTGCCAAGCCCAGGTGATGCTAAAAAAAAGTGTGAATGCTGCCCAAGCTGACCCTGCAACACAGAGGAGCTGTGGCCTCTCACCCTGACTGAGAAACTATTTTACTGGTGTGTGATGAAGATGCACTTTTGTGTGTGTACTTGTTCTGAAACTGATTTATCATTTCCTTCTGCCCTTCTAGTAAATTACTCTGGCAGACCACAGTGCCTGCCAAACTTTCCAAGAGAGGTTGTGAGGCAAACTGCTGGAGGTGGATGAGGCCAAGTCTGTGGGGAGGAAGGACTATAACAAAGGAAAACCTGGGCTGTTTGGAATCCTGCTCATGGAGCCATGGAAATGCTCTACATCCCTGGATCTGCCCTCAGATCTGATCCAGCCTCAGCCACTGGGAAGGGAACTCCTGCCCTGGGCCTTGCTGTGCTGGGTGAGGCTGTAGAAATTACTGTGGAGTATTTCTCCCCAGAGAGCAAGAGGGATGAACTGCAGAGGAAGAGTGTTGGCTTTCTGTCTAGGGAGGGGAAAGAAACCTGGGGAGGTAAATCAAGTGAACATCAGTCTGTAATCACAGGAGGGATTGCCTGCACCTTCCTAGACACTGTTTTTGTTATTCTTTAAAGTCATCTGTGCTGCATATTTTACTTCCTCTGTACTGATAATTTATTTCAATATTCATTACTGCTTGTTTTTAGTAGTCCTTACCACCAGCACTTTTCCATCTGCTACCGGATCTGTGATCTCTTTGTCATGCTGCTTCAGATGTGAGACCCAGGGATGTTGCACTTTGACCAGGGAGAGGGATTGTGACCTCCTGGATCATCATCCCTCCTTCTGGGAGGAGCTGACTGTTCATCTAGTTCTCTTTTGAGAGAGAAGCTTTTGGGTTGTGTCGTATTGCCATGGGGAAGGGGGTGTAAATCATTAAATAGAAGGAATAACTTTGACCATGCTGTAGCTCTAATGTATCAAAGTCGTCTTCAACACCCCAGAGGGAGAAGGGAAAAGATGATCAGATGCTAACAAGCTGGTAAATCAACAAGAATAAGAGCTAATTGAGTTATAACCATTATGCTAATATATGCTACAATCTAAATAGAGCTGAGAAGTTGCTTTCTATCCCAGCTCAGAAAGAATTAAACATTGTCTTCTTAGACTGGGAAATGGGGGACATGGACAAAGCTCAGATTTAGCAGCATTTGCCATTTTGCCTAAGAACCTTGCAAAATAGAGATAGCAAAAAGTATCAAAGCTATTCCTCACTCTTCATAGACAAACTTGCTGTCTAATCTAACTATCCAGGTATTGGTCTACTAACTTATGCACCCATGGGAACCACAGTCAGTAATATAAATCTGTTTTGTTGCTGCATTGCTGTAAATCCTGGAATTGTGTTGCAGAGATGCATATAAACTAACCTCTCTTTAAACAAAACCAAAATGGAAACAAAAAATCCAACTCTAAGAATAGTAACAAAAATCAAGTCCTCCACCAAAACAACCCAGATTCACAGAAGACCACCATAAAACTACACCCCCCGCCTCAAAACCCAGAAAACCCCAGATGCCTAAACACTACAGATCTGAAGGTAAACCGGCTGTGGGTAA
This sequence comes from Certhia americana, assembly GCA_018697195.1. Taxonomy (NCBI): domain Eukaryota; kingdom Metazoa; phylum Chordata; class Aves; order Passeriformes; family Certhiidae; genus Certhia; species Certhia americana. The sequence continues at coordinate 9,100,458 of CM031862.1, forward strand.
CTTAGATCTTACCTTGCAAATTCATGCAATGGATCTTTATAAATCAGAAAAAATCTTTATCAAACAGACTTTCCTAAGAGAGGGAGAGCAGGTGAATTTTGGCCTGTTGTGTTCCCAGGGGAGGTGCACCCCTGAGGATGTGGTACCTCTCTTGGACCTCAGCTGCCAGCACTGAGCTGCTCTGCTGGGCTTGAGGAGGAGCTGGGAGGTGCAGACAGCAATTAAACCCACAGCTCCTGGGTGACTAGGTTCTGTTTTCCTCCCATGGATGCACAGTTTTGGAAATCTCTGACTCATGGCAATGTGAGGAGCTAAAAAAACAGTCTTAGCTCCTTGAGGTCATCATCTATTTGCCTTGCACAGTAATAGCAACCTATGACGTGTGCAGACCTAAGTGTGTGAATGTGGGATATGAGTACAGCTGGACTGAAAAAATAATGATTGTTGGATGTTCATGTTATCTTTTTCTATCCTGGAAACCATCAGTGGGAGTCTAATGACTTGTTTAGAAGATTGCAGGAGACAATTGCTAAAGCAATCAGCAAATATGATTATAACGTCTCAGTTCAGTAGACTTTCTATCTTAAGTAGATTTGGAAGTGAAACATCACCAAAAAAGCAGCAGAAGAGGAAGAGAGCATTTTTCCTAAACCAAAAATTGTCAGTTATTTCACTGTTAGTTATTCAGTATCTCACTCAAATTGTACTTTTTAATGTTGTATTTATATTTTGTTTTGCAGCTGTAGCTAAATAGGTCTTGAATGAAAGAAAAAGGGAAATGAAATGTATGTGTCTTGCTTGAAGGGAGAATTCTTGTATGTAAATAATGAATGAGAGACTTCAGCAGAAAAATGAAGGGCTTTGGAGGTTTCAGAATTGGTCCCCTTTCACATCATTAATAAAAAATGAACTATTGCAACAGCCAAAATGCTTTGTACAGCCATAGGGTAATTTAGGAAGTGAAGCTGTATTTTACACAAGTGAGAGTTGGAGTTTGGTTTCTCATTTTGGTTAATTTTTTTCTTTATTTTTTTTTTTTTTTTATGATAACTTTCTTTTGGGAAGGCATTCTTGCTTTATCTTAAAAGATCCCTAAAAAGAGCATTGCCTTTGCTGTTAGGTGGCACATTTGATTATTTTCTTGAAGCAGCTGGACTGTTGCTATCAGATCTGCATAGCTGAAAGTTGGTAAAAAAGGTCTTGACTAGTCAAGCTTACATCACAGAGGAGGTGATCAAGAGGCTTTTTACCTGTTCTGTGCCATCAGATCCATGCAAAATAGGTGGAGTAATTGCCCAGCAAAGCAGATCATCACATTTATCCTCTAGTATAATAATCCTACAAGTGAGTGCAAAAACACAGATGGTAAATTAGGTCAATTAACAGGAGGTTTGTGTATCTCTTGGACAGGAGACTTTAAAGGCAGTGACAAATTTCAATAAACTAAATAATAGACAAAAATCTACTTATGAGCTTTTAAAAGCATGATGCCTTTCCAGTAGAGTACTCAGCTTCTGTTAAAATGCAAATTTTGACTCATCGCTTGGGAGAGTAGTGAACACCAGAGGAAATACTAGAGGCAACTAAACATATCCAGTTCATTAAAATACATAATCTTCTAATAAAAAGTAGCATTATCTCAGGAGGGTTGTATACTTTAGCTTGCTTCTCTGTGAGGAAAGTCTCGCCAAGAGCTTCTAGTGACACGAAGGAAATTGGAGGAACTCTTGCAGATCTTATTCAAGCCTAGACCTTTTAGGACCTATATAACTTTCATGTACTATCTCACTCTTATTGCAGTAAGTATCCTAGGGGGTGATTTTTAGAAATTGTTTTTCTATGTGGCAAAATAAATGTGATTTTGTTTCTTATTGTTTCTGTCAAAAATGGACTTTGGAGACAGACGCTCTCTCACTCTTAAAAAAGCAAAAACTTTAATACTGAAAATTAGATCTACAAAGAACAAGTTTTCCCCACAGGAAATGCTGATGTGCTTAGCAATACACATGTAGATACACACACAAATATTTAGAGAAAATTGTACTTTTGATAAAAAGAGGCAAAATATCTTTTGGATTTTAAGTTGTTTTCAAAGCATGAAAATTTTAGATTTTCCACTAGACTTTTTATAAAGGTTGTACAATTTAAGAGGGTAACTTACAAGTCGATACCTCAAATTCTCTAATAAAGGCAGTAAAAAAAATGTCAGGTGGTCATATCATCTGTTGGTTAAGCTGAATGTGTATGATGTGGTTTCCTCAATGAGAGGTAACTGGGTTCTGTTACTGTGTCATGTCAATATATTTTAATGAAATGCAACAGTATTACCCCTTCTATGCTTATGCAAAGGTCCTTACAAATATATTTCATTCTGAAATTCAGTAATTTTCACATCTTGTGCTGGCATCTACATAATTCCCTTTACAGGGATCTTTAGTTCATTTTGCACTCATCAGTCTAAAGAAAAAAATTTAAATCTCTTGAAATCTCTGTCTTTCCTGTGAAATTTTCCCCAAAACCATAACACCAAATGGTTTGACAAGGCAGCCACATGCATCTCTCTGTGCATTAATATATTGGCTTTTCTTTATATTGCAGTTCCTAGAGGATAAAATCAGTTCTTAGTGTTGATTTTTGAAACACCCAAAAGGCTACAATAAAACATAAGAGAGATTGACGTAGCAATATGCCTTGATGTGCTTGTTCCTCACCCAATCCCTGTAAGTAATTACCTGTCTGAAGTTGTACAAGCACTTCAGTTTGGCTAGAGACAGCTATTGATTTAGAAATCGGATGTGCTTGGGCTTGGTTGAAAAAAAAACAACCAACAACTTTTAAATTAATTTTTTTTTCTCAGCCTGCTGTGGCCATGAATAAGCATCATTCATTTTATGCAATTTCCATTTGAAACATTCTTGTACTGGGAATTTGTTTACCACTTGTGGCCTGCTAGTCTGAAAATTAGTTTTCTAACCATGCCTTCTAACCAAGCATTTGAAATGCTCCATTAAATTTTATAGGGATTTTTTTATCTATTGTTTATGGAAATGTTATCTGTCTGTCTCTACACAGGGTAGCATGATATATTTTAAATGATGCAAAAACCTGGATGTTCATGATGTTAGAGTGTTTATTTTTTAGAAGGCTGAGCTGCTGTAAGAGCCACAAAATTAACACTTGAAGAGTTCTGGCTATGGGAAAATTCAGTCAAGAAATAAATATTCTTCTACCTTTTCTCTCCCAGGAACTACCCTTAGAACTGATTAAGTAAAAACTTGTGCCTGAGAAGTTGAAAATAATTCCTGTAGAAAACACATGTTGAGTGCAATTTTTTAGATTAAAAAGCCATAGGCTAAAGTAGAATGAGATTTATAGGAGATTAGTGGGAGAGGTAAAAAACTGCTGTGAAATCAAGCAAAATCTGGAAACTAAATGTGCATGTTCCAAGCTACACATGCCACTATTGAGTCCCTAGGATTTTGTTGAGAATCTCAGAGATTTAATCCTGGTAGGAACAGGGAGGTTGCAGCCTGAGCACAAAAGGATGCTTAAAAAAATGTCTGAACAGTTTAATGGCTCTTGTGGCTTAAAAGTAGGAAATGTGGGATATGTGATGCTGATTTCTGTCAACTGTGGTTCATTACTGCCAGGAACCAGGTGGTAGAGCTGGTGATGCTCATTTGAACCAATCTCCATGCATTAGTCATTTCCAGATTGCATTGGTGAGTTATCCACATGTTGCCTGGATTTTCCAGAAAATGCCTTTTCTTGAGTAAGTGAACACTGATGGAAGCTCCTTGTGAGCAGCCTTTTCTGCTGGTGCTTCACATGCTTCTGCGCAGGGGGAGTGTTACTGGAGCCTGCAAGACAAACTCCTCAGTGATTGCACAAATGAAGGCAATTTAGGGTCTGGATAAGGGATGTGTAGGAGTGGAGATGAAGGCCTTCCGCACCTCTCTGACCTAAGCAATGCTGAAGGAATGCTTTTCTTCCTTCCCCTGTTATTATTTAAGTCTCTTCAGACCTCACTTCATCCTCAGAAATCTGTATGAAAACTATTCTTTTTCAAATATGCCACTGGAAATAAACTTTACCCCGTTGATGTGGGGTTTAAGCCCAGCTGGAAATTAATCAGGCTTGCTCAAGCCCCCAGTGGAGTGGTGAAGATAATCAAAAGTAAAATTTGTAGGTTGAGATAAGAACAGTTCAATTGGAAGAAAAAAAGTAAAATACAATAATAATGATGTTAATAAGAAGGAAAAGAAAAATCAGAACCAAAACAAATGGTGCACAGTATGATTGCCCACCACCTGCTGACTGAGGCTGACCCCTGACTGGCCTCCCCTTTCCCAGGCACTCCCCCTGCTTATGTATTTATTTGGCATGGTGTTTTATGGTGTGAATATCTAGAATATCCCTTGGGCCAGTTCAGGTCATGTCCTATCTATGCTCACTCTCATTTTTTGTTAAAATGTACTTTCGCCAGCTACTGGAAAATATGAGGCACACACACATACAGAAAAAGTCTTAGGATAAACATGGCTTAGCAAAGCCCAAAACATCAGTGTGTTATCAATGCCTTTCTCATTCCATGTCCAAAGCACAGCACTGTACCAGCTACTGAGAAGAAATTAACTCTACATCAGGTGAAACCAACGAACCCATTCAGAAGACCTGAAAACTTGTACTGATGAAGATTATTGAAAATCTGACTATTCTTTAGCAATTTGTGCTAATTGAAGCCTCTTCTAATATTAAGAGACTCATAAAAGTATCAATAGAGGTCACACTGAATAAACAATTATTTGAGTTGTAGTTTCAACATTCCTGTCTAGAAAAGATCAACTATTATCACATGCTATTAAATAAAAAGAAGGAAATGGAAAAAATGAAAATGCTTGAAAAGCTTCCAGAGGGTGAACAAAGACAGGGCAGTGGAAATTTGTAGGGAAATCTCGTGCAGGGACCAAGGTGGTAGAGGGGGTGGCTTACCAGATCTGTCCCCTTGTGCTCAGGTGCCACGGGAGCAGAGCGGGAGCACCTGATATCAAACCCTTGGGGCAGGGAGGGAGGAATAGAGAGCTTCTTTGTTTCCCAAGCACTGGCTACATCTGTGTGAGAATTTGACACTGCTCAGATGTTTGTGCTGCTGCAATAGCTCTGCCTCTGTGACTCAACCACAGCACTCCCTTCTGCTTTCTGGGCTGTCTAGCAGGTATAATGAGACCTTTTGGGATAGTGTTTCTGGCTCTGATGTTTTCAACACTGCTCCCATCACTCTCTGGAGTTCAGAGATTGCTTGCATAGAATCTTGAATTTCTGGGAATTTATTCCTTTAGCAATTGTGGCACCTGCAACCTAAAATACTGCTGCAGACATAAAAACAGCAGAAGTAAAAAACCCAACTTCTTGAGAGGTTTCCCATCTCCTATTTTCTCCAGACTGAAATGAAGAGGTTGTATCAGGCAGGTAAACGCCAACAAACTCTGTTTGGGTTGTTTTTGGTGAGACATCTAAATTATCTATTGCTATTATAAAAAAAAAGTTTAGTGTAGGAGTATCATGTTCATTATGTCAACCATGAAAGAGACAGGATTTATTATTTTCAATAAACTCCAATAAGACATGCAATGATCTTTAGCTTTACAAAACTTAAAGGATGGGTAAAGGTATCTGCTCCTGTATTTTTTTCTGATTCTACTTCTGTATTTATTTAAATTGTGCTTATTATTGCTGAGAATTGAGTTGGCTAACCACAGCAATTTTTTTTTTTAATTGGTTTTGTGGTTGTCGCAGAAAGCCTGTGTGTTTATTTGCTTGTATTCTGCTTAAATTCTGCATTGTGTTCTGCTGCACTCTGGAGCATAAAATGTTATTATAGAGAATCCAGTCTCAGGTCACACTGGTAGGTACAAGGCCATCTACCTTGATTTGTTATCTACTTATGAGAGGATCCCAAGCAATGAGTAAAATCTAAGGGTGAAACTCTCAAATTCAGAGATTGGATTGTTCAGAGATCTTACTCTGCCATTTTGGTGCTTCTGTGTAGGTGTGTGCCATTCACTGTGGTAGCTATGCAGAGTCCCCTTTTTTGATCTGCAGTCTTTTTCCTGTTGGGTGCTTAGGGATTCCTGAAGAAGCAAGAGATGGATAGTCATATTCCTAGCTAGTCTTTCAATATCAGAAAGTTCTGGAGGACATGGTTTTGTGCAGGCATTTATACACTTAAAAACATGTTGATGTTGTGGGTCCTTGTATATGAAATATTGAATATGAATATGTGACCCTCAAATTAACAAGGATGAAAGGAATTTTATATTCTGACTTGACAGGGGAAAAAAAGTGCATCGTTTTCATCTATTTGAGCCAATGACCTTGAGTCCAGCAGTTCAACATGATTTCAAGAATCAAGGTGTGTTGAATATCTAAAAGCTCACAGCTACTGCTGTAGCTGATGTGTTAGAGCACAAGACCAGAAAATTGGTTACCATGATGATTCCAGCTGTGAAAGTTGTCTAGCATGGCTTCTAATTCATGACTTGTTGATGCATATTTTTGAATCTTGGACTTCTGCAAGGACCTGCTTACCAGCTCCAATATAACTCTATCTTGCCAAAAACTGATGTTGCCAGGATACTTTCATTTTCTTTTTTGATTGTTAAAATTTTATTTAAAAGAGAATAGGTGAGAGGGTCACAGGAACTAGAAATTAGTGAGATAAATACCTAGAAAAATTATTCTCCAGGAGTAGACAACATTTCTATGCCAAGGGAGAGAAAGAGGGAGTGAAGTTTATGAACTTTGTTCCAGTACAAGGCTGGAAGAAATTGTGAGAAGGCAAAAGTAAAGTTTTCCAACAGTTAAGATCAGTGCAGGTAAGAAAAAGTGAGCTGGCCTGGCAAGCAGCTGTAGTAGTGACATTTGCCATTTGTCAGAAATGAAACTTGCTTGCAAATGATGTGATTTTAAACCAAATGACTCAAATGTAGCAACTCTACAGGCTTTAATTTTTAATATTTTCCCCTGGGTTGTCTGTTATTAAAAACAACAACAACAACAAACAACATCTGTATCCTTGTTCTCTTTTAAAAGTCTGCTGGGATGATTTGACATCAATTTGCTGCAGTAGAAAAGTAGGAGAAGAAATGGATTACTGGTAGTAGATGACTGTCTGCCATCTGGAGAGATTTTGTGTCTGATAAAATGTGTGATTTGGGCACAGATGTGTGTTTGATCCCATTCCAGTGTGATGGCTGTTGGAAAGAGCTGTGAAGAGACAGCCCTTGGGTCAAGGGAGTACCAACAGCAGTAGAAGCAGGAGCAGGTCCCATTGCCTCACCCTGTGGGCAGAGGGTTGACTTTGGAAGGGTCTTTGATGTTATTAGACTATATAGTCAGATCCTCAGAAGGTTGGAATTATTTCCTTCTCCAGAGAACAGTGTAAATCATTCATCCTTTCCACAGTCCTTGTTTTTCCCAGTGCTGCCCAGAACTCAGCTCTCAGCAGGACATTGCTGTTTCCACAATTCTTCTCAGGTTCTCTCTCAGTCCTTGGCTTCTGAGATCTGTCCAGTCTTTCTGGGGAAGTCTCCTGCTTCTCATTCAGCTCACTTTTCTTACCATGTACCTCTTTCCTTGAGGACGTTGCTGTAACAGAGGGAATACATCTAATCTGATTGCACTGGAAAATGTTAGATAGGTGTTCTCCATTTTCTGGCAGCCTCTCTCCTTGAGGCCCAGGGCTTTCACCAGGTCAAAGTCTCCTTTTGCTCCCAATATATAAACTCCATCCTCTTCTAAATCATAGTTATGATCCTTTTCTTTATAGATAGTTAGTGTTGTGTTGCATTTTCTCTATCCTGTCATATCTGCATTCAGACAACTTGCTCCTTCCAGCTGTGTCTGACAAAGCACAGCAACAGCAAAAGTACCCTGAGCCCTTTTCTCTCATTTTTCTCTCTTTAAAGATTTTCCTTTAATGTTAATATGAAGTATCTTATTTCTCTGTAGAGGGGGAAAGGTTTCAGCAATCACAGGTGAGACATGGAGCTGTTCAAAGAAGCATGGCCAAGAAGGGAAGGATTCATAACACTGTCAAGAAGTGCATACACCTTTGCAAGCCCTCGACAGCCTCTATATCAAACCAGAAAAATTCAGTGCACACAAATAATACACTAGAGCAAGTATGTCGGAAATTTGCCTGAGCACCAGCCTTTACTCTTCTGCACAAAGTGCATTTTGTTTTCAAAATCTGGATAGGGCTGTATTTTAAATAATCCATCTTAGCTCATGTGTGTTTTAACTCCTATGAGGCTGCTTAACTGATTAGTGAGTTACTGTTGAATATTCAACACAAAGCCAGTCTAGTAAGTCCCACCACCTGAGAAGGAGAACAGTATTATGCAAATATTCTGTTGCTGAAGAAAACATTTCTAACAGATTGAATGTAGACAGATGATGTGGTCCTTTCAAGCAGCAGTGGAAGTTTGTTTTCCTTGGTCTGAAGAGAAAGAAAAAAAGTATTAAGGAGCTAAAAGTTAGGCCCATTTCCTCTCTAGCATAGGATAACATTAGTGTTAATGTGTCTTTTACATTCAGCTGCTCCTCGTGGGATTTTGTGGTCCTAAATGTGTGCACACACAATCCTTTATCTTAACCTGGAGAAGGAAAAATAAGTGTTTCTCTGCTGTGTCAGAGCAAATGTTCTTAGCTCTTAATAAAGCAGGGGCTGGTTTTATCCTTCCTAGGCATGTACAGCTTGCTTTTCTTTGGAACTTGGGTGTTTCTTGTTTTTCCGGAAGAAACTGGAATTTCAGGAAGAAATTCCCGAAAGAATTAAGAGAAGAAAAAATACGACATTTTGAAACCACATGCATTCAAACTTATGAACTATTTTAACAGATTTTTTCAAAGAAATGGTTCACTTGAACAAGAGGTAACTGGGTGTGGTTTGGCCATAGTGGCTCGGTAAAGTTTCATTTCATATCTTTCATGACCTTTGTTTCTTCAAAAATGAGATAAAAGTCTCATTTTCTGATACTTCTGTGTTTCCATTTACACTTACCCTAAAAGAAAGACACGACTACTTGTTTTGTGAGGTATCCACCCTTTACATAAAACACACATTCATTGAAGCAGAAAAGGGTTTGCTTTATGATTAATTACATTTAGAAATTTTGTCTGCTTATTTTAATCAAGTTTTAATCAAGTTCCTGACACAGAAAGCTCAACTTTTGGTTCTACACTAATGAAACTTCTTACAGCTCAGTAGATATAGTAGTGAATACTTCATCTCTCTCTACATTTTGTATGCTAATAGAAAAGGACACAGAATCTTTGAGGAGTGCTTCACCCAGAAATATTAGTAATTGTCAACATAGAAGTTCTGCTGTACATTAAAGGAAAATAACACTATAGAAAATAAGCAAGATTCAGAGAAAAATCTCCTCAGCCTCCTAGACTCCTCATGTCATTACTGACTCCTGTCCTTTCTGTAATTTTTGAAATAACCTCTCTGTCAGGTTTTGTTTCAGCCTTCATCCAGGTTTCTTGTCTGTGATATTTATTTCTGCAGGGGTAATGCTTCATCATTTCAATTTTCCATCACTGGAGAGCTGTGCTCCTGGATTCTGTTTCCTAAAAGCTCTGCTTATTCAGCTTTCACAGCAGGATGTACAATTACGAGTTCCAGGATAAGATAGATTGGTTTTCAAAAATGTGCTTTTAGGGCTTGAGCAGTGAGAAATCAGAGTTGTTTGGGTTTAGTCTGTGCTTCTGCTACATGACAGTAGGCTTTGTCAGATATATTTGATTTAGTTGATTGGCAGAAATCTTTCACCTTCAAGAGGCTCGTGTCATCTTCTGATTCATAGAATCATAGAACCATCAAGGTTGGCAGAGACCTTTAAGATCATCCAGTTCAACCATGGGTGTAGAACTCTTGTTTAGAAGTTCCTTCTGAAAAAACTTTGCATTTATCTTTCTTGATCTTTCCTGTCAGAAACAGAACTGGAAGATTTTTGATGGAGACAGGTGGAACAAGCAGTACCTCAAAAAAGTAGCAGGCAAAGTTTGTTTCTGGAAATCTGTCTGTCCTCTCCTTGTTGTTTGTGAGAGAGACAAGGATCTCCAGTGTGCCTAGGACTAGAGTGGTCAATGGCTAACCATGTGACAGAAGGCATGAATCTGTGCAGGGTTAAAAATTTTGTGAGTTTTTTTATTAGTCAAGGTTTTCTACTGATAATTCTCAGCTTTGACAATCTGAGGCAATCTCAGCATTCCCTGAATATAGGAAGTGGTGGAATCCACCAATAAGCAGTCCAGATCACAAGATTCCAGTATTTCATATAACTTCCAGAGATCTGACTGTTTAAATTCCAGCTTAGAAGACCTGAGAAGGTCCAAATTATATTCTTGCTTATAATTCTGGCTCTTTCTTCATCGATTACCCACCATGTCAAGTGACAGATGTTAAGAAATGATGTAGGTGAACTAAAGATTTGAGTGCTCTTAAAAAAAAAGGTCCCTAATCCAGTCAGTAATGACATAAGTATCTCCCTTGGTGTCAGAAGAAAAGGCTGAGGGGTTATTTGTGCCCTTGGCCACCATTTCTGACAAGGCTATGTGTACAATAGGCCATTTCAATAGGTGTGCCTGGAAGGTTTTAGACTCTTTCGTGTTCTGCCTTATACAGTGGAAAGGACCAATTATGTCAGGAAGAAAGTGGTGGGAGTGAAACAAAGCTGTTCTCTCATGTCTCTTGCAGCTGCTGTGGGAATCCTACAGGAACTTATCCCTGTGTAGCAGAGTCGTGCCTCTGGCTCCAGTGTAGAGGGAGGCTGATGGATTCAGAGGTCTACTGAGAGAAGCAGAGGTTCTAATGATTGGTGGCTGTCTGCCCCATGAACTATTTGTACTGGCAATTTTTTACTCCTGCCCTGTTTTATCTCCTTTTTCTGGAAGGAAAACATTTGAGGAGGTGTGTCAAGGTCCATCCAGAGCTCCTGTTTTCCCAGTTGCCTTAGAATCAGAGTGGAGGGGGCAGTTGAAAGAGTCACCTGTAAAAACAGGTTCAGAAATGATCTTTCAGTACATGGGTTTGCACTTTTTACTGAGTCTTGTTAGGTTACTCCTGTTTTGTGTTTTGTTTTCAGTATTTGTATGATGGATTAATCAGTAATTTTTAGTAGAGGTTGCCACACTGGTTCTGTCACATCACCCTCTAAGATATTTCTAAAGATATACGTGTGTTTATGCCTCACTCCAGGCTCAAAAACCCCCAAACAACACACTACAAACACAATAAGAGAATAAGCAGAAAGTGCATGACATTTAGACCCCAAAGCTGGTGAAGAGCAGCAAGACTTGCAACCCACACAGAAAAAACTGTGTTGTATTTCCAAAGTAATGTTATTATTTGTATTGTTTAGATTTTTAAAATAATATTTATATAAAAATGATTCAGCTTCTTGCAGGATGTCTGGATGACATTTGCCCAAAGAACAGTAACTTTGTCACAAATTAAAAGAGGGTGAGTGGAACAGGGAAAACAGCATCATAAAAACTAAAAGTACTTGGGAAGCTGACTCATCTTACAAGAACTTAAGACAATATCTGAATAAAAGGTGATGATTCTTTAAATATTAAACCATGTCCTCTCGCATTTAAAAACTTCTTTTGTTAGTGCTGATATGTTTTGGTTTGTGATTTTTTGAAATTGAAATTTTAGGGATTATTTTCAAAATTATATTTTCTGCCACACTCTTTTGTAAGTGCACACTCTATGAATAAAAATCTGAAATGAGCAAAATCAGATGACATAAAATATTACTTCTAACTTTTAGCTATGTTTCTTTGTGAAGGAAAAAGCCTATTTGACTTGGACTCATTAACAATCAGAGAAACTGAAGGCTAGGAAAATCTCTTTACTTAGACTAAAAAATATACTCAAAATTTGAAATTTGAGCTTCCAGATGTCAGTCAAATATTTAAAACTTGAGCCATTTTTCCTCTCTAGTATCAACAAAATATTGGAAAAATCATAAAAACCTGATATCACTTATAACCTCACTCTGTTTGTTTTAGGGTTGTATTTTAAAAGATTGCATTGGATAATCTTGGGTTTAGCTAAAAATTAGCTCAGGTTCTTATTTATCTGAAATCCTAGTCCCAGTGGGAAAAGGATTTAGTATTAATGAACACTCCTTCAAATACTTTTCCTACCAAGGTCTGCAGATTGTATAAGTATTTGACATTTGAAGATTCAAACTGGCACTTGATGGGATTTCCTAAGATAACCCCAACTTTAGACCCACTAACACCCTGAAAATCTATCTGGAGGTCTCCTGTGGGATCATGCTGGAAAGTATAACTTCATGAGCTTTCTTTTTAAAATGCAATTTTATTTTCTGTGTCTGCTTGTTTTACTGAGGGATTTTCTGTGCCATTTGGCTGCACAATGTATACGTTCCAGGAGTATTTCTCCTTTCAAAGCTCAATTTATCCTAACCCTTTAACAGAACAGTCACTAGATTTGCCTCCACATTTTTCCTTTCCTGACTTATTCCAGCCTATGTGGATAGGATGCCTGGGTTTTGTTTATCTGGAATGGAGTAATTTTCCTGGGGCAGATAAGGAAAGGAAGTCAGTGAAGAAATTGCTTGCAGATACACAAGATTTAAGCATTCAAAACAGGTTATCAACCTGAGCTGTTCTCAACTGTTTGGTGTCCTGCTCAAGGGATATAAAAGGAAGAGTTGAATCCGTGCAGCCCGAACTGTTCCAAGTGCTGTTTCTCACTTTGTTTGCTAAACCATGGTAAGCTCTGAAGGTGCCAGCAGACAGAAGAGAGCACTTCTCATCAAGTATCTATTATTTTGTGCTCTCTGCACACCTCTCCTTAATAGACCTCAAGAGCTCTACTGCTGTAGAATGAAAATCACATCATTATATTGCTAACACCCTTCCTTTACCTGCGATGAGCTTTTGAGTCTTGCATTGTGTGAACCCTTGTAATTTTCATACTTTTCCTCTAAAGGCCTTCCCGTGGAAAGTTGTTGGTAGCGTATGGGAGGTTCTTTTTGACCCTCTTGATCTAAATGTCTGTTTATTTGCATAACTCCCAAATTATAAAAAAGATTTCTTGGAAGGAAGCCACTTCAAGTAGTGATGTGGGAGCAGATGCCTTGCAAGAAGCTAACAGAGGATGACTAATTAAAAGTTAAGAAATAATGGTGCAGAGAGGTGTCAAGAAATCAAAAGGTTTGTTTTCAACCTGAAATTAAATGCAGAGGAGTGAAGAACCTAAAGATTTTTCCTAAAATTCCAAAATTGCACTATTTTGTACAGAAATTTTTTAAGAGAAAAACAAATAATTTTGCTTGTAGAATGAGAATGGACCAGATGTTATGCTAGACTTCCAAGCCATCCTTTATGGTGGCTTCCCTTTATGCCCAGGAATCCAGAGGAAAAAAATGAGGGAGTCTCTGAAGGAGATGCACAGAACATGGGGTTTGCTACCTATAAAGTAGAAGATTTTCAATTAACCAAACAACTGGGGCTGAAACACTTCAACACAGCACTAAAGTCTGAGGCTTTGTAGACCACACAAAGGCATTCACATGCAATGCAGGGAGGCAGATTTTGTGTGTTTGTTGATCCTGAGCTAACGGGCTGGCAGAAGGACAGGTCTATATAACAAGGATTCAGTGCCAAATGAAAATACCCATGGGGCTTCTGTATCTAAGCTGCTGAATGTGCACCATGAAAACAGACTTCAGCCATATGGATTTCCATTAAATCTCTTTTCTTTCCTGTTGTTTCCAGTGGTGAATAGTCAGCTAATAAAAGGAATCTTGTTAGTCAGTAAGTGTTGTAAAAGGCTTATGTTTTCTATTTGCTTGAAATAGTATAACATAGTATATCTTCTTTACTGCATAAGTCCGTTTTTATATTCTTTGTAGTTGATGAATAAAGAAAAAACACCAAAACAATGAAAAGTACTTATATCTGCTGAGAAGAAAAAATAATTAAAATATTTAAGGCATCTTCTTTTTGTCTAGAACTGCAGGCATCACTGTAGAAAATTTCAGTAATAATCTGTAAAGCTAAGTACATTAGTTCCTTGTGTATCAAAGTGTATATTAGCACTAGGGAGCAAAAGTGAAGTAAAAAATTTGCACAGCCTCAGGCAAAATCAAATTTTTGTATCTTCTGTGTGCTCTGATCTGTTAACTTTCTTAAGTACTAAATGTCGTTCTATTGATATCACTGTACTTTGTGTCAGAGCTTGAAAGTGATTTGAGGTTTTTGAAACTACCACAAGGATTTATTTGAGATGTTAAGCAATCAAATCTATTATTCAGTTTTGATAGTCTCAGTGTCAGTTTGTCCCCCTCCCCCCCAATGCCTTCCTGTCATTTCTTTCTTTTCTATTCATTCATCTTCTGTTATTTTGTGCTTATGTGTGTAATTGAATATACTTGCTGTTCTATATGGTGTCTTGGAGGTAAAGGCTGAATGTGTAAGAGATGGGTTTATATTTACCTCTTGGAACACAGTGGAGCAGTTCTCACAGCTGGATTTGGTCAGCAAGGCAGTGTCTATATCCTGGAGAGCTGGTCCATGCTCCGGAGTCTGGAGATGTTTCCTGCTCTTTCAGCTGGACTGCAGTCATGAAAACAGGGGTCTCCACTGTTGTTCTTAAAAGCTGAAGGCAGCTTCTATTTTCTGATAGGGGTCTGAGCATTGTAAATGTTGGTACAATTTTTCTATCTCTTGATGCTGGTGTTAAGTTCAGGTACAAGACAAAGCAAGACTTCAGTCAAAGTTCAGCTGGTTTGATGCTACTGTAAAAAGCTGTCACCTGTGGTTGAGGAAACTTTGCTCAGCAGAAAATAGAAGAAGCTGTCCTGAAAACTTGTTTCACATTTCCCCTCTGATAAGACTCTTTAGTCATTGCCAAAAGAGTCATTTTAATTGCTCATTTCAAAACTCAATGTCTGTGTCTCCTGTCACTGAGAGTTCGAGTGTTGGAGGGGACGAGGTGCTGAGGCTTTTCAGGACGACAAACTGCTGACAGAACAGTAGGTCAGGTAACAAATAGCAGGAGAAAGGGCCTGAGATGATGGGAAATGGATCTGTTTGCACATCTCTCCTCTGCAAAAAAATACTGGTGTGAACTTAGTATCCTCTAAGAGACGTCACCTGAACTCCCACATCTTGTAAAGAATGATTTAGCCTTAGGGATTCTACTTAATACTGTAAGCTAAACCTATTTATTTATTTATTTATTTATTTATTTATTTACTTATTTATTTATTTATTTTATTTTTTGATAGAATTAGGTGAGAGAGCTGTGTGGTTGTTCTGTGTTGTTCTTTTGTGCAGTATATTTGAACATGGCAGGACTGCATTTCTTTCTGAACTTTTCTTTCCAATCTTCCTCTCCAGTCTCACTTCCTCACAAATCCACCACACATCCGTCTTGGAGAGAATATGTAGGTACCTCAGTTGAGTAGGGATGTCTTTAGAGATTCCTATTTTCCAGGCACAGGGCTTCATTCCCTCCAGTTGCATTTCCTGGAACACAGTTAATTCTTTGTGACTTTCTTCAGCTGACTGTGACATTGCATAACTGGGTTTTGTTGGTTTGGTGGTTTCTTTTTTCATATTCCCGTATTGTAGGGAATAAATAAGAGCAAATAGTAAGTTTAGCATAACTTTTAAAAGGCAAATTACAAATATATGAGTGACCAAATAAAAGTCAATGGATTAAAATAATGTACTTGTGTTATTTTGGCTAATATTACCATAAGAGTTTTAATTAACTGAGTTCCCTCAAGGGTTATAACGAGACCGTAATACCTGTATGTACTCTAAGGTGGTTACCCATCAAGAAGGACTTGATGGAATTGTTGCTTATATGAATACTACTCTGTTTGTCAGTTTACATTAGGATCGATCAAACAAGGCAAACCACATTCAGAAGCAGGAACCCAGGTGAGGTGTGCCCAGAAATAGAATTATTTCTACAGTTACAGTGCTCAGAAAAGTTCTCACCTCACTGAACCATCTCTGATATGTTGATCTGGATAGAAAATCAACAGAATTTAAGTCAGGACTCCTGTGAAGAGAATCCTTAATGATTTGTTTAAGTTTGTGCCATGGAACTTTCTGGAAAATGTGAAATCTCCCCCCTTCCCTGTGAACTACTCATTCCTCCTTCTGACTGGAGGTGCTGAGTGCAGGATTGCTTTGCAGTCCTCAGCACAAGATGTTGGTATTATCCTATTAAATGGATGACCTTGTGTCATTTGCTGCTCCTCAGGTATTCAACAAGTGTTTTCTAAAAGATAACCCCTGGAGTTTGTGAAATTCAGTAGTGGCATCAAATAATTAACTGAAGGTCAGAGACAGTCCCTGCTGCATCTAATTTGTAAGCGACTGTTGAAGAGGAGCTGCACATGGTGTACATTCTAATGAAGATCTCCATTTCAGACCATATTATAAGAGTCCTTGGGGATAATAGTGGCAGAAGTTCAGATGTTTAGGAAACTGTAAATACAGACTTTACTTCGGGCAGGTGCTTCTGTCAGTGTGCTAAATGTAAAGTTTATAATCACTGAAGACTGCACTCAGATAGAAGCACATGTCATGTTCTGTTCAGGTTAGAAGCTGCAAGTTCAAATGTGTGCTTTGCTGATTTAGGATGTGGTTGTCTGCAGAAAATCACTACAAACAGCAAGTATGTTCCATTTCAGGAGAAATGATATGATGCATCCTTAGCTGGAAATCATGTGCTAGACCCAAAAGAAGCCATGTCTGCAGTGAACAGTTATTCTTAGCTTCCAACCAAAATTCCTGAAAAATAAGATATAAATCAATAAATTTAGATTACTGTGTTGCCAAACTGAAGAAAACAAAAAAAGAGGAATTTGGAGTTAATATAGGAATGTTAGCCTATTTGAGGTCTCTCATAATAGCATGATTCCAAGGTAATCTTTTCAGATAAAACCAAAAATTTATATCTTCCTATATATATAACCAGTTGTCTTAAAATGCCCCTTGGGAAGCAAAATTTGAAAGAAAGTATAACCAAGGACCTTGTGCCCTATGGTTTCAAGAAAAGTTAGGCTTTCATAAAACTCAATCTTCAGGTTGATCTAGATCTAATTCTTTTGATGTTTTTTTAAAATTAAAAATAGCTATTCATGGCACACTAATAAAGTCTATCTGAGCTGTCTGAACAGTCTGCAAGTCGTATAACAGATCGCTTAACAATGAATTTTTTCAAGATTTTAATTGGGCAAAAAATAATTAATTGTTGAACTGGTTAATCTGACTTAGTGCTTAGCTGAAAAGTCTCTAGCAAGCCAAACCAAATTTTTCATTGGCAAAATGGCACATTTTCTTTGACCAGGAGTTGGATTCTTTTGTTCACACACAGGAAGTCTTTGGCTGAAAAACAAAGTTAAGCCTTACTTTCTCTTGTATTGGGTGTTATTGAATGGCTTTGATGCTATTTATCTCCAAAGGAATTTTGCTGGACTCATGTATCTTTATACGCCTCTATATGATGGTATCTTTCTAGGTAGCTGAATGTTTTTCACACTTTTTTAGTATCCTAATACGTATTTAACAAAACACTGATGGATAAGCTATTGAACAAATAGATTTTAGATAATATCTTTGTGATTTTCCATCCCTAATTCTCTTCATTTAAGAGCATGCTGGTTCCACACACTAACTAAATGGCATATTTTTCTGAAAAAGGTACATGAAGATTATGAAAAAAAATGGCTTGGATAGCAGGGATTTTTGTTTAATCTAATTTTGGACTGTTCAGCTGTAAAAAAAAACCCCAAAAAAACAACAGTAGACAAAGAGGGTTTTTTTCACTGTTTGTTTTAGCTTTGTGGTCCTTGCTTACCTGTGGTTATTGTTCTGCTTTGCCCAGCACACAGCAACAGCAAGCAATAAAATACATCCAGTCAAGGAACATCACCTGAAGAGTTTTGTCAGGGAAGTGGCCTGTGCAGGTGCCATCCTGCTCATGTGGGGCTGGTTTGCTCAGTGAGACAAATCACCAGTGAGGTTGTGTTGAGATGAGGGGACACAGCACAATGTTCTGCTGTCCCCAGATGGGGCTGGTGCTCCACGATGGCACAGTAAGGTGAGACAATGTGCAATTCCTTCATATCAGTTGCAAAGAGTTTTTCATGTGATAATTGATAAGATGGGGAAAAGAAAAAAAGAAGCACCCTGAAGCAATTAGAGGGAAAAGCAAGAGATGAATCAGCTTCATATTTGACTCTTGGTGTAATTAACACTTGAACAGCTGAAGTTTAAGGGGATTATTCCAAGTCACACATAGTGTTCTACCTATCTGCAGGGATCAATCATACTGCTATTGATGATAAAAAAAAAAAAAAAGCTGGAAGGTGAAGAAACATCAGTTCCTTTCATTTTTGACTGTTTGGCTTCTTTCCTTGCCTCAGATGACACAGGAAGATGAAGACAGTGGAGATAAAAATACAGGAGCTTCAGACTTGTCAAAAAAGACACTATACTTTCTAACAAGTATATAACAAGACAGTAAAATTATATGTGCAGTTGTTAGTATTTTCTTTTGTCAAAACTCATTTGAAGCTAGCAGTGCCACACCTTTAGAAATCTGTGCTGTGTACAAAACAAGTTGAAGAACTGAAATATTTCCCTGCCTGGGGTGAAATAGAAGTCTTTATAATTCCATCCAAGGGTGTCCTTTTAAACAACTGAGAGACTAGCAGATAAATTAGGGCTATCCATAGTGAAAGAGTAGGTGTGATTCACCACACCCACCTGGGAGCTCGATATCCAGCTATTACAGCAAGCTTGCATTAGAATGTTTGGTATCGATTTTTGTAAGCCTGTGTGACAGTGCAGATGAGTTTTGACTGAGGGTTCTGTGTCCTGACATAAATGGACAAAGATCTCACCTCTCTGAACAATTGGAGATTTATAACTGAATGCTGGCTTAACTGTGTAACCTCATATCCATCCTAGGGCACAGGGAATATAGTGATAAAGATCTTTTAACTTCCCCGCCTACAAGAATTTCACAAGCTGTTAGGTTTTCTCCCTAGAGTGCCAATGCTGCCTCAGTTTGGGAGTTTCTTGTGCTGATTCATTGGGGATTTGTTCTTTTGTTATTTTTCTTTTCCCTAGTACCTGTACAATATATTTGAAGGAATAGACACTTCATCCTATTGGAAATGAGAGGGGAGTGTGAGTTAGAGCAGTTATCTTCCCCACTCAAGGAATTACAATTTGTCCATAAAGCTGGTGTGGTTCTGCTGTTGGCTCAGTCTTGGCCAGCTGTGGGGATATCCCTTCAACTGGCTGGCAGGCTGCTTCACCCTGACTTTTCCAGCCAAAAGGGAAATATATATCAGCTGTCTGATATATAGATATCTATCTATATATATATGTCTGATATCAGCTCTCTGATATCACCTCTAAAGCCAGTCACCGTCAATGGATGCATGAATCTCTGCATGTCTGAATCCTCTGAATCATCTCAGATTCCTCTGAATGTCTGAGGAATAATCAGCAATATATACACAGGATAGCTTCAATGTACCTGGGACAAAGACGTGGAGATACAAAGTGTTCGTTAAAAGCTCTGAATCTCAAGATGAATATCTGGAAAGGAAATAAAGGTTTTTCTTCGTCTTTCTGCAAAAATTGAGTTGGTGTGACTTGTTTGTCATAAAGTTTTCCCAGTATTATTGGTCAGGATACTAAAAACAGCACTGTATAACCTTTATCCATGGACACAAAGTCTTTAGGAATCTGGGTAAGAAGCTCAATTTTAGAGAACAGAAAATAAGGCTCACTAACACTGAGTCCATATTTTCTAGAGCTGGAGGGGATTTTACACTGAAATTCCATTGAAAATTAAGCATAATGAGCACCAATTTCTTTAACAGCCTTTGAGAATTAGCCCTTAACAATTTGTGCTGCAAGATTCTTGGAAGAAGTTAGTCAGTAAAAGTCTGAACAGTCTCAGGACTCCTGTTATAGAGGGTTTATAAGTATTTCACTATAGTCACAAGTTTCCTAACTTTTCTTATGGAGAAGTCAAGCAGCAGGTGCATAATTTTTTTTTTCTGTCTCAACCCTGGCTCTATGGTAAATGTCTTACCTTCTCTCTTTCTGCCTCTACAGAAGGAACTGAGGGGTTTAAGCACAGGAGGGGAAAAGGAATGGCTTTAATTCAATCCATCACTTTTGTTGTCTAATATTCAATCATCTTAGTACTTTACTAGGGAGAATACCCCAAACATGAAGCATCAAAAGGTGGATGGCTACAGGGACAGGATGCTGTCACCACCAGCACTAGGAGAGTGTTATTTCCCAGCATTTAAACAACCTTAGAATCATGCTTCATCATGGTGTTAAAGGAGTGATGTAGTCCTGCTCATGCTGGCAAACACCAAAAGAGAAATCCCAAAACCTGTCACGATGCACTGAATGATCACAATGAGTCATATAGGATGCTGGATACGGCACCAAGACAAGCAGGAAAGTTTCAGCATCTGGCTCTGCATTACAGTTACCAAAGACCTGCCTGGGTCTATCCTGTAGAGCAGCCAGCTCAAACAGAGGCTTTTATGGTAGAGTCACCCTTCGGAGGCACAACAATTTCTGTTGTTTTACTGCGTGTCTGCCACATCAGCAGAGGACATAAAGCAAGTGACTGGAGGCAGAACTACTGGGGGAGAAACATCAGGGAGATGTGTCTGAGAGGCCCATGAAGGTGGAAAATAGAGGAGGAGACAGTAGGCTTTGGTGCTTGTCTGTCCCATGGGAAACAGCTGACAGATGGCAAAGGGAGTGGGAGTTGGGAGAGCCTACTTGTAGGATCCTGCAAGTAAGAACCTTTTTCCAAGATGCTAGTCAAGACTAATGACAAATGCTGGGGCATTTCAGAGATCCTGCTCTGATGATGATGCAAAAGAATTCAGGCTCATTCTGGAGCAGAGCTTCTCCATGAATAACTCAACACCTTGTGCTGCTCCCTGGATGATGCAGTGTGATGGGCATGTACTGTACTGTGCTCCTGCCTCCTACCAAGGACTTCAATAGTCCTAGGGCTAGTCAAAATAGCAGCCTATCTGTTCCTAATCAGATCCAATATTTAATTTTGGGTCTCTCTAAAATAAACATGAAAGGAATACAGAAATTGTCATTACAGTTTATACATAAAATCCTACCAGCTGCTTATCTGTAGCTATGCTGGTTGTTTTCAGGTGCTGTGAAAAAGAATAAGCAGCTTTGCAGATGATGAATAGTCTAATGAAATCAGAGAAAGCTGCATAATTAAGTAAGGCTGAGGTAAAACCAGAGCTATTTTGGAAGAGTTCTAACTTTAACAAGGCCAAGATTTTACCTCAGGTCTTCATAGAATAGTTTACCACCAAAGAATTTTTTTTTCCTTAGCCCTGAAGGATGATGGCTTATAGCCTTAATTTTATTTATCCCTTCTTACGTAACCATGAATGCTCTCATTAGCCATATAAATGTCTAATACTCTTTCAAATGCTGGTAAACCCAACTACTCATTAGTAGCCCAAGGGCAAAATAATTCTTTGTACCAGTACTGCAGATGTTATAAGGCTCAAACTTGATAATTTTTTCTCTTAGGTGGGCCAGGAATGTGCTTAATTCATTTCCTTATAGTTAGAAAATGATTATTAAAAAGTTTCAAAAGTTTAGCTATTGGAAAACGTCTACATTTAATTCTATCGATCTTTTTCACTTGAGAAATAGTTGAAAATATTCATTGAGACCAACTTATGTGGGGGTTTCAGGCACACCTTTCAAATTTTCTGCATTTTGAAGAATGTCACACACATTTCTATGGGGCTGATTTACTTTCCTTCCACACAGATCCAATCTCCCTCACTTTGACTGCTGAAAACTATTTCCACTGTGAATTTAAAAATATGGTAGCATGATTTTCACACTAAAAGAAATGGCTTTCTCACAGCTCTTATTTTTCAGTGTTTCATTTGGAGTTTTCATTACATGTGTTTTCTCACATTTAGCCTCTAGCAGGTATTTGTGTATGATTTATGATGCACTCAACATGTTTTGACCACACTCCAGCTGATCAAGAAGAAGCTATTTTAAAGAGAAAAGATGATTGTGCACAGAAAAAAAAAGTAATATTCTCAAAAAAAATTAAAATAATTTTGATGGTGATGGTAATAGTTTTGTTCAAACACTACAGTCTGAGGGGTCTTGGTAAACAGCTCTGTCATTGAATGGCTGTGTGATAAGAGGCAAATTACTTCCCTACAGGTATTGTTTTCCCTAATCCCTCTCATGTCTTCCTTGTCAGCACTGATATCTTCAGAGGTAAGATGGGCTATTTGCTTTTCTAGTGCCTGCAGTGAGGCTCGGGATGCAGGAGGCAGCTGAGATGGTCACAGCTCACTGAAATGAAAGAGTGAGATCCCTCTCCCTCCTTCCTTGGCTCTGGCACTCATCTGTTTGCATGGGAAGCCAATTTGCCTCTCTAACCCAGCTATGGGCTTTTCTTCTTGCCAAGGTAATTTTCTGCTCTTTTGTTAAATAGCACTGTGGGAGCAGACCTGTGCCACAGCTGTCTCAAGGTTGCATTGGCAGTGCATGGCATGGAATTAAGGGAAAAGCAAAAGAAGTCTGGATGATGAGTTGCTGATTTGGTCTGAAAACTGCTGTTTTCAGTCTGTGTAATGATGAGAGTTGTTGCATTTCTCTACTGCAGTACAAACTTCCATTGTGAACTTGGTTGAGTAATATTGTGCTCTTCTGCCCGAGATCTGTGTTACTACAACAGGGCGAGCGCAGACAGGCTTCAAAATCAATGGTGTGGCTGCAAGCTGTTTGTTTAGAGTTGGAAGAATGCAGAGGACTGATTGTTACTATATTAACATAAGCCAACATTTTCCAGAATACTTGCTTTTAAGTAGATATCCAAGTTTCCAAGCATTCAATCATTATCACCTCCCTATTTCTCGCTAACTTTGTTATGTTTTATCAGTGATGGATAACTCTGAATTTAGGTTACCGCATGTGGGTCAGATTGTATAGATTTTGGAGTGTTGCATCAGTCTGGCAGGTTTGACACACCAGGCCACTGTTTTGACAGAGATGTCTTTTCATCTTCCTTTCTGGGCTGAAACTCAATGCTTGTCACAGAGATGTTCCTTTAGCAGCCTCCGAAAGGATCTGAAAGCTGTCAAATAGGAACCTACAGTACCATAGCTTTGTGCTGCTAATGTGACTGAGAAAGGGGACAATCCTGGCAGCAAGTGTTTCTGGCCCTGCTAGCATGGATGAACTCTCATCTGTGTCCCCTCTCCTTTCTGTAAAGTGCAGATGGCCACAGGAGAGATGCTGTGTTTTGGCAGCTGACAGTGACATAGAAGGGTGTGCAGACACGCAATTTGTTGCTAACCAATGTACAAACTTCTGAGTTGCTGTCATCCTCTGCAGATGTTCAGCCTCTGAATTTTCCAGTGAGCAGTATGAGATTTCCTCTTCCCAGTATGCAAAGCAGCAGCTCACCTGTGACCAAAATTTGTGTGGTGCTTTAGAGCAGCCAATTGTGCAGAGGCTTGCTCATTAGAGACAGTTTTGAATGCAAGCAGCTGTTGCCAAACGTAGCTGATGCAGGTTTCAGAGATTTGCATGCTGTGGGAACACATCCCTTACTGATTTTGGCTGAAATACCATCGTTTCTGCCTCTAGTCCATGGCTGGCCCTTGCTGCCTCACCAGTCCCACCACGCTGCTGGTGGAGTGAGCTGGGCAAAGTTGCTCCCTGTCTCACTTCAGGAGAATCATCTGCACAAGCACAAGCCTTTGGGCCTTTCAGAAACGCAGCAGAGTGTGTCCAAAGTGGATTCAGGGATTCTCATGCTGGCCTAGTGGCTGGCAAAACTGTGGGGATGTGGGGCCCCAGGCAGAAAACACTCACAGACAGAGGGAAGACCTGTCCCCAAACCCAGTGCCATGTTCATCAAGACACATGGCCATCATTTGCCTGTGGACTTACACTTATGTGTAGTGTAGCCTATCAAAAATGTGGTTTAACTCCAGAACACAGACTGAGAGCTGGGACCTGGCTATTTAGCCCATCCCATGGGAACCTGTTCCTTGCATGTTCATTGAGCTGTGTCTGGCTTAGTGTTTTGAGCTTGGAGGGAAAAGGCTCATGAATTTGGACATAAAGGTCTCAGCCCAGTGCTGAGATTTCACTGGGGGTTCTCTGGCACCTTTTTTCCTCTATTAAAGATTGTTGTATCCTAGAGACAATTTCCCTATTAAGTAGAAGAGTGTTAACTATAATTTTCTCCTGCTGTGTATATTCCAGATCACAAAGATGTGCCGCAGCTCTATTGACCATTATGGTTCCTCTGAGTTTTCCTCCAATAACCATAACAAAAGTTAATTAACTATTTAGAAAGTGCAACCTCTAAACACACTTCAACTTTCACGGTTTTTTGTTACATCCTGTATTGAGCAAGACGGAAAGAAGGGATGATATAAAAATAGCTTTGAGTAACACATTACTAGAGTAATTTCAAACAATCTGAAGGAGTTATTTGGAATGACAGCTTTTATTACTTCCTCTGTTAGTAGATTAGGGGATAAAATGCAAGTGATTGAAATGAAGCAGGAAATATTTTTCCAGGTGTTTGTAGATGATACATTAAATAATTTAGTATCTGGGAACAGTGTGTCATGCAGTCATTCAGCAGAAAGAAGAAAATTGAGGGTATAAAATTCTGCCAGCTACTGTTCTGGTCTTACTGATGTTTTCATCAGAAAAGCGATGGAATAAAAGTGACAAATCTGGCCAGTATAGTTGCTGTTTCATTCCAGAATGCATTTTTTATTTGGAAGTATACAACTGAGAGGCTCCCAGGTCTCTGTCTAATATCTTCCTGTTGTTCTAATTTTTTTCTTCTTTCATAATTACAAGTTCTTCCAAATTATTGGCTACATGAGCACTCTGATTTTATGTCCTTCTCTTCCTAGAGGCCTTGTCTTTTCCTAGTATGGTGTATGTATTTTGTACTCATTAGCATCTAGTTTTGCCTTTGATCTTAGCTAATATCTCTACTATAAATTGTTCCTAGACAGGGCTATAATATCTTTTTTAAGATATACAACTGTGAGTATATAAAAATGAGGTATCAACTAGAAGAGATTTTCATTTGCATCACTTTCATCAGGAAATAACATAATGATGCCACTGCAGTTTCAGTGCAGATCCCAGTCTGGCACAGATAAAATAGCTTATGGCTGTAGAGATTCATATTGATTCAAAACAGTTTGGTTAATGAAGATAATAGACACCATTGTTCATTTTAAATAGGAGAGAGTGGTGATGATGAGACAGACTACAAGTGGGTAAATAACTTCCATATATTTGTGCAAATTACTAACCCACTTGTAGCTTGAATAACTATGTAGTTCATTTAATTTGGTTATCTTTCTCAAAAAAAAATCTACAAATGGAATAGACCTTTCTTAAACATGAACATTGGTTGCTATTGTTGGTCAGAGAGGTCATCTGAGTCTGAATCTGCAGACAGTTTGTGAACACTGTTATGGAAGGTTTTATTCATAGGACTGTCTTTATTTTTATTTCAGCAAACAAAAGGGGTTTTTGGTTAAGGGTGTCAAAATTAGATTTTCACCTTGGCTCTGCTTCAGAGACTCTAAACTACTGACAAATTGGAGCATTGGACTCTGAAAAGAAACTTCTGTGAGATGATGAGAAACTGAAAATTTCTGGTTTCATAGCCTTGTGATTGGTTGCTGTAATTGGACAGTTTATCAAGTGTTATAGCTATTTGTGGGGGTTTTCAAGACAGTCTCATTTGAAGTGCCAGGCTGGACTCAGAGGTTACTTTCTAGCAATATTTTCATAGCTTTGTGATTTAAGGCATTTGGGATTACCTAAAAATTAAATGTCTATTCTTCAGAATTTGAAATTTGCCATTTTCGTCTCTGAATGTTACCTACTGTGATGTAACGTTGGAATTTCTCTCCACAAAGGAGACAATCTGGATTTCACTCATTTTTACTGCTTTTCCCTTTAAAGCTTGATTGCATAAATGCCGTGTTCTTACATGATGAATCTACAGACAAAGTAACGTTTACACAGGAGGTAACAAAGGGCAGGAGTGAGGTAGGTTTTAGGAGAGAACCAGATACTTGTAGGGATTTCGAACCTTTGATCATTTACATGGAACAGAAAAAATACTGGATTAATCTAAGTTTCTCTGTAATCACTGCAAAAGTTTGAAAATTGTGATCCACAGCTCCATAATTCTCAAGAAAGGAGTTAAAGTAATGGTTTGATTTTCCTTTTCTCTTTTGCCTCTATTAATTCTGAGTTTCTAAAGTTAATTTCCTCTTCCATTTCCTGGCCCTTCATCTTTTTGAGACTTTTTGAAACGTTATTCCACTACTTAAATTACGTAGCTTTATCTTTTTTTTAAAAAAAATATTTTATCCTGTTTTTTTCTTCCTCTGGTACAGACCATTTGCTGTGAAGAAAATAGCATAGTCATTGTTTTGGTCATTAATACTGTATTTTACAGGTTTACTGATTTAGTAAACCTTATTACAGATCTACTAATTTAGATATTTTGCCTATGGATGTGTATGGAAGTATGACTGAGTGAATGGAGAAATTACACTCTACTCATCTAGTCTGTTCCATCAATGCTTGGTGCTTTTTACTTTTATATTAGTCCAGTCCTTGGAATAAGCATAAGCCCCAGCCTTCCCTCTCCCAGAACTATAAACTGCAACAAGACCATAGGTTGCACAAATAATTGTTTTCTCATCTCCAGAGCACTTGGCTTCTGACCTCAGCTGACAAAAATACTTGCAGCCATGCTACTCCTGGGCTTCTTGGGGCTCTAAGTGCTGTCCTGGTCCAGAAATTGCATTAAGTACTTTGAAGCTCTTGGAAGAAAGTGTTTCATCTTAGAAAGCAGCTGAAATGAGATCAACCTTGGTGTTTGTGTCTTCATAAGAAACGTGTTGTTTGATTTTAATGTAAGGAATTGGCCTGACATTTTCACAGGCACTGCTGTGATTACAAGGCAGAAGTTTCCAAATATCAGACTTGAACTATGCTCAGTTCCAAGCAGCTATAGAATTCTCTCTCTGATCTGCATTTTGTTAAACACTCATTCAGATCTCAGAGCAGTTTGGAGAAAAACAGGTTCCTATTCTACAAATGGTCTTCGAAGAAGAGAATTTAGATAACCTTCACCCAAAAGACCTTTCTAAACCAGCTGCATAAAGAAAATATGATAATGTGTGAAAAAAGAATCCTGAGGCTCATCTTGCTCTTGCTGCATGTAGATCAGCTTTTCACTTGTCCTTGTATCTCCATGTATATTTAAATTACTTGTCTCTTTGACAAAATCTGGTTGTGGATCTCACTGGAAATCTGAGGTTCTGATTTGCATTTATACTTTGCTGATAAGTCAGAGGTTCATAATTTTAGGCAAGGATGTTGTTCTCCCCTGTTGTAGGGAAATATTTTGGAAAAAAAAGCACACTTCTGAGTTTATAAAGGAAGCAGAAAAGCTTCTGTTTTCTTTAAAGTTATACAAGTCTCTGCAGACAAGCTGTGCCTGTGCACCTGAGTTTGCTGTTTTCATTTCCTTTCATGCTTGCTACAAGAACTTTTAAAGTCAAGTTTTGACATATATTGCTAGCAACGGCAAATTGAAAAGCACTTGAAACACACAAAGTGGTCTGAGGTCTTTGCTTTGCAGAGGAGTCAGGCTCTGAACTAACTTCTGAGTGGTGAGAAATATCTCACTACATGAAAACCTCAAGCTGCCAAACTACCTGTGAGCTGAGGGAGTCTGCTTCTGATCTACACTTCAGGTTGCCCTCTTGATCTGCCCCTGCCTCTGATTCTGTCTGTGTTACTTTTGATGCTTATTTTTCCTATAGATCAATAGTTTTGGAGTGTGGGTGTCTGGCAGAGTGCTTCAGGCAGATCCTTACTGCTCAATGAAAAGAGAGGCCAAGCTGAAACATGGCAGGAGATGAGGACAGCAGTGAGAATAAGGCTGAGATAGAGTGAATGAGAAAAAGAGGGCTAACATAGGCTAGGTACTGCTGATGTCTGTATTAGAGGAGATTTGATAAGGCTACTGTATTGCTCTTCCTTAAAATGTTGCAATAAATTCCTATCCAACAATTGGTTATTTGATGCTTAATTAAAAAACTTGGAACTTGCAATTTTCTTCTTAGTCTATGCATATTACCTTCCTTCTCCTTCTGGGAGGGATAACTTAAATAGAAATTTTGTTAAAGTAGATTTGAAGGGATGATAAAGGGCTTTTACAAAAAATAAACAGGAACAGTTTCCTGTGGAAATTTTTTTCTCAAATAAATAGATGCGGGTTTGCAAGTCCAATTTTGAAGTAGTGGGATTATTTAGAACTTCTCTGCTTATTAAATGCCAAACTTGCAATGGTGAAAAACAGCTCTCTGCCTAGCTTGTTTCTGGGAAGAGAGGGAAAATCATAAATCAAACATTCCCTCTGTAATGTACTTACGAACTACTAGTATTTTAAATTAGGGGGATAATTTCTGGGCCTATGTTCTCCATGGATAAAGCACAGTGTAGAGCTTTTCACCATTACAGAAATGTAACCACCTCTGAGGGGAGAGGCTTGATCCCAGGCAATGGATGAGAAAATCTGTTCCCATCCCAGTGAATGCTGGCATATCACCCTTGTCTTTTCAAACACTTCTCGTAATCTTCCTCCCAGCTCATCTTGTTCTTCCCCACAGCACAGACAAAGGAAAATTGCTTTTCCTTTATTCCCTGGATAAGGGGCTATGTGTATATTCTGTTATCAAAGGTCATGCACACAGTCACCTCTTCTCTCTCCTTGGTCTCTTGCAATGGACAGACTCAATATTTTTCTGCATTAAAAAGTCACAGTTAAGATGATATTTTATATCAAAGGTACCACTGTCTGGTTCTGCATCAGAAATAACATGGTATTGCAGGAACTCAGATCTTTATTGATTAAAGCTCTTCTAGGACTGCAAGGAAACACTTGAAGAATATTTGTTACTTTCTATGGAACTGACAAAATGTTCCCATAAATATTTGTCCTTTATGGTTAGAAAGAAAATCTATATTACCACAGGTCATATTATTCCAGGATGTATTTGCTCAGTGTTTCTAAAAGAAATGGGTGACAGACACAGAAGCTCTTGTGCCCATGTAAGCTGAATTTGAACTGGACTTTTTCCAAAGGTCATAACCTCATTGCTGACCTGATCTTGCTAACAGCTGCAGGGGTAGCAGCAATTACCTTGTGCAAGCACAATTGATATTGACCCAAAATCAGCATGTCTGGAGATCTGTTAAAAGCTTTTAAAAAAAGCTATTGTACTTGCTAAGAAGAAACATACTAAAATGGGAATGATAACAAAACCTGCAAGCTAATGCAGAATAATCTAGGTTATGGTATATTAGTATAAAAAATATAATTAAAAAATTATATCTAAAGAAAGAAAACATGAAGTGAATGGACATGATTTAGTCTTTTCTATTTGAAACGTTTTCACTTCCCAGAAGGGAAAGGGCTGAAAATGTTGGTTACCCTGAAATATACATTTTCTCAATATTGCTTTCTCACAAATTTTTGCACACTTTCAGTATTATTATGTCTCAATATATAATATCATAGGTGAGAAAATGTTATCTACCATGATAAATATTGTCCTTTGAATGTCAACTCCTATATTCCTGAACTGTTACCACAAGTCACACTCAGTGCTTGTGTGAACCATTAGTGGTTTTCCCAGTAGTGAGCAGTGTATTGCACTGGCACTTCAGAAACTGGATTTCTGATTCCAGTTCTGGCACTGAAGTATGAGACCTTTTACTTTTCCCTATGCCCTTTATCTGTTCAGATTTGTGAAATTTTATACCTCAAGTATTATGGCTTAATTCATACTTTAAAATGTCTATTCAATGGGCCTTGATTTCAGGCAATTATTTTAGAGGATCTCACAGAAGAAAAACATTCTAATGACTATAAAACCAAGAAATGTGGCACCCAACAATATCCATTTTAATGCCCTTGAGAGAACATATTTTTTCTGGCTTTGCTGCCTGGGGCACAGCTTCACTCTTTCATTCTTGTTGTATTGAAAGGAATATCAAAGTTGCACCTGAAATGTAAGAACAGGAGGTAAGAGAGGTGATGAAGAAAGGTGAATTTCATTAATGATTTAAAAACTACATCTGACTCTCTAGGTGTCTCTGTGATAAGTTTATGCCTTGTATTTTTCATACCAGTCTTTTCCTTTTCTTCAATTTACAAACTTTGATGTGATACTTTAGAAGGAAAAATGTTCAAATTATTTCATTATGGGGTTTTTAATTTCTCTGGCAGCTGTGGTCCAGTCGTACTGAGACATTCAGATGAATTCCTGCCTCTTCCCTGCACAGGATCTCTTTGGGGTAATAGCCATAGGATCATACCTTGCACAGCAGTTGCAGTCAAAGCACTTGTCTGCTTTCCTGCTTGTTGGTGAATCCTCAGCCTCATCCAGATTATATTTTCCCCCATGAATTTTCAGACAGATTGGTTTCCTGATCAGGTTCCCATCTCACCTGATTAAGAGTGAGACCAGGGTGACAGGGGGCAATATTGCCAATACCCTTGACCAGCAAGCCTTACTCCCAGTGGCAATCTGACAGAAATGTCACAGGATGTGTCTCTTTCCTTCCTGCCTCATCACAAAATCTGTACGTTTTCCTTCTTTAGTATGCAGTGCAATGCTGATCTGCCACATTACTGCACCTCTTACAATCATTCTTCTTATAATCAGGCATACTATAAAATCATTAGATTAATTAGAGTAACTTTGCAGTAATGAGACTTGTTGTGCAATTACCACTGGAATTACATAAAACAGTTGTGTGCCAGGTTTGCCTTCTGCTTCTTGTATTAACACAGAACACTCAGACATCCTCCCCTGTCAGAGCTGGTCCTCCTTGTACAAGACCAGCAATGCAGACAGATGGAGATGGTAAATTCCTTCAGGACTCAGCTCTTTTACATTTAAACTGTCAGTATTATATTGTTACTTGTTAAAATCTGTATTTCTTGTGTTTAAACTGAGGCTTGTTGAAGGGCTTCTGCAAAATAGCTTGAAACTCCCTTAGCCATTCTTGTGATAAGAACATGTCCTGAAGTTTTTGTGTGATCATCTTTAAATGCAACATTATTAATAATCTTTGGTCCTAAACTTGAACAGTGGTATAGCTGAATGAGCCATTTTTACAAGTGATCCAAAAACATGTGATTAATAAGATTTCTGAGTTTGCAAGCTGTCTGTGTACTAGATTTATCCTTCTTAGAGTCACAGAGTGTTTTCATGACTGGGAATTATTCTTGGGAGTCAGCACTCCAGTTATGCAGCTGTGCATGGAAGGTAAAGAGTGTTTTTTCAGAGACATTGTGAAGCTGGGGAAGGATTATTACAAAAGATGTCATGCAGAAGAGTTCAGTAATAAAGCAAGGAGCTTTCTGTCACAGTTGCATGGTTTGTATCAAGGAAGGATTGTCATAATTTTTAAGACTTTCAGTATGACTTTCAACTTGTATCTTTTTAGTTAACAGTGCAACATAGTGTTGGCTGTCTGAAGTCCCGAACTGATAAGTCTTTTTCACCTTTGTTTTTTAAGTGTAATTTTTTCTTAGCTCTTACCTAAGATGTTAGTCTCCTGTACTGTTTTGGTATTATTAAGAAATTATTATTCTAAGCACAGAACTAACTTTCACTGGCAGAAAGAGCATCTTCAGGGGTTGCTATAGCAAATATAATGTTGAAATCCCCTTGGCAGCAGTGAGATGGAGCCTTGTTAATATGCAGAGTATATTCCCCAGTTCAGAAAATCATGCATTATTTGCTTGAATCTATTAAGCAAAATAATTATGCCCTAACATATTTATTTCAGCTGCTTGAGTACAATTGGTCAGATATGAAAGAAAAC
The DNA here is from genome assembly GCA_018697195.1 of Certhia americana. Classification (NCBI taxonomy): domain Eukaryota; kingdom Metazoa; phylum Chordata; class Aves; order Passeriformes; family Certhiidae; genus Certhia; species Certhia americana. The sequence continues at coordinate 9,132,561 of CM031862.1, forward strand.
CTTTTCCCCTGTTAAGTTGCATTATTTGTAAATTATATAGGAAAGTAGGTAGTGGCATTTTAGGCAGGTAGTATTGTGTGGATTCATAGGAAGCAACAAAAGCTCATCTGTGTAGGTGTGTCTATCACAATTTTTTCCATTTTCATCCATTTCCTGAAGCGAATGACAGTACCTCAGTTTTTACTGTTCTCTGACAGTGTTGGTTATCCAGAAGTTTGGGGAAATCATGATCTGTTCCAACTTAGAGCCTGTACTGAGCTAGGTTTTGCCCAGTCTTTATGCATCCACATCTGTGGTCCTGTGGCGTGTAAGATGTTTCTCTGTTTTTCCAAGTGCTGTTTCCTAGCACTGAAGTAAGTCCTGAAGTAATACAGCAAGCCAGAGCTGATGCAGCTGTGTCTGCATGTAGGGGATGAGCCAGTGTTGCAGTAAGGCAAGTGCATTTCCTTGTCTCTGTGTTGCATGAAGATGTGTTATGGGGTCTGTATTGGGATTTTTGACTTGTTTATGAGTGCATTCTGGACCTCGTTGAACTGGCAAGGTACTAAATAATTAAAAGAAAAGAAATGAAAGTGCTCTCTGCCAAACAATTGTAAAACAGGAACTTGACTGTACATCTGTAGATATGGGAATGAGTCCTTCATTTTGAAAAACAAAAATAAAAAAGGGACTGTGCTTGCACAAAAACTTAACAATTTTTAGCGGTTAAAAGCCAATGAGTGAAGGCAGTAAAATTTTATCAAAAATAAGGCAACTTTTTCCTCTGATAAAATTTAGGTAGCTGAATTTTCTTAAGTCTAAATCTCTGTAATTCAGTAAAGTGTGTGTGACAACAACACAAGGAAAGTTACTAAAACTGGAAAACAGAGAAATTAGTTATGGCTGAAAGAGAAATAACAGTGGGTTCATCTGGAAAGGAAACTGCAGGACTGAAGGGTGATTACCATTGAATTCCTCAAGGATTTGCCTTCCTTAACACTACCAATAATGTACTTGTTATAAAGTATAGAAGCACTTGAAATAAATTTGTTGATCTCACAAAGCTGAAACTGTCAGTATGCAGAAAGATTGAAATACCACACCAGAACAACTGGATGACAGAAAAAACAAAAAATAAGCTGAAATTTAATGGAGCAAAGCACAGGGTTAAGTATAGAGGGATTAATGAGCATAATTTTTGCTACTTGTTCAGGTGGCTCCAAGTGGAGATGACAGCTGTGTCAGAACCAAAGCAAAGACTGAGAGGATGAACCAGGCCAAGGAAGGTTGTATTGTGCTCTGAAAAAATGAAGTCTGAGAAAGGATATGAGTATTCTCTGCTGGGGATAAACCCAAGTGAGTAATTTCAGACAGTACAATAGACCATAAATGGACCAAGAATAAAATGACAGAATTGCAGCCACCTAGAAGTGATGTGGGCCAGCCTCCCACTAGAAACTGTGGGTCTAAGAAACATGATCATTAGACACACAGTTGATAAAATATATGAATGCAGCTAAGCAATTAGACTTCATGTCCTGCATCTTGCATTTGTATGCAAATGCTTTATCTAGTAAAATCCACAACCAAAGTGAAAAAAAATCTTTGTTGAGTCAGCCTGTCCACTAAATAAGTTGTCTTTTGTAGATTAACCAAATGGAGTTAAAGATCTTACAACTCCTTCAGGATTTTAAGATGGAGTAATGTTTATGTTATGGTGTATTAGTTTATTTTTTTTCCCCTTCCTCATTCTATTATTATATAGATGGCACACCTTTTCTGCATGCAGCTTTAACACTAAACTTTACAGCAGATCCTTCTGTCAGATCTGCCAGCGTAATTTAATTAATTTTAATGCAGTTTTGTGAACCAAGGTCCTGGCTTTCAAGTCCTGATGAATTATCTGTCAGAAGTAATTTTTGCCACTCTACATTTTTGTAAAAGACCAATAAGATAGGCATAAAGAAAGTCAGAAACATGTCAGGTGTACATTTCCTTCTCTATCACTAAGGAAGACTTTTAGCACTCCAAGTATAATGATGATATCCCCCTGTAAGGCTTCAATTTTGCTGCTGATGTTGTTGGGAGAAGTTGTGAGACCATGAGGGACTACTATAAATACTTGTCACCATGGGTCAAGCCTTCAGCCAGTGTTAATCAGCCTTATTTTCTAGATGTCAAGGAAACTTTACTGATTTATCCCCGTGATCCCAAATATGAGACTGCCTGTGAATAGCATCTAATATGACCTTGATTTTTATATTGCCAGGGTCACATCATCACTGTCAACCTTTCTGGAAGACTATTTATAATTTATAAATGCATTCCATGCTTACTCAGCTTCTTAATTGAATTAGATATTTATCAGAAGCCATATAAGATGTTTACAAGCCATATTCTGTCTCTGATCACATTTACATAATGTCACTGCTTCTGTGATTTCCCTGTCATTTTAAGCCTTATTTGCAGTGATTGGCTGATGAAAAACTCATTGAACTCAATGAACACAAATGAGTTTTACTTCAGTATTTTACATGCTTGATATAGAAAGAAGTATATTACCTTGGTCTTGCTCTTCACTGCTGATGCTTTTCTTGCCTTCTATTTGTTTTTCTTGGTTTCCTCTTTAACTTTATTCTCTGAATTTGGTAGGATCTGCTCAGGGGTAATTGTCCTGAGATAGGTCAGCAATTTCCAAATACTATTTAGCAGGGATTTGTGAGATATTTTCCCTTGCCCTTTTTTTGCACCTAGCAAGGGGTAACTTTCATGAGTTGTTTTGCATTTTATATGACAATAAATTAACTGAATTAACAACTGCCCTCTCCCTGGAGCCTGCAGTGTAAACACCATTTCTCATTGCTATAAAAGAACTCCAACATTGCATTCTTACGGTTGCAGTGAAATTATTCAGCTTTTAAGATTTATTTCTAAATGAGCACTTATACACTGACAAAACTAAAGTGCTTGAACTGATTTGCACTCACTGGGAAAAAAAATTCTGTCAATTACCACTCATTTGCTCTTTAAAGCATCCCTTGTTTTCTCAGGACACAGAGGGCTGAAATTTTCATAGGACTTCAAACCTATTGATTTGTTCCTTGCTATGGCCACAGATCACTTGTTAACCAATCTCTGGCCCGTTTACATCTGCGAGGGGCTGGGTCTGTTGATCACCAACATATTTTGTGCTGGGCTCAGGCAGAGCTCCTGCAGTGCTCTCATAAAGTCATGCTGGCTGAGGCATTCCGCTAGTCTCAGAGAAGATGAAACTTAGAATTTTGTTTAGGGCTCATGCTTAACATGAAAATTTCAAAGCACTGTCATAAAAGTATGTGTCCCTAATCTGTAGGCACTATTTGTCCAGGTAAGTGCAGTCATCCTGCTGGAGAATGGTTGGTGCTCAGACCTCCAGCTGGGCCCTTCCCATCTCATTTCTTTACTCACTTTCAAAGCTTTCAAGAGCCACTTTTCTCACGCTACAGTGACTAATTTCAAAATGTGCTCCTTTATTCATAGCACAGCAAGGGATAAGCACTTTATGGAGAGCAGCAAAGCCTGCTCCATTCCTTTCCCTGTTTCTTAACCTCAATACAATGGGCAATGTCAGCTTTGGCGGGCAGGAGGAGGGAGCTATGATCAGTTGGCAAATGAAAATCCCTCTGACACCAACAGCAGGCAAGGAAAAATGCTCAGATGGACCAGAGATGATAATTTCAGTAACTAAGAGTTTGAGAGAATCTCTGACAAAACATGGTTGTGTATCACATTTTTTGACCTTCAGTCTTCTGTTCTCTTTCTGGAGATGGGAGAATGGTAGGTCCAGAGTCAAACCAAAATAACACAGGGAAAAAGGTAGTACAGCTCATCTTCATTTGAAGCAAATCCACAAAAGGTGCTCCTGCTAAATCAGAAGGTGAATTGTGTTGTTCAGTTAAGCTACTAAACTATCAGACCAAGAATCATGGAGAAAGTTCTTTTTTTGTTCTGCATTGACCCTTCTTGGTTTGTTTTGGGATGCTCTTTGTTTTCTCTTCATCTTGTCTGTCAGCTCCTTTGTTCAGTCTTTCCACAAGGTGTCAACACATGGAATAAAGTGGTTCATTTTCCCTCTGAATGCAGTGCAAATGAAGGCCTGCCTATGGTAGAAAGGAATTTGTTACATCCAAGCTGATTCGGCACAGCTACAGTGGATAAAATATTAAATGGAATAATTGTATTCTCCTCTTGATAACTGTTGAGCAAATAGCTGAACCAGAGAGGAAATTTGCATAAAGGGATTCCCTAGCTATTTATTAGCAAAATTACCTTGTTGTTTCACTTTCCTGCTGTACCTTGGTTTTAAAGCACCACAATCAGGACATAAAGGCTATAAATGCTGCCTTGTACAGATCTCAAGTGAAGGACACCTGGGAAAAGCATAGGGTCACAGTGATCATCAAAATGAAAAGACTTCAGGAACCAGTCACATTGCCAAAGGGTGATTCAGAGCTTTGCTGTCCTCAAGTATTTGGTAATGCTATTTCTACATAAAATCCTTTCAAATATTTCACTTTAGATCATCTTTCAGGCACACTTCCGTATTCCTTTCTACAGTAAGTTCTAGATGTTTAGAAGCCTAGTGAATGTTTCCCAGTTAATACATTTTCTTGAGGGACTCTTTAATCCTCACCTGTCAAGTTTTATGCTCTGTGTAAATGTGCACAAGTACATAAATCATATGAAAAGTACACTCACTGATAAATGGATGTATGTTTCTTAATCTCCTCCTGTATTCCTTTCCAGTAAGTGCTCTGAGCATCATTATTAGAGCTATTCACTGTTCTTAGTTTCAGGTTTTTCTTGTATTTTATCCCTGCACTCCTTTATATTTCTCTAGCTGCCAGAAGAACAATTTTTTGGAAGTGCAATCTGTTCCCTATCTGCTCTCAGTTAGGGATCAGTCAATTTTTCTTTAAGGAAACAACGTTATAGGCTCAGTTTCTTTGACTCCTGCTTTTTAATTGTAGGATCTTAGATACCTGAGCATAACTTTCCATCAAGGCTACAACTATCTTCTTCCCCCATACCAATGACAATTTCCTTTTCCCCATCTAAGCATTCTTTCCTGAGAGAACTACTCATATGGGACTGCTCCACTTCTGAGCTGTCCTCTGTGCTCCTACTATGGGAACTACTTCCCACTGCCAAATATCCAAGTACACTAGCTTGCAGATATTTTCTGACCTCCACAACAATTTTTCTTTTATGACTAATAATCATTAATATTTAAATAATGTAGTGAAACATAATTTGTGATTGTTTCTGCCATTTCTCCTTTTTTTTTTCCCAGCCATCTTAATAACCTTCTGAAACTCATCAGAACATCACTGAAGATTATTTAAGAAAAGATATTTTAATTTGGAGTAAATGCATGCTCTTTTAGCTTCATACAGTGCAATAGATGCTCTTTTCCCTGTATTTGGCATTTATGTGGAATGACATTGTGAAGGCAAGTGCTTTAAAAAAATCAGTGAGTTTGGACAACTTTAGCAAAAGCAGTGATTTTTTGATATAGGAAAGGCACTTTATAAATGAGACATTAAAAAGCTCAGTGTCTTTGGGTTATTTGGAAGGAAAATAAGACATGAGTTTAACAATCTTTAAAACAATCTATATGGAGAGAAGACGTGATAGAAAGGGGTAAAGGGATAATAACTTTGTGGCTGGAATTTGAAGACGCAATCTAGAAATAAAGTGCAAATGGTTGCTAGGACAACTTATAAGTAGGTAAGGTTTTCATCACATTAGGGCTTTAAAGAAGGACAAGAGGTCCTTTTGAAAAGTCAGAATCAGTCAGAAATAATGGACTTTCCTTGGAAGCATGTTTAAGTCATTTTGTGGTAGTAATCCTTTCTATCACTGTTCTTGCTCTGTTCCTCATGTCCTTTTCCCCTGCTCTTTTTTTTTCTTTCTTGAAAATAGGAATATTTGGCCAGGACTTTGTAAATTAGGCTTAACACTAGAAAGGGAATTTTGAACTGCTGTACTCATCTCCATATGAAGTAAGACAAAACCATGAAATAGCTTTTTGATGTGTCCTCATTTTTGTGCTACCTCATAAGGACCAACTTCCCCTCATGGTACAATATATGGTGATGACAGCACTATATTGTATCCTAACTATCCACTGGAGTTGTAGAATATGCTTAAGTAAGCAATTATGATCCTTAAAGCACCTATGAGAATTGGAATTTTTTTTTTTTTTTCCTATGAACTGATGAGTCTGAAGTTACTGTAATAATGAAGTCTTCAATTCAGGAAATATTGTTTTTCTATTTTTCTAGAAACAATAAGCACCTCCCAACTGTCCTACAGTTCCAAGTCAACAACATTCATTTAAGTCTTCCTATAATACGTCTTCAAACGCACCAGAATTCTCCCCGGACTAAAAATCCTACATAGAAAAGTATTGCATATTGAAAATACCAATAATGAACAATATTTAAAAAAAACCCCAACAAAACTCTCCAAGAAACTCTGAAAGTAAGTAAGCATTAATGCCTTCCTCAAGAAAAGTGAAATCTGTCACAATGTTTTCTACTTTGGTTGAGAATGGTTCTTCTCAGTAATATGTATCACACAATAATGAGCATTAAGTGAGTGCAGCCATGTACAGAAACAGAGCCATGTCACTGAAACATGACAGGAATTATAGCAAACTTCAAGGGAAACAAGTCCAGACAGCTAGGAACCTAAAGCACCTGAAAACCATTCTCAAGCTACTAGCCATTTATAACACAGTACATTTAACACATAGAAATGTAAATATTGTCACAATATCATATAACAAATCTAAATCAAAAATGTTTCAGAGTAGATTTTAAAATAAATTTCCAGTGTCTTCATCAGTACATCTACAAAGATTTTTGCTTATGAAAGCACTTGATGTGAAAACAATCGAAAGAACAGTTAAATAATCCTGGTAATTTTCTCTTGTTTAGGTACTAGTCTTTAAAGAATAACTTTTAAAAAATGGAAAAAAAAACCAAACAACTAGTAATCTTAATCCTGTCCTGAGCTAGACTGAAATTAGTTCTGCTCTTGTCTTCAATTTCTTTTTATTAGAAAGAGAAAAAGACGCTGTATTTTGACCAACTGTCCATTTTTTTATAAACAGTGGACAACAGCCAGCTGGTAACTGTCAAAATTTCTTCAGCAGCTAAACAGAGAGTTTATACATCTTCAGGATGCATTGTTTCACATCAGGTTATTGAAGCTATAACAAGTTAAATTTATATTGATACATCTCAATTGAGAATAATCGTTCATGATACTCTCTGACTTTTGCTCTGGCAGCTGGAGTGTGTAACATCTTCAGCCTAAGGCTGAAGGCAGCTGGTGTGGTTCCATATAGCAGTGTCATTTAAATCACCAAATCCATCTGTGGCTTAATTTCAGGACAGATCATGAGTCACAGTCACAAGACTTGTAAGTTCATTAGTTTGCATGGCTGCGGTAATTGCTGTCCTGTAATGCTTCTTAAAGTTTTATCTATAACATGGAAATCATGGCTTGATCCTCTCTTTCCTTATTTTTTTAAAGCTTTGCCTGAGTCAAGATCTTTGAATTATTACAGCTGTTAATATAAAGATATTCCCTCCTCAGCTGGGGCTAAAGCTATGCAAATTTTATTATAACTGATAACAATCTTTGTCATGTTTGATCATAGCTTTTGAATTATACTTAAAAGGGAACTGATTTTGGAGAAGAAGGCAAAAATCAATAGTTTAAGAAGAAAATTCTTCACTGAGGTAAATATAGTCATTGACTGTAGTGGATTTTGACTTTGCACATTTGATTTTTCCACATTTTCTCTTAATTCAAATTAGCCTTTCAGCACTTGAATCTCAATCAGCAAATCTCTCTGATTTAATTCAAATAGGCTCAGATGTTCAGAGTATCTGAACAAAGTTGTTTTTTACTTTTCTGTACTGAACAGCCAGTGACTTGGAAAGCATTTATTACCTTGCTGTATAAATTGCTCATATAAGGCTTCCAGGGAAAGGCAAGCACAGGCTGAACAGTGCTGTTTTACCACATGTGAAAAAGGTAATGTTAAAGCAATATCCTACAGCAGAAGTGTCTGGGCTTTTCCACTACTACATGGAAGATATGGAAGAGCTTCCAGACACATCAGTTGTGTCAGGCATCTGCCTCTTAAATTTTTTTGTTCCAGTGGAATTGAAGAATTGATACTAGGAAAGATGAAGTTGTGACATCATTTCTGTGCTCTCCTTTTCCTCCCCTCTTTAAGCAAAAATCAAATTCTGTACTGACTCTGCAGGCTTCTTACTGTGCATTTCTCATTCTCCCATTCTACCTGCTCTGCTGCAAGACACCTGAAAGCAAAGAATAAACAAACTACAAGCACTGCTTTTACTCTATACTCAGTCTCATGGGTCGCTTGTTTTACCACAAGATCTGATGATGGCTTTGTTACTTCAACAAAAAAGACTGGAACCCAGGACCCTCTGGGGACCCAGGACCCTCTGCTCAGAAAGACTTGGAATGAGGACAGGTCTGCAAACCCTGAATATTTACCTGAACTTTTGCCAAATGCTGTAGTTTGGGGATCTTTAGTGAAACAAAACAAAGCTCAGTGATGTTTCTAGCAACCTGTTGCAACCTCTTCCCAATATTTTGCAGGTGAAAAGAAAGACTTCTTGTTGAGTCCCCTGCCTGTTTTGTTATTTCATGTTATGCCATTCCCTAGATTAGATTACAGCTTTAAGGACTTGAGAATTTTGGTACAACCTCTCACAAATGGACCTTGCCGGAAAACTCTGGTGTAAGTGAAAAATCCAGTTCTGTGATTATCAATGTTCTTTTCCTCCTGTTCAGAATAAATCCTGAATTCAGCTGGATATACATAAAGTTTTGAAAGATAAATCTTTCATTTTAGATGCCTTGAAACTGAATATGTTTTATGCTTCTTAATATATTGTTTCTAAGCACAGTGAAATGGAAAAAAATAGAGAAATCTGTGATAAATTTGAGGCTGTTTAGATTCATTCCCTTTTCTCTCCATCCAAACAAATATTTTGGCTAAATCAGTTCTTTTACCCAAAGTGTTGTTTTTAATTTTTGATTAAGCTTTTTTTCCTCTATAAAATAGTTAAAATGTTCCAAATTAGTTCCAAATTATGCTGTGGACTTTGATTTCAAATACGTAGTTTAGATCCTCACTTCTCATAACCTCACACCTAAATCATGTACCTGAGATGGTTAAATTCAGCCAACCTGATAGAAACTCTCAAGTGGTGAGATTATATTTTCCTGATGCATTCGTTGTTCAGAGTAACACAGAGAACATGATGTCCCTTGAATTAATACCCATGTTATAACATTGCCATTACTGTCATCCAGCTACTATTTCTGTATAAGTGGGTTCTGTTCTCAAATTCTCCATTCATCTGTGCTAGAAAAAAGTCTGTGGGCAGGAAATTTAGCATAATAATTCACAGCAACAAGCATATTAATAGCCAGGTATACTAGGTCATGTTGTTAACAGTTTAAGATATATCACAAATGAAAATGAAAGGTGATTTCACTTTGTGGCTGATTAATCCCTTTTCATCAATTTTAAAAAAGGAAGTTTTAGAATTTTTGCAAAATCTTTCCTTAACCCATTTTTTTTTCCTCTTATTTTTTGTATTATGCAAACTAATTTCTTCTGGAAGATTTTTTTTTCTCGGCACTCTCTTTTTTCTATATCTGAGTAAGATTACTCACTAAAACTTCAGGCTCTTGCTTTCTTCCCCATCTTCACAATACAGAGAAAATTGTATCACACAATGAGTTTCTAAAGAGAAGAGATTCATGACACAAGCCTTTATGATGACTTCACAGGAATGAATAAGGGGAATAGATTCAAATGTAACTTCATTTGATAGTTTGTGAAGACAAAAATGCAGATATACCTGCATCCTGGTGCAGGAATATCATCCTGAAGTATTCAGCTGAATGCCAAAAGGCAAAGGAAAACTATTTTTAATATCTGTCTGAGGCATTTGATGGGGTTGTAATTATCTCCCTGCATGGTTTTCCAGGGAGAAGCAGGGCACTGCTGGCTGTAGTGGAAACATTTGCTTTTTGAGATGGTATCTACTTATATTAAAATCTTGTCTTTTACTGCTACATGCAACAATCAATGAGAGTATTGCTGAGTTTACAAGAGAGATTACAAGTCTAGTGATGCACTGCCTTGCTTAACCAGCAATTAATTATTGTATTACAATATACATCAGAGCAAATCCCTTAATCTTTGCCCTCCTTAAGCTCAGCTGTCAATAACAGACTGCACTCTGAATTTCCAAACCTGAGAATGAAAGGCCTTGTCCTTTGGAGCAGGAATGTACCGTGCCTGTGACGTTTGCTTTCCCATAGCTTTAGATTGTCTGGAGTGGAAAGTTAAATGTGTGGGTCTGGAATTGCTGTTCATTCCCATCTCCTTGCTGCAATACAAACAGGCATAGAAAAAGCAGTTTTTCTAAATCAAATGATTCCTTCTTGCATTTATTTGAAAAATAAAGCCCAAAACAACAGAAAAAGATCATGTCTAAATCCAAACTGATCCAAATCTGGATTTTTTTTTTAATTAGTTTTTGATAAGAAGCTAATTAATGTTTTTCCTGATCCTTGAACGTGTTCTAGGCATTGTCTTGGAAGCTGTTTTTAATTAATGTAGAGTTCAATGCGAGCCAACCCAGCTGTTCATGCTAGAAGCCACCTATGCCCTCCAGCTCATTAGGGGCTTTAGTTACTCATTAAACCTGGTGGTATGGGGTTGACTGAGAAACCACGGGTCAGCTAATCTACGAAGTAGTCACAGAGGTGTTCTCCCTGGGAGTTTGGGGGTGATAGGGGAAGAGTGAGCACAGTCCATGCCTCAGAGTGACTAGGCTGTTTTAAATCTGAGAAATTTTAATCACTACATAAGTCATGGAATAAATAGTCATGGAAGCAATGCCTAAGAATGTGAAGATAAGGACAGACTTGGAAGACACTATGGAGATGAATAAAAGTTACCTGAATTTGTGAGAAAAAGGCACGTCAGGCCAGTCTTACAGGGGTTTTTGGCCCTGTGTTTTCACAGGACAGCCAGCATCCCAAAAGGGATCCAATACATGGGGCACCAGCTCTGTTGTGAGAGGGAATAGGATGGAGCTGAGTCTTGCTGAGTGCAGACATGTCTGAGACATGGGAGGGTGGAAGACTAATGTGCAGGGGTAGAAAAAACTGGGAAATGCTGAGGGGAGACCTGCAACAGGAGCGAGGAAGCTGAGAAATGGGAAGCCTGGAGCTTTCCCTTGTGATAGGGATCTTCTGTGGTAGTAGAAGGAGGTTCAGAAGTGTGACATTTACTGGGTTCCAAAGTACTGTGCCCTCTAGTCCTGTAGCAGGACTCTGGTATGGGGCTGCTGCTTCCTTTGCTGTATTTCTGCTTTGCTGAGCCTTAGCAGGGTGGCAGAGCTAAAGCCTTGAGTAAGAGAGCCTCAAGCACCCTTATTGTATAAGCTTCCTAGAGTAGCCAAGGGAGACAGTGCCCTTTTTCAACTTTTCATGATCTAGCTCTTACCCATTTTAAAGATTATGAAAAATTCTTGAATTATGTTTCCCCGGGAATATGTTTTCCTCAAACAGAAGGAAATAACCATTTGTTTTTTGGAATAACTTCCTGCCTCATGTAATACTGTTTTTTTAATGCTAGAAGTTATAGAAAACATTAAGAAAAATTCATAAGGTCTCTTGGTTAGAAATTATCATTTCACAGTAGTCCCTCAGAGCTGCTATTGAAGACATAAACCCAAAGCTGAAGTCTATGCAGAAGTCAGCATGAAAGCACAGGACTTCACAAGGGACTGCCCATTGCAAGAGACAAGTCACTAGATGTGGTCATAGATGCTACAGCAACCAGGAGGAAGAAATTTGTGTTTGATCTTTCCCTTAACAGTCTTCTAAGCCCTCTGGGAGTGTTCATCCCAGCAATGCTAAGGTCAGAGTGTTCAAAACTGAGCTGAGAGAATTACATTGGACAGGCTCTGTCTGCAGAGTTTCAAGTACTGCAGACTTTTTGAAGAACCTTAGACAGTCAGTCCTTATTAACTGCTCCCAGCCTGGCTTTTACTAAACATCGTGCCTGAAATGCCTCCCATAAGGATCTAATCTTTTTTTTAATGATTCCCATGAACAGCCATTCCAAGAAGTTGGGATTTACATACATTTTTAGTTTTTTCTACTCTCTGCCACCACTTTCACTTACTCCCTTTCTTTTTATCTATTAGAGAACAGCTAGAAGGTAACACTGTTCCATTTCCAAAACAAGTTATTTTTTTTTTGTAACAGAAAAGCAAACCTAAAAATTCCTGCAAGAAAATTATTTCCCAAAGAATGCAGAGTTAATGCCATAAAACATAATTACACTGAAAAATTCTGCAGTGAATTAGAGTTCTGTCGGGTTCTGAGTTTGTCTGCATGTGTTTTATTATTCTGTTAGATGATATTCCATGGGACATAGAATAAATGTTGTGTTTCTTAAAGGTTTATGAGACATGTCAGGAATTTCTGAAATTACAGACATATTTTGGAGAAATATACTCATTCACTTTTTCATGTTTGTAATTTTTCCTGTAGTCCTATGATGGACATAAAAGTCCTCTGCCTTCTTGGAAGAATGCTGCCACATGCAGATGCTTTAGACGACAGCTGAACATCTCTATTCTGAGGAGAAGCTGTGCATCTGATGGGCGTAATGCAAATAGTCATCCATCTGTTGTCAAATAAAGTTAAGAGAAGTTCACTTGTTTTAATCTAAATAGTCCAGGTAGTCCATCCAGATTAGAACTGCAGTCCCTGTAATGCACAATGATTCCTTATGTCATTGTTTAAAATCTATGTCAGAAGCCCCCAAACAAATCATAAATATGAAACAGAAAATGAGTGATGAAGAAGAATCCAATGAGGTAGAAAAATCTGACCTAACTTCTATATTGAGTTCTAGTGCTTTTGTGAACTGGCCAGTATGTTCCATGTCACAGTGCAAGTTTTGTAAGCTAAACATCCTTATGGCAAGAATTCACCTTTTTTCCTTATTTGTATCTTGCTCTTTTTGCTTGTTTCCTTTAAGTATTTTCATTTCAGATACTGAGCTTGATGTCATAACATTAGTTTCTTCTGGATTTTTTTCTCTACTTTGTCTCCTTTCTGTAGCAGTACAGCCTGTTCTTTAGTCATAAGGACAAAGTTCAGAATGGAAGGCACCAGGATTTAGAATTTAGTCTTTAATAAGAGTTAAACAACCTTTTGTTCTACTGTAAGATACTTACTGACACAACAAACAGAGTTTATTTGCTACAGGAACTGAAAAAATTCTATTAAGTCAGAAAAAGGAATTCTGAGCTTTTACCTTTGTTGTCTAAAATCTGTTTTCCTCTGAATTCCCCTTTTACAAAAGATTGTGGGGAAGTTGGTTACTCGGTTGATTTCAAAGGGGAAGGAAGTTAAATAAAGCTCCCAAGTGCTATTGTGCTCAAGTGCCCTGTCAATATACACAAACTGTTACGGTTTTCTACAGAAATTTACCTAATCTTGGCATGAAAATGTTGTTGTCATAAAAGATCTTTCAGTCTAGACCAAGAGGGAAAGGCAACTACTCTCTCCAGCGATAGGAACTGGAGGGTTATGCATGTTGTTTTTGAAAGCTGACTTGTACACAGTCTATGGCAGTTTTCCTCTGCCTCATCTCCAACATAATTCACCTTGTCAGAGGAGTCAAGAGACTTGATTCTTCTATAAAAGAACAAGGGTTAGGACAACAGGTAAATAATGAATAACAGAGAGATCTGCTTGCATTACTTCCACTTCTCTTTAAGATGCAATGGATCAGAAGATGAGTACCCTGTGTAACGCTCAGGAATTCTCTGAGGTAGTTGTTAAATCTTAAGCTACTTATCAGATGTCTTGTGCTGGGGCTCGAGAGCCTTGCTGACCATGACTAATTTGTCCTCAAGTTCCATTGAAATGTCTTGGGCTTCTTGAAAGGGCTCTGCCTAATAATGCATTACAAACACAATCCCATCTGTTAAAGCTCAGTGTATCTTTGGCCTTGTAATAGCTGAAAAATAATATGTTACTGCAGTGATACTACACAAGCAGTTTATTTGAAGATTATGTGGGTTTGACACAGCAAACTATTACGTCTTTATAATTCTAGTTCTATCCTTGATGAATTCAGGAAAGTATTATGCAAATAAGGATTTTCATACAGTTATTCTGCTTTTTTTTTTTTATTACTGGCCTTTTATCAATAGTTTGAACTAGCAAAAAAAATATAATTGACAGGTTAAAATATGGCTGTATATAGTCATGGATAGATAGCTCAGAATCATAATTACTAGAGCTTAATAACTTCATCACATTTTAATTATCAACAGTTGTCTGAAAAATCGTAATAAATTGCAACTCCAAGTTTTTATTGTCTTGACATAATCTTATTATAATTTTAGATACAAAAAAAACCCCAAACAAACAAAAAACCCCAAACCTCAAACTCACATTTCCCACACCAATGAGCTCAAATAATGACACAAGAATATCATCTCCTTCCCACCTCTTTTCTTTATGAGACTTCATTGATGAAGCTCAGCTGGGTCACTATGACTGTCATCCAGCGTCATGAGAAATATAAATATACATGATTAATTCCCAGCATACTGCAGACCTGCAGTAGTCATGCCAGATACTGGCTGAGCATATGGGTGTAAACCTCGCTTTCCTACCCGCAGAATGTTCCATTTGTTCATGAAAATCTTGCAACCCAGAAGGGACAGGCTTCTTATCTTGCTTTCTTCAAACATTTCAGTAATATCAGTAAGCTAAAAGTGTTCTGTACTCCCCAGGCCCTGGTACAGAGCTGCCCTTGTCTGGCCACCACCTGCCTCATCCATTTTTTTCTTCTGTCTTCTTGGTATGTCTTAACACCTAACACAAAGAAATGTTATGATTTTGGTGCCAATTTACCTTAAGCAAATTTGAGCAAAGCTTTACCCTTATGCCCCTTGCCTTAACATGGTAAAAGCTTTCATGTCACTGAATACATGCAGATTCAGACCCAAATTCATATAATTAATTAGTACAAGGACTTCTAGGCCTAAAGAAGATTTTTTTTTTCCCTTTAGTATTCAATAACTAAATAAAAACCAGGGTAGGGGAAAGGAGACTATATCTCCTTTAGCTAGTATCTAATGATGTCTGAGAGGCAAGGCTGTGACCCTCACCTTTGAGTTACCTCTATTGTAGATGTTGTGGCAAACCTTTCAGAGAGCCATTCTTTTATGAAGATCATGAGTAAACATTTTTACCTTTGACCTTGTGAATTTGAAGCAAGATTGAACTAGGAAGTCCTTCAGAGAGCTGTGGTACTGACAAGTGTGTGTTTAAAGTAGTACACACAAAAAGGTGAATGTTTTTAACAACTTTCCCAGTGTGGTTGTGCAGAATGTTAAAACAGAAAAAAACCAGTTGTGCACAATTCACTGAAACAGACCTCGCTTCTCCTTATTCTTTACCTTCCACCTCAGCAGAGCACTGCTGCTTACTTCATTTGGTAACAGTCTAATAATCCCAAAGAAAGCACTTTTTATAAGATTTTAGCTGTCCAATGTGCCATTACATCTGTACAGTTTGCAGTGCACTTAACTATCACACATTTGTGCATATCCAGGGACAACAGCAGGCTTCACCCTTTAAATAGAAATAATATACCTTTATTGATATTTCTGGACTAGTCTTTTAGCATAACAAACTTTCCTGAGCTGCAATGCTGCCATGGTTTGACCATGCTGTAATGAGAAGATGTTGATGGGAGATTAATTTAAAAACAGCCAGAATCAGGCTTAATGAATGTAGATCGTGACAAAGTAGAGTTCAGCATGCAAAGCCAGGTTTGCAACAATCCCCAAATGACAACCAAGCTGTTGCAGCAACTTGATAATTGAACACCTAATGTGCTCCAAAAGTGTCTCTGGAAGGTGCCAAGTGTGATCTTTCCATCCAAATGGGCTTGGTGAGGTTTATGCCCACCTGATCCACGAGGAGGTTGGAGGTAGGTGGACCCTCAACTCATGTGGATTGCTGCTATTTAATAACTACTTTTGGAATTGGGAGGCCCACCAGCCTGAATCCTTCTCTCTAGCAGTGCATGGTGAGCATGACAGAACCACAGCTGAGCTCTCTAACTCTACTCCATCACCCCTGTGTTAGGAGGCTGAGGAGGACAGGCTGGGCTGATCTTTACCCAGGGGAAATGTCCGACTAAACCAAACTGACATTGCAGCCCTATGTGCAGCTGAGCTTTTGGGTTTTGACTGTGCGTAACTTTATTTGCACTTCCACAGAAAAAGAATTGTTTATAGATTAACATGCATTGGAATGATTTTGACTTCATTTTGATATATGAAAATGTTCTGTATGTGCACTTTTAGTACTTAGAGTCTCCTATAACTTTAATTAAAATTCTATGAGCTTTTTTGGAAAAAAACTCTTAGTAATAAATAATTAATTGAATAATAAATAAGTAATTGTAGGAATTATACATATGTACTTCCCTTGGGTCTCTGCGGCATTATTTTAATTAAGGCTAAGGTCCTTATTTGAATAAATGAATGACAATAGGGATATTTTTAAAAAAAATCATATTGATTCATTCAATATCAATGTTTCACTGAGAAACTTTATTAAAAAGAATGAAGTGATTCAGATAGATTTCTGGTTCTTGGCAAATGCAATCTATGTTCTTTCAGAAATCTAATTTTCTAGATTAGTGGTTTGTATCTGATTTTATAAATAAGTAAATGCTTATTGCTTCTATAATATAGCATGGAAAACAATGTAACCAACATGGTTATTTTTCTAGGGTCAGTGTTTCGGCAGTATTAATGCTTAACATGCTGCAACTATACAATGCTTCTGAGAGTTGTGTGTTTATTTAGTTGGGGCTTTGATTTTTTGGCAGAATAAAAGGATTTTGGTACAAGATATAGCAACATAAGTAGATAAGCCTTCTAGCACTTCCACTTGTTTCTTTACAAAGTAGTTACAGGAAGTAGTATCTTGATTCATAAAAGAAGTAATTAAATGGAAGAATTAAAGCTAGAGGAAGATCTCCATTTTTCTGGAGTATTTTGCTTTTAATAACTGGAATATTTTGCTTTTAATAAATGCATCTAGCCTTCATTTTGTAATGGAGTAGTAATGATAAAATGTCTTCATAGAGTAATCTACACATACAATGTAAAGGGATTCAAATGAATTAATGTTTAGAAATGGACTGAGGATTTAGCCCTTTTGGCTCTCACAACAGGCATGCTGCACAAATCTCATTGACTCGGTAGGAAAGAGATCAGATCAAAGGGAGACAGGACAGAACAGTGTTTTAAGTGA
The DNA here is from genome assembly GCA_018697195.1 of Certhia americana. Lineage (NCBI taxonomy): Eukaryota > Metazoa > Chordata > Aves > Passeriformes > Certhiidae > Certhia > Certhia americana. Next base: position 9,150,021 of record CM031862.1, read on the forward strand.
TCAGTTTCTCCATTCCTTTTCCCTAGATCCAGATCAGCCTTAATCAAACCTGACAAATATCTGCCAAACTTGTTCTTAAAAACATTCAGTGTTCTATATCAGATTTTTCCTATTATTTCACCTCAGTCTTTCTGGCTGCACCAAGTCCCGTTGCATCTTGTAAAGAGAACGGTCCTCCTCTTTATAAGTGCTTTTTATGTACCTCAGGATTTACCATGTCTTTATTCATGCTCAGCATTGGAGGGGTTTTAACCCTTTTTTCAGAGGTTGTGCTTCCTAGATCTGAAGTAATTCTGCTGATTTCCTTGCATTTTTCTAGTTCATCTGTGTCTTTAAGAACCTATCCCCTAAACTGAACAGCCTTCTTGAGCTGTAGCTCTTTAGTAGCAGAGTAGAAGAATTATTTCACACATCCTATTTAGATGTCCTGGAATAAACTTAGAAAAATATACTTTGCCTAAAATATCCTTTGGCACATTGTACTAAAGCCAGTAAAGAGCAGAGAGAAAAGAGTCTGTGTGAACTGTGGGAGTGTTTGTGGTTCGAAATTGATGAAATGTACTTTTCATACAGATGCAAGCAGAAATTTTTCTGTGATTGATAGCTCAAACTACGTACCTAATTTGAGATGACATTTCAATTTCTTTGCTGGTGATGGTTTTGTGGTTTCTTTCCAGAAAAGGAAAGGGCTTATTTTTCTGTTACTGCCAGGTTTTTAAGTTAAATTTCCTCTTTTTCTGGCTGTGTTTCATAGTGAAAGAAGAGTAAGGAAAAAGTTTCTATTGTGAGATAACCTGTAACATCTAGCTGCTTAGGAATTTAATATAAAACTGGGACTAGAAATTGTTCAGTGAGCAAGTTTTTTTCTGTTTTCTAAAGGATAAAATTTATCTGCCCTCTGAGTTTCTGGTGCTGTGAGTGCACAGAGCTGCTGAGGCCAGCAAGTGTCCCACGCAGTGACCCTGTCCTTCTGGTGTGCATTGTAGGGTCCAGTCCTGTGTCTCACAATGGATCAATATGAGCAGTAATTTAAAGCTTTTCATATTCATGAGGCTCCTTAACCTTTTCACCTTTGCTATCCTACCTGCCTGCTCTGACAGCTGTTGCTGACAATGGAGGAAAATTTAATATCAGCTTTAATATCCTCTTTTAAAAAAAATTTTAAAAAATACACTAGCCCAAACAAGTTTTGTCCTTTATTTTCTATATTTATGTAGGGTCAGTTCTGGTCACTTAGAAATATTGACTTACTAATTGGTATTTGAATGTACCATGTGGAGATCTGTATTGACATTTAGACCCTAACTGGAATATGTGATTTAAAATGCTGAACACATTACAGAGATGTGTAGTTTTAACCAACTTCTGCTCATTATAATGAAATTAGCATTATTGAACATCATGAAAATTTGCTTTGGTCATGGACTGTATCCCAGTTTTATAGTTTCCAGAAACATGACATCTCTTCATTTGGTTTGAACTTTTATTATGGATAAGAATTCTTTCAAGAACTGAATACCATATTTTCATAAAAAGAAACTCCCTTTTTCTCCAGGTGTGGGTTAGATTCTGTTCTTTGCTCTTCATTTGCTTGGTTGCAACATACATAGCTTTCAGCTAAATTACTTTGTAAACATATCTCAGCAACCAGTAATACGTATTAAAATCTTAAAAAATAATCCAAAACAAACTGACATAATGTTCATAAATTTTGCACCACTGCTTTAGTTTGACAATTATAGATTGATCATCCGGAATTCAAACCAATTAATCTTGACTCCTACTCTTCACTCCGTCTAATTAATCTGTCCAGTTCCTGTAAAAGACCAGGACTCAGTCTAAGAACCTAAGCTGTGCTGATTTAATCATTGCCAAAGACACCTGATCATCTGAGGCTCAGCCCTTTCCTGAACATCAGTCTCCGATCCCATGATAATCTGATGCCATGAGAATCTAGTTGAGAGCATGGGAAGAGTTGTACTGAGCAGCACCACTGTCACATCTGGGCTCTGAGAGGGGATGTAGGGGGTACCTAGGCTGGGGAAAGTAGAAGACAAGCACATAAACTGTTTCCCCTTAACAATCTCCTCAGCTATTTTTACATCAGGGGCTTTGGGATGATTTCTGGGAATGTAATAATCCTCAATGCATTGCTTTTGCCTTAGTTAATAAAATATCTCCATGAGCTCAGCTGAAATTTGAACACCTACAGAATCCTTTAGTAGGGATGGCCACGTATCTGCTACACCAAAGTAGGTGCAGGGCTGGAGAAAATCTAGAAAATACCATGGTGGATGTGATGCTATGCATTGTAAACATCCCATCCACAAAGCACTAAAAGGAGATTAGAGCAGTAAAATGGATGCAGATCACAAAGCAAGCCTTTAATTCATAAAGATGTGCATGAAGAGAGCATGCAACAAAGTTGCAAATGATGCATTTTTCTATTTTTACTTATAACTCCCAAATGAGATATTGAATTAAATTACTGTGCTACTGGACAGTGGAATTTGATGGAATTTGCAGTGAGGATTACAAATATATCTGGAATTACTAAGTGATAACAACTTTGGCAGAAGATATTAAACCTTTTGATTTCAGGACCCAAATGAATCTCTTGCCCACTCTTACTCACTCCTTGCTCTGGTGTGGTGGAGGTGTCCTGGCACACAGGCAGTTTCTCACAACTCCTTCGGAAGCACCAGTTGCCCTGGTGACCAGTGTAAGCCAATGAGAAGTTCTCTGCTCCTTATGCTACTCTTTATTTCGGCTCAAAACATTTTTCCTTAAATGTAGACTCTTTCAATGATACTGCCTTTTGAAGATAATGTCAAAAGAGTTTTCAGATTTGAGTATTTAAAAATTTAGCGTGTAAGCAGGTGAACTTAAAATGCCAAAACTTTCCCAGCTACTTTGCAATTTTTCAGTATTTGAGCAAAAGATACTTCTCTGTTAACTCTACAATGAGAAGAAACAGGTTTGCTGGCTATGAAAAAACAGTGTAAATAATCAGTTTTTTTCAGGTCATGATACATAGTGTGTACAGCTGTGTAGCAATTTGAAAAACCTATTTAAAGAGTACAGGCTTACTATTCCTATTAGTACCTTCCTGTAGTTTTCAAAATTTAATTTGTGGCTCTATTACCAAAAATGTTTTCCAAAGAACAGTAGAGGAAAATCCTCTTGAACACTGGATCTCAGATTTACTAATTTCATTATCGCACGACATGTTAAATGCACAGGACAAAACATGTGGTGCCTCTCTAATGATAACAAGAAGTATTAAATGAGGGTTTTTTTTTTACTTGAGTCATAGTTGCTTGTTCAGTTGCCAGCTGAGAGGGAGAAAATACCTGCTGGATGGTACACTGAACACGTTCCTGGTAAATAAGAGTCTGTTTCCTTAAGATAAGATAAAGGAAAACTAATATATGAAGAGGAGCTGGGATTTTTGAGAGAAACCAGATATTTCTACTCACAGAACCACTTAGACAGGGGCAGTGCTGGGTTTTATTGCATGAAAAAATAAAGCCATATTCTGATATGATGTAAATCAGCCTAAATATGAAGTTAGGGAAATGTGCACCTTGTGAAACAGATCTGAAGATGTTTTTCATGTAAGTACTTAGGCTAAGACTTGAAGACTGAAAAGGTGCATTCATCTTAGTTCTGAAGCTTATCTAGTAGCTGATTCCTTTTAATCACATTACAAAAAGACATATGTAGTTTAACCATACCATTAGTGCCAACTGGGTGTGCAATATGTTAGTACAGGAGCATTATTGCTTTATCTCCACTGGAAGTTAATGCAAGTAATTTTGACATCTGAAAGATCCTGTAATTTGAGCAATTAAAACCTTACTGCCAGTGCAATCCTGCGATAAGTAAAGTAAAATATCATTACAAGCCTAATTTTATGTAATTTTTTCATATTTAAGCAAACGTCTTATAATTTTCACAGGAAAGGCATTTAATGAATCCTTTACTAATACCCCATGCAGCATATCCCACAAAACTCATCATAATGTCAAAGCTATCATTAGACACAAAATGTCTGCATTCACAGAGCATCTGCTCAACTGACAGAAATCTGCTCATTGTCTCTCCATTTCAGAACAAGCAGAAGGGAGAATGAGATTTCCTGAATCACTGATTCAATTAAAAGCTTCAGGAGCCTTAAAAGGTGCTTTCTCCCTTCCCTAGTTCTATCTTTTTTTTCCTTTGACAGAATGCAGAAGAGAGTTTATACCTCAACCAAAAAAACCATAGCCTTCAATTTCAGGGTCCAGGAAAATGCCAGGTGGACCCTCAGCATTTTGTTGGTTCCATATTTCATTCTTCAGACTCATGAACACAGGCAGTAAACACAAATCTATGCAAGTGGATTAGAAGGATGATTGCTTGATGATGCATTTAAATTGTCAAGATAGAAGTGCTTTTAGCTCACCTAGAAAATGGATTTGAGCTACTGACAAGGATTAGGCTAGACTTCAATATGAATTCAGCCCTCCAGCTCCCAGGGTGTTCAAAATTAGCTAGTTTCAGATTAACATTGAGATAATCTAAAAATCAAAGCAGGAAAGCATTTTAGAGAGCATATTTAAAAGCATATTTAGCGTTTGAAAGCCTATTTATAGAGTAAAGCTAAACTTTGCAAAAAAACTTCCCTGAAAATTTATGACCAATGCTTGCTCATCTAGTGAGCAATTTCTCTGTCATTTTGTAACATTAATCCCAGAACATGAGGGTCTAGCCATTAGCCATTCATAGATTAGTAACTGAAGAGAGCTCTTAGACTTTTCAACGTGAGCTAGCAAAGTAGAAATAATAAAAAATCAAAGTGTATTGCCGCTGCCAAAATGAATCCATTATCTTGTCATGTTTACCCTTTTAATAGGGTACGCTGAGCAGGTCACACTGTGAAGTAAGAAACTACATGTTGAAGGCACCAATTTGAAGTCCAGTGGTTTTCATCAAATGCTTCAATTTCTAAAATGTGATAACCAGAGAACATAAGGACAGCCATACATGAGGCAATTTTCTGTGATGTCGTGTGCTTTGAGACTATTCTGCTGCACCTCCATTATGAACAGGGTCTCTGAGCCCATTAGTCTCTGGATTTCCATGGGATAATTGTCACATTCCAGTTGTCTAAATCAGCTATTTAAGCATCTTTGGGTGACTGTGAGCAGCAGTGCATAACATACCTTTCCTGGTGCATAGATTTGTATCCAGTAGCCAAACCCCCAGTCTAGGGGAAAAAGCAGACATATGGCTAAGTGTTTTGTTGGATGGAGACCATAAGTGAGAGAATTAAAAAATGATGTTCTGTTTCTTCCTTTGGTAAGAATCCTACATAGCACACGCAATGCTTTATTAAAATGAATCTCTTAGTCCCATTGTGAATGAAAAGATGTTATCCATTTGCAAACAAACATATCGATGTTTATACCTTTGCAAGAACAGAAGTGGGGGAAGTAATACACAACGTTAAAAATAGAAAGCTAACGAGTCAATGATGTCTAAAGGTGTAATTGTTGAGAAAATCCAACATTGTGTTTGTGTTCCCCATTACACAAAAAATTTACAAAATGGATTCAGTATTTGATTAGTAGGTGTGGAAAAATGTCATGGTCTGAAGTTACTAATGTAGTCTAACTTTTGATTGCACTGAAGATCTGACAGTGAGGACTGTGAAAACAAAGGGATTAATTTATATCTGGTTTCACACCTATGCATATCAGCTGCGTCCATTTCTGTAACTTGCTCATGCTGCCATAATCAAGCTCCAAGGCTTGAAAATACAATAAATTCTTATTCCGTAGGTAGATCCAGATATATTTTTTAAAGACCCAAAACTGGGAGCTGTTTTCCTCGGAACAGAGATGTGTTTATGCTGCAGAATGCCAGACAGCACACAGCAGTGGTTTTGAACCTGTGGGCAAAGGAATCCACATAACACAGCCGAGAAAACCTACTGTTAGTAGACTAAATTTGCTCTCAGGGGGCTGGGAGTGCATCTCTGCTGGAAAATTTTAGGACTTCACAAGTCAGGAAAGACTGAAAACTGCTTGTTCAGAGGCAATCAGTTAGCTTAGAAACCAGAGACAATCTACCTCTGTGTGACTACTTTGTTTTGTCCCATGTCTTTCAGGAAAATAAAGAATATTGGCAGGAACTAGATTATTTGAACACATCCTATAAGGAGAGACAATTCCACTTAAGATACTTAAAAAAAGCTAATGCAGAACTAAAGGGGAATTTGTGCTCCTAAGGGTTAGAGAAATCACATCTCCAATGTGTAAAAATTGTTTCTTTCACAGTTTCTTTTAGTTTTTAATGAAGTAATGACAGTTGCCATGTTTTGAGAATTTTCCTGCTTTTATTTTTCATAACAATGCTCAGATTTCCCAGAGCTCTGAAGTTTCAATCTTTTCCACCCATAAATAATTCCTATTAAATTTCTAAGTAAAATTCTTATGTTTGAACTGCAGGTTAGTTATTATTTATTGGATCCTTTCAGAAGCCAAGGCTGGCAGAGTAGGTGCACAGCACGTTTGAAAACAAGGCAGAAGAAGGAGGTTATGGAGGAATGCAGTAACTTTCCCCAACATCTCAAAACAGGTTTCTGTTAGAGGTGGGGTTAGCAGCAATTCCTTGTGCCCCAGGTGAGTCAGAACCTAGAGAGACATGCAAGGAAACAGGAAAGGCTATCTTTCCTCAGACCACAAGAGTTACAGATACCTGCTGTACTTCACAGGAAACAATGGAAATTTCACCCTAAGATGAACCCCCTGAGATGTGGCTCCATGTGTATCTTGGAGATATGGCAACTACCTTCTTTGTTTGGAAGCTTACCTGCCTCTATTCTGGTGTTAATGGAAAACAAGCTTTATTGTGAAAGCTAGCAAACATCCCAAACTAATTCCCTCCAAAAAGCTTGCACCTCAGTGAAAAAAACCAAAACTATAGACTTTAGCAAGTCTCTTAACTACTGAAAATCAACTCATTGATCTTTTTTCTCATATTTAATCTTCTGTCTGGTCTTCCCATATGGTTTGTTTTTTTTCTGTACTTCCCAACTGCATGTGATACTCCATTCAGACTTTGGCCCAGACACATCTCAGAATGTGTTTGCAATGGTCCCAACCAACCTGCATGGTACCTGTGGGTGGCTTTGTCATTGATTGCAGTGGCATGTTCAGACCTCTGGCCACTTGATGGAGCTGTTATGAAGAATGTGAAAGAGCAAAACTGCAGCTAGACCAGAAGTCTGAACAAAGACTGGGATGAGACCACATCACACACTTCTCACAAGAATTCATGCCAAGCACTTAGGTGATCAGGGAGTTAGGTGAAAAACAGCAGTGAGAGAAAGAAGATCTTGCTATTTTAGACAACTTGTGTTTGGGAATGTAAATGGAAAAATGTTGTTTTCATTTTCTTCGGTTTCAACAGGTGATTGAGCTTGGAGCACTTGAACAAAATGCGGAAGTGTGGTGAAACTGAATTTAGCTGTCTGTGCCAGAAGCAATCTCACAGAACATCCTTGGTTTTGCCTGATGAAATTGATATTATACACTGTGAGGAAGAGTAAGAGAATTTTGTAATTTAGTGCCAAAAAAATCATGGAAAATAGAAAAAGTCTAAATTTAAATTTTTGTAAAGCATCAAAAATGGTCATTTTCAGAACTCTAAAAGAAAGGAAGACTACAGAGGGAGCATAAACTCTGTTTTATGTTCTTTCTGGGATTGTCTTAAAATTTCAAAAATTATATTTTTTTTAAAAATTTTTTTTTTTTTTTTTTTAAAGCAAATAGAAAAATTGAATATTTTTTGAACACACACTTTCTAGACCTGTCTATTTACCATGATTTTCAGAATGATCAGCCTGGAGGAAACAGTCACTGGGAAACATGGTGGTACATGGGCTTTCTTTCATTATTCCTATTTTTTATGATCAGAGAGGGTTTATTTTTCTTTATACAGTTCACCTGGATGGATTGAATCCTATGGGACACTATATATATTCTCCTTCCAGGAGGGCACAAGGATACATGAGAGACCATGAAAGTGGACTAAGGTCATGCAGCAGCTGAGTTAGCTGGATTAGATTAAGGTTTTGGGGGGGTTGGGTTTGTTTTTCTGATAGCTGCTGTGAAAAAATAAATAAAAATATATCATGTGGTTAAAAAATAGGAAAAATAATAGCCACAATTCAAAAAAATGTATACCAGTGAATCTTTATTTCTGTAAACATTTCCATTTTAATATTTGCCAAGGTCCTCAACTCCCATTTGAATTCATATGAAAATTAATAGAAAATAATGTTGTGATTGGATATAATTAGGTCATCACCTGGTCATCTTCCTGGGGAAGAGGCCTGTGCTGACTTACCATCAGGACTGAGCCCAGTGAGGACGCAGTTGCTACAGGGGAAAAATGTTTAATATTCATGCTGCCCACATTCTGTTGATAAACGAGAGATTTCATGCACAGTAGTTGTCAAGACACGTTTTATAGGTATGAAAGTCACTGTGTAAAACTTCTTATAGTTTTGCACTGCTTCACTGCAGGACATGCTTAATTAATACACCAGAGGGTCGTTTATTCTTTGCAAAATATGAGCCCGTCAGTGTCACTGAAAGCTCTGACATTGCAGAGATGTGAGTCACATCAGTGAAAGCTGCCTGAGGCTGCATTTAACCTTGTGCACTGAAGCTGAAAAGTAATTAATAAATACTCTCAAGTGTTGTTTTTCCCTCCCACCAACTCAACATCTTAATTACAGGGGAATAGGTACAGAGAAAACTGCTCTCATGTAGTTGTTCTGCCCTTCTTTGCAACATTTCTTACCAAAAATGCCCATAGTCGCAGACTAAAATACCTTTAGTGATATCACCAAAGTAATCTCAAATCTTATATATGTAAAACTGTTATTCTTTTTTAAATTACAAGCTTTGGATGGATACTTTCTGGCTCTTTTTCCAATGCCAAGGATCCTGGTCCCAGGTGGAGCCTTACTTACTATGGTAAGAAAGGCAATAATGGTAATAATAAAAATAAATGTACTATCTCCATATGGTCTCTATTTAGACATCCAAACCCTACACGTGTTTCTAAGCCAATTCAAAGGAGACAGTCCCAAGTGCTTTCAGGCATCCAAGTGACATTGATAATAGGGAAACACTAGGCATAAGAATAGGTATGGAATTGCAATTTCAGTTTTGTCATTCCTATTGCAAGACAAATAAAACAATATTCAAAGTTTAAATAAAATTTGACAAATCATAATCATGGAGCAAAAAGTAGATTTTCATGGGTCATGTACTCTCCTAACTCTAGAGAAATAATGATACTTATAGAAATGTAGAAAGTTGTGAGTAATCAAAAATTCTAGAAGGGATCAGCAAAGGATCCCTTCAGTTTTGCAGCTGAGACCATGGGGTGTTGACCTGGTTCTGTAGGGTTCTTCCTACTCTCTTAATGACGAGGGAAGTCAGCCCAATAGCTCAAGGGCTGTTATTCAATCCAATTAATTTAGTGATCTATACTTTTTGCACATCATGACTTATTTTAAAGAGATTTAGACAGCAGATGAGGTCTGAGCGTTGCAGATGAACAAAGATACTGCACTGTTTGGAGAGGTCAGAGCTAAACCTTGATAAGCTGTAGGTTTGCTGTCAGAATAAGAAAAGGAACAGGAGAAGAAGTCAATGAAAACACAAATACTGAAGGCGAAGTGAGAAAGTGGGACGGTGTGCTCCTGCTAGGGTTGGCTTTGAGAATTTGTTTATAGATTTTATTTTATTATTAGGTCACAACCACTGAAAATATCTAATTGTGAAACAGCCTGTTGGAAAGGAAGGACACCTGAAACTGAGAAAGCCTGTTCCAGATCTAAAACTTGCAGATACATAGTCTTCCGTCTATTAAACTGACAATGATTTTGCAAATTATTCCAGATAAATGTGGTGGGAAACATTTGTGTTGCCAACATGAAGGGCAGGATTCTCTTGGCTATAAAAGGAGAGAAGAGAATTGGCTGAACTGCAGTTGCTTACTATGTTGGTAGGTAAATTTGGTCAAATAAATCCTGACCTCGATTTTTGAAATAACAGAGATGATGTATCAGGTCTCCAGATTCCTGAACTTGGATTTTTATATGATTGTTGTGTTTTTCATGCACTTAGGGACTGACTTTGCTAACTTTTTCTCTGCCCCAAGCTAAGCTAGTGATCTCATGCAAAATGAAATCAGAGTTCTTTTTGTGATCACCTAAGGCCAAGAGCTGGATAAAGTAAAAAACACTTCACTCAGCCAAATATCGATAGGTTTTGCACTACAGCCACAGGATCTGACAGTGCTGATTAGTTGGCCTCGCTTCAGTTCTCCTCTGCTGCATCTTCATCACTTGCTTTCCTCACAAGCTTAATTCAGATGTAATCTTGGAAGCAGCCAGATTTTCCACTAGTGAATAAAGATGACATGCTGCCTTGTCTTTCCTCTTCCTGATTCCACATTCCATCGATTTATTAAACCCCTGAGTTTTGATGACAAACTATGTTTCATCATCCTTCTCTGAAGGGGTATTTATCATAAGTAGATCATTGTTGATGTTGATTCATGCCTTCTCTGGAGAGCAGTGATTTTGAATTGTCTTATATTCATATTTCCTCTCAGGCTATTCTGAAATAAACAATTCTCATGCCTAATTTTATCAACATGCTTTTGATGCGGTTTTGGGCTTGTTGTTGTCACCCCCCCTTCCTTTCTGAATTGCTTTGTCATTTTCTGGACGGGTGTTTGTTGAGGTGTGAGTCACAGAAATGGAACAGTATTAAGGTATTCTTTAGTGCTTTCAAACAGATCACACTAAGTAGAACAATAATGCATTATGTTGGTTATTGTTCCATAGGCTAATTATCAAATCAGATAATGTTGGGGAAGCAAACTTGTAGCAGACATTAATTATCGATGCATGGACTGGTAGCAGATGGCAGTATTTGCAGTAGAATATAAGTTGATGGTTCAGTGGATTAATTAAAGCTTACACAATATCATGCCCTCCACTCAAAACATGGTGTAATAACAACTGTGTGCTTTTAAAAAAAGGAAAACAATATTTAGCTGTGTTTCTTTAACTGAATAGATTTTCCTGCAAGCAGAAAGAGTGAAAGGAATAGTTGATTTCCCAAAAATTATTTTAGTGGCTTCTATTTGCCTTAGGAGTGCTCAGAATGGGCATGGCAAACAATGGGTAATTACTGTGGAGTATATTAGCAATTGTGGAAACAGGGACTAGGTATAGTCATGTGCCTTTCTTCACAATGGTTTGTCTGTAGAATTCTATTCCATTTTGCACTGTCTGTTGGTTAAATTAATCTGTATCTCTTCTGCTTTGTGTCTTCACCCTGAACTACATAAGAACCCTGGTACATCCTCTCTACAGAGATTGGACATGGTTTGAATCATCTCAACACAAAAAAAAAAAAAAAAAAAAAAACAAAAAAAACCCAAAAAAACCAAAAAAAAAAACACCAAAAAAAAAAAAAAAAAAAAAAAACCAAACCATGAACACAACTTTTGTCTGGCCAAAATCTAAGACTGTTCCAGCTCAGATCTGAGGGCAGAACACATATGGCCAACTTCTACCAGGAGGGCATTTTCTGCTGGGGAGGCACTGACCCATTATCCTGAATAATCTTCAGGAATAAGTTGTTAAGTGAGCATACTGCTCAGCAGTGCTTTGTCTGCTCTGAAAACCGTGGCTTTCCCCAGGAGTGAGCTGCAGTGCTTTGGAACTTAGGGAGCCTTCCAGGGAGGTCAGCTAGAGCCCTCCCATGCCATGCCACCAGTGCTGCATGCACAGCTCCTAAGGAAACATCTCTGCCTCAGTGAGGAGGCTCAAGGGCTGAGAAGCACATCTCGACATGTTTGGGCAGCATGGCTCATCAGAAACAAGCACTGAAGTGAAAAGGGCTCTGACAAGAAATCCCTTATTTGTGTTTGCTGTTAAAAATTGGTGAGGAGTGTGAGAGAGAGGTGCAGCATCACATGATCTATTCATAAAGGAAGCAAAAGCAATAACTGCTGCAACACTAATGAGGTATAAAATATCTCACCTGACAGCCACCAACACATACAGGCCTTGAATTTTTTTTGTCTCGGCAATATGAGCTCAGCCTAGACTTTATTATCTCCTGCTGGCTGTAAACATTATGGAAGAGACCAATCCAAGACATTATACTCCCTGTGTAAGTTATAAATAAGTTTAAAGATGCAACAATTAAGTTTATTGTCATTTTTTGAACTTTTGACAGTGAATATCTAATTTGGTAAGCAATAAACTCACAGTACCTGGCACTTTTATGCACACATCTCAGTTTTTGTCACTGCTGCTTTTGCATAGATCACATCTGGAGTCTTATATCTTGGCTCTCTGCAACCCTCAATTCTCCTCCCACAGATACCAGGGTAAATTGAGAATAACTCTACTGAGTGTTACAATGCACTGCTATAAATTCCTTGAAATGACTGGATAAATTCAAAAAGATATAGCATGTTTTTATTTACATAATCTTAGTTAATAAAGACTGGTGGCTGGTCAGTAGGAAAGAAATTATTATTCCCCCCAGAGTCCATAAGAATCCCTTACAGGGATAATTCCTTTCTCATTTAGCAAAAAATTTCCATTTAATTCCTTTTTTCCTTTTAATTCCTTTTTTTATGTGCTGTGAAATCCCTCTATAAATGAAGGCTGTATCTTCCTAAGTAACAGAGGGTATTTGGATTTCCTGTCTGTTTTACCACCTCAAATGATTTCAATGCATTTGAATTTCTTAACTAAGTACTGTGATTTCCATTTCCAAACCACCTTCAATATAAAAATGAAAAAGCCATTATTTATGGGAGGTAGTAACCAGATTTCTTCTTTCCAGTTCAAGCAGGAAGGTTGGAAGCTGTCTCATGACAAAGTGCATGGTTTTTTTCCTTGATTTAAGTATGTGTAGACACTCTATCATGCATATGTAGATCTGTTTGTTTCTAACAAGCATTTGAGAAGTTCAATAGTTTTTCATGACTAAGGGCCAATGGAAAGTTTAAAACTTGAAAAAGGTACTTAAAGGACTGAAGTCTTGATAATTTCATGTCATAGGGTTGGATTGCTTGGAAAATATTTGCAGTCCAAGAGAGTAGGAGTAATTACCATTGTGTTCTGACTCATTGTTGCACCCATTTCTGGGCAAAGCTCTCCAGCTGTGAGAGCACCAGCTCGGTGAGTTGATTCTACTTTTATTTTTCCGTTATATGACACAGAAATAGTCCAACCAAATCAATTCCATCAAGACTTAGCAGCACTTTTCTGCTGACTCCCTGGCGTTTCATGACTTCCTTGAGGCTAAGGCTTCCTAGTGTTGCTAAACCCAGTGCTCAGTTTTAATTTTAAAATATTGTTTTTCAGAACTTTGTTCAATACATTTCTCATAGATTTCACCAGTCACAAAATGTGTTTCCACAGTAACAAATAGAACCAAGTAATTGCCCGCGCACCCTTCCATAAATTCTTCAGGTGGTAATTTTTAAAATGTGCATAAGGACTTGAACAACTTTGCTGTTTCAAAGTAAACTTGCAGATTTCCAAGTGTCAGCCAAAAGATTTCCCACAGAGTTTCACTCAGATGTGAAATATCTCTGAAATAACTCACATGCAATTTTTTTTTTTGCTGCTGTTTTGTTTATGTGTCTATCATTCCTCTTCCCTACCAGTGGGACAGGTACAGCCACTGGGCAGGACCTGCCAAATTTCTGTCTGTTTGCTGCCATGAACCTCAGCAAGAGCACAGGGCAGGAGAGGAGGAGCTCTTTGCCAGCTGGGAAGCAAAGGTGGTAGCTATAGCTCAGGGTGGGGAATTGCTGTGGCCTCCCTGAGCTCCTCCAGGTGTAATATCCTCCAGTGCTGTATGTTCACATTAAAGAGCTATGTGATGGAGCCATGTTTGTTTGGAATAAGCAGGCAGCAAAATGCTTATGAATTGTCAACCAGATATCATTAATTAGAAAAGAAGGCTGAACAGAGCCCTGACAACTCCTGTAGGCTTGAGTCCATGCTGGTCAGCACAGCTCTTCCTTGTGAACTCCCCTTGCTGTCACTCCTGTTTCAGACAGCTCTTTCTCTGTCCTGCTGCTAGGGAGCTGTAACTGTGGGGAGTCCTCAGCCTCTCCAGGTGATTTATTACAGACCTTACCCATAAGTAAGAGCAAGTTAGGGTTGGGGTTTTTTTCCCCTGCCAACATCCAACATAAACCTTCTCTCTGCAACTGAATTAAAACCATTAGATTGACAGAATATTGCATGGATTTGTGCCAAGGACAGTGTGTGATGATTCCAGTAGGCTGGATAAAAATGGAGCAGTTCTGCGTTGGCTTCCACAGAGCCCATCCCAACCTTTGCTGCTGAGCTCCTGTAAAAACCCAGTTAAAATACGTGATGCTGGCTGGGGAATGCACTGCAGCTCTGCAGAGCAGGAGTATGTTCTGTCAGCACAGAGGCAGTGATTTGCCCAGGTTCAAAGGCAGGAGCACTGCTGGAGTGGAGTGAACTGCAGGGGAGCACAATACCCCAAAATCCCAATAACTTACTCTCTGCTGTTCTTTGGTGCCTGTTACACCAAGCTGCTACTTCAGCCTGTCCCTCAAGCCTCCTTTGGGCATGAATGGAGTTCAGCTTGCTGGGAAATGATGCTCCATATAAGGATTTGATATCAGTATGATAGCATATATTAGAATAGCATTATATCTAATTTAAAGTATATTAACCTGTCTCCTGCCCTGATTACTAAAATCCTGTCTGCAACAGTAGAAGTCTTCATCTCAAACAGCTGCATGGAAAGCACAGAGAGTAACGAGAACAAGAAATATATGCTGATAATCCATTTAAATGCAAATACCTGGTTATTTGACCTGGGATGCAAATGCTGAAATATAGTCAATATTAAACTCATAGATCAAACTTTCAACAACAGTAGTTTAAAAATATGTGCATATACTTCTGTGAGCAAATTATTTCAAAGTTAAATTCAATAAATTTCAGCTGCTGCAAAGAGAAAAAGAACTGTTTCTTATTAAACTACAGCACAACACTCAGGTCTGTGCAAGAGTCTTCTCTGTTTGAAATCCCCAATTTTGTTTGCTTTCAAAAATCTCAGAACAGGGTTGATTGGTTCATTTCATTGATTAGTGAAGTTTTTCAAGTAGTGTACTAATCCTTACTCAATCATCATGACCAAATTGCTATTTGTTTTTGTTGTTATTATTTTACAAAATACATAGATATTTGGTTTAATTTACCTTTGGGGTTGTATTCTGCATATATTTAATTAAAAAAAAAAAATATCTCTTCCATAATCCTGGAATTTGGAATGTATTTTTCATCTGAGAGTGAAAGAACTTCATGATCAGCTGATTGCAAGCACTGCAGCTATAAGGGAAAACAAAACAAACAAACAAAAAAAGTAAAATAATGAATTGTTCTGACTGATGCAAAATAAAAATTCCATAATGATATTTTCACTGGATTCTTCAGACTATCAGAATCTGTATGTTCAAAATCTCATTTCAGAGATATTTACAACTAGTTGTCCAATTTTGTGTAACAATAACATATTTATATATTTTTTTGAATTTGGCTCATAGTCTGCATCACTGCACAATGAACAACTCTGAAAATTTAGTTAGTTTCTGTTTAGGATAACTCAGCTCTAAGGAAAAAAAAAACCTTTACTTGGACACTTTGTAAACTGATTATAAATTTGGTATTTTTGCTCCTTTAAATTCTTGATCAAAACAAACTTTGATCATTCTTCACCTTCCTTGGCACAGGCTTGGTGAAACTCAGTTTGGGAGAGTTCAGCAGCAATCTTGAATGTTTCTCTGGCAGAAATGTTTCTAAACTCCCTCAGATGCTTCGTCTGTGGCTTTGCTGTCTGTCCCCTGCAAACAGTCCTCAACTCCTGGTGTCCTCTCAGTGGAATTTGGAGTCATCTTTCATCTTGGAGTGAGAAATTTTCCACAATTAGATTGTCTATATGCTCCATTTGAGTGCAGCCTCTTGAGTGGCCAAGATGTGGGGCATCCTAGTCCACCCCAGGCTCAGTTACACCCTCTCACCATATTTTTAAAGTCTGTTACTTTTGCTGCTCTCCAACAAGATGAGGTTGCTGCTGAGGAGGAAAAATAATGAGCCTTACTCTGGTGCTGTCCCAAATCCATTTCAACGAGTCTTCCTTTGCCATAAAGAATAAATTCACACAAGAATTACACTTAACTATGTGAATACACCTGGCCAAGGTAATTATAATATAATTCTTTTGCCTTAGCTCTGTTTGTGTGTTAGAAAGTGAATAGTTGGATGGCAGGGAAAGGATTCAATGTGAGTAGTTTCTATTATTGCAGATGCAGCTTGTTAGCAAGAGGTGTTTCTGAGGCTCTGCTGGCTGTTTATATACCTGTCTTTGCTTTCAATGTAGATATGCAGACACCTTCCAGTTTATAAAAAAATGCAACAATAGATCATTTTTCTCATTAATATAACTTTTGTACTCCTGGGGAACACATAAAAACCTATTTGTATTTTTTTAATTTTTATTTAAGGATCATCTGATGTCTTCATGGCAGTTTGTGAAATGTTTTTCCTTAGAACAGGTCTTTTTCAGAATATTTTTTATACTCATCTCTTTGCATCAGCTGAGCATCCAGAAAAGAATGATGGCCAGGATAAAACTGGCTCTGTAGAGGTCACAGTTGTCAAACCAAGCAGCAGGAAGGGCGCATAGTCAAACTGGAAAACTGGACACATTTGTGGCTCAGGAAAATCCACAGAGAAAAAAATGCTATCTTCATATTTAAATGTAAAATAATTAGGCTGGAACTTAAGCATTGTCTTGTCTTTTCTTGTCTTGTTGTGAATGCTCTTAAAAAAGGAGAAATTGAGCAATTTCTATGACAGAAATTTTGTTTCTGTTTAAAACTTTTCATATGATTAGCTGCCAAGCAGCAAAATCATCATTCCCATCTTTTTACCCAGAGATTTCACTTCTCAGGAAAGGATCTTTCCCCCCTTCTCTCCTCTAGAGAAAACATCTGATAGAGCTTTTCTACCAGCTTCCTATCAAAATAACTCTGGGGTCTGTTAACATCTGGAGTTTGAATGGGTACACAGGATGTTCCAGCAACGAGATTTTTAAGGTGAAAGAGCAGAACTGCTGTGTTGTGTCTTTAGGGAATATACTGCTAGCTCAGTCAGTGCAGATGCCACATTAAAAGGAAACTGAATTTCAGAAAAGACTTCTTTACATCATCGTGATTCAGATTAGCACATTGCTCTCCAAGCACAGAAGTCAACAGTACATGAAGAGCTTTCATAACTAATGACTTAATCGCTGGGTTTTGACTGGCTTTTTTCTTAATGAAGACATCATGACTGAGCAGATTGGTACGTGGGCCTTTGATTTGCAGGAGTAACCCCTGTTAGCCCTGACACCTTTTGAACTTTCAGTTCAAATGTTAATTTTGGGAAGGAGGGAGTTGTGAGCAAGAGGGACAAGGGGAAAAGGAAGAGACAAGCATTTCTTCAAGCCCAGCCCCTCAGGATGGCACAGAAATGTACCTGCCCCACACTTTGCTGCATACAGGAATAACACTTCAACAGCTTAGTACACCTAATGCTTGTGGCTTGCTTCATTCTTCTCTCCTTTCACTTTTCCTGTTCTCACAGCTAAAATGCCTAGAGAAATAATGACCACAGACACCAAAAACTGCCACTAATTTGGGGTAACCAGACTGAGCAATTTACATTGTGATTAGTCAGAGCAGCTCAGCATTACAGGACCTGATCTTCACACACTGGTGTCTGTCTCCCTCTTTCCAGGCTGTGCTGGTACACAATTAAATGCCGGAGCAGTCTTTGCCAAGGCAAGGACAGGGAACACTTGAACCTTCCTTGTGTCACCCATGCTGTCTCCCCATTCAGCAGCAGACCCAACTTTTTCCAGAAGTTCTCTTGAAATTATCTTATCTGTTGAATCTCTTCCTATTGCTCAGGACATCCTTTGCTAGTTTTGACTCCACATGGGATTTACTCTTGCCAAAGCAGTGCTTTCATATTCATGCTGCTTATCTCTTTTCCCCCCCCACTTATTGAGTGTTCTCTCTTTGCATTTCATTTCAGTTGTTAAGAAGCCCTGTACCTGGGTAACTGGCCTTCTAAGAAATTCCCAGTCTTTCTCTGGAATTATATGGCTTCTTCTTAAGCTCTTAGTAAGTTTTCTGTAGATGTCACCCAGCAAACCTTTCACTCCCATGGCTGTTTCACAGCTGATTTCTTTCAGAAAATGAACAAAGATGTGGAAATCTTGAACACCTTTTAGGGACTTGGGGAGTTATCGTCTCCATTATATGCCTGCATTTCATTTTGTTCCCTTCAAATTGGTCCCTGATCTTTTTTCTTCTCCCCATGTCTTTGCTGTTTTCCTAAAATAATGCATTAACACATCTGGTGAGCACGCATAGCTGTTGAAGAAATTCAATTCAATTCAGTTCAATTTGATCAAGGTGATTTGCTTAAGATCTGTTTCCAAAGCAAAAGATATCATACAGGTATTATATCTGCAAGTCTCATAGCCTGGCCTGAACACACTTATCAGATAAGCCAAGAGAGCAGATGTATGCAGAAACTGCAACTATGGAACTTTTCCAGTGTCAAAGGAGAGGACAAATGAAGTTGGAATCTTTAATGTATTAGAACAGGTCTATTAATGCTGCTGGTTTCCCTATTTTCTGTGTTCATCTTGACATTCCTCCATCAAGGACCTTAATTTTGAAGGTACTAGTCCCACCAGTATGGGTCACAGAACTTCTTGCCATTCCTCATGGACTCTTCCTGCAGTGCGTGTTCTTTCATTTGGTATTACAATGGATTGCTACATACTACTCTTACCCATCATTTTTATTCACATTTTTTTCTAATTTCCAAAACTGCAAAATACACAGAAGCATCAGGAATACCTCCATTTTATAAACAAATTCCCTTAGTAAATTAATTCCTGCCAATTTTAGTTCATACAAAACCTGTGGTATTAAAATAAATGTTCACTGTCTTTCATAACTTGTTTTTAAAGCAAACTCCACAGAATTGCCAGTACATTAGATTTCAGTGTGCCCATATGTGGGGAGCAGAGCTCTGAGACTGGACCAGAGCATTATTCTCTAGAAGAAATCTTTGAAGGTTAGAATAATAGATTATGAAGTTCCTAGAGAATACATGGTGTGTAAACTGCATTTTTCTCATAGCTTGATCAAATTTGGAAAGTTTTTTCAGACGGCAAAACACGGTGACAAGAGTTTATTCTGTTCCCAAATGTAAATGACCTCTACAGAGACTGGGGGGAAAATAATTATTAAAAAAAAATGAAGAGCAAGACTCTTTGCAATCAAACCAGCTTAATGCATTTTCCCTTCACCATGATATCAAAAGAATCATTTTGGTTGAAATTACCCAGTCTGTCAGTTGTGGGTGGGCAGGCAAAGACATAATGTATAAACTTTGTGTCCAAATTATAGCCAAAATTCTGATTAGTTAATCATAAAGAATGGGTTACACGGCAAATTCACTCTCAGTGCTGTCAGCTGGGCTTGTAATAGGTGTCACTGTGTTCCAAGCCATGAGAGGACAACTCCCATGTTCTCAGTCAAGATATTAAAGAAGTCAGACACCATTGCTAAGAGTGCCAACCTGACTAAAAAGCTAAATTATAGGCTGGTTGCTGGAACAGAAAATCAGAGTTAAATTTTCATGGTAACATCTGCTGTAGTCATTTGTATTTCACTGCTGAAGGGACTGAAATAAAATTATTTTGCCTTCCCATCAGCTGATGTTTGAACTAATAAGGTACTGTCCTCATTTCAGTCCTGTTCTCAGGCTTACATTCTCATGTAATAAGGAAGATGAATCAACTGAGACTGAGTTGATGAAGATGTGGAACAATGCCTAGCTAAAGCAAATGAATATAGCTTCAAAGGACTGAATGGTTTAAATGAGTTGAGCAGGGATTTGAGGATATTTGTCTACTGAAAAACACTGATTTTACTGAAATTTAACCTGCACCAGTAGAGAGCTGAGGTCAACACATGCTCCATTTCAAAATTTATTTGATAAATTTTGCTATGTAACTCTGGAATTTGGTCTACTTATGCCACTGAGTCCTTTTCCACCACAGGCAACCAGTTGAGAGAAGCCTGGTGAGAAGATGATGAGAGAGCATCTCTGCACATCAGCTCCTTGTGGTTCTGGTATGTTTGCATCAGCTTTTATAGCAATGGGATCACATCAGCACTCAGAGTCATTCTCTGACTGACCTGTCAAGATACATTCACTTCCCTGCAGCTTTCAGGTGAAAAGCCCCATTTTGTGACAAAATTACAGCTGGTTTTGAGGCATCTGGCCTTCAATTTCACTTACCAGTGCTTTCAATAAGCTGATGTGGAAATAATTCGAAGCTTGATTTTGACACACTAAACAACCAGAGATTTTCTTATAATCTAAAATGCCTTTTGTTTTGCTTTGCTTTTTTGTTTTAAAATTTCACTTGCAGAAGTAGCCTAATCTCTGGTGAAAGGGAAAAAAAGTATAAAACTAGGCAAAACTTGATCTAGTATTTGGGAGATTTTAATTTTGTGAAAATGTTCATGTATTTTCTTTTGTGTCCTTTTATGGAAGGTAAAAACATTTCAAAACTGGTAAGATTTCTTTGGGTAAGGAAATGCTTTCTCTCTAAGGTTTTGTTATGGTCATGTATTGTGAGGTAACCAAAGCAAACAGAGTAAATAATAAGGAAGAAAAGACTACAGTTTCCAGACTGTTTTGACATAAAATGTAAAAAAAAGTCCCTTTTCTTTTGGTTTCAGTAGGACTAGGTGACTGCATTGCAATTTTTAAATGCACAATAGAAACATAAGCTTTGTCATGGATTCTAAATGTGCAGAGGCAGTAGAGACTGCTGGAAATCTGCTTGTGAAAACAATTTTTTTCTTTTCTGTCTTGCTTCGCTTTCATGTGTATGGCAAGACTATTCTTGGTCTTGATAAAAGCCACTCTCTTTTCCAATGGTGTGAGTCACTTGGACTTTACAAGGTCAGTGTGATCTCCCAAATGTTCTCCAGTTCCATTGCAGCAATCAGCTCTTCTGCCTGCTCAGAACATGATGCCTCCATAAGTCCAATTTGTTGTCCTCCTCAAGGGATGACCCTGAACCTGCAAAAAATAAAAAGAAGGGACAAAGTCCTAACTTCCCCACTGAATAAAGTAAATCTGGTTTGAAGTTTCTAATTTGGTCTTTTTAGCAAAATCTGTCATTATTTTGAATTCTATCCAATCTTCAAAAAGATTTCAGTTTCAAAAGTGTCATATACATGCAGTGCAAATCTACTGCTATGGAACTTAGTGTACAATATAAGATGTCTGAGACAAATATTGAGTTTTCACAGAACAGGAAAAACAGAAAAAAAAAAAAATTGCATTACTTTGGCCTTCTGCAAAAATAGTCTAATGTTAATATCTTGTCTTACTTCTACTTGTCTGGAGGCCTTTGTGGAGCTTTCCTAAAGACCACAAGATCAGCTGCAATATGGAAGTATTTAGCAGTTTTCTGTAGATTTAGGATGCTCTCTCTTTTTTATGTAAGCTTTTTCCCCTGTGTGAATTGAGGCACATTCTGGGGCATTGTGGGATAGTTTAGCCATCTGAAACTAACTTTAACATCACAAAATCAAATGTTTATTACCCACTTGGGTACTGTTTGTTTTGACATACTACCTAAGGACTTCTGTGCAAAGGGCAAGAAGAGAGTAAAGACTAAAGAAAACAAATTTAATGAGACTGAATACATAGTGAAGTACTTGAGCCTTCACGTGGTTCCTCAATCTGCATGTTTGTGGTAGATTAAAGATAATCTAAGTGGGTAGTTGTAGTCCCACCCTGTTCTCAGTTTTATACCTCCTGAAAGTCGCAGCAACAAAATCTGGGTTTGGACTGCAGGGAAGCTTTCCATACTACTTCATAAAGATGACATGAGAAACAGAAGGTCTCTGGTCAGTTCAGAGACCTCAACTATGACTGCAGAGAACTGGCTGCTTAATTTAAATTAATTTCTTTTTCCTGGGTTGGTATGTGGAATAAGTCCATATCATGTTCTTTGTATCTAATGTAACATCAACACTAGTAAAAAAGCTTCAGTTGCATTATTTCCAAACATGGTTTCATAAATTTACCTTATAAACTTATAATTGGAAATGCAATCAAGAGCCTATTGTGCTTTTTTGTACAGCAATGCAGCCATAAATGCCATGAGAGGTCATGATGCTCATAAGTCCTGAAGACCATTCCAGCATTAACGAAGGTCGTCTGTGTTTATGTCCCCACTGTCATGTCCAGTTGTTGTTATGATGGGTGAAATGTGCATTTCAAACCTTTGTGCTGTAGTGCTCCCAGTACCTTGGATGAGATCCTGCAGCCATAGACCAGGACCCCTCAGACATCCTCTAATAAGTCAGAAAGGGCAGCAGAGGATCCTGAGAGCAGAACTGCTGTGAATACTGAGACTGTTTTATCTCTGCCTGATTCAGGGACCATTCAGCATCTGTTCTCCTCATGTCACTGGAGACTGCATCATAAAATACTATTGTGACATGTAAAGGAATGAAACCTTTTGTGAAATTGAATAAGATGAACTTTAACACCAAGTTCTGGGACACTTCATTGATCTTTCAACATGGAATTAACAGGGAATATATTTCTTCACGTATGCTTGTCTCTGGAGGCTATAGTTGTGGAAGACTAGTTAAATTAATGGAGGACAGGATATAAATCCAGTGATTAATTCTTTTTGGATGCTAAATCAATAACTTTGTACAGATTTAATTCTTTGCATCACTTAAGGCTTTATTTTATAGCATAAAAAGAACATAAATAAAGAAATTAAAATTAAAAATGAAGCTTCTTGTAAAAGTTTCAAAAGGAAATGTGTGTGTTTTCAAAGATGGATATGAAGTACAGGTAATTTATGTCAGCCAAGATAAAAAAAGAACAACTGCAAATTATTTACAAACTTAGTTTAAAGAGGGAAAAATGGATATAATGATGTTTTAAATCTGTTGATACCATTTTACCACCTGGCATAGGTTCTGCTAATAAACCAATGTCACCCCTAAACTATACAGAAACATCAGAAATGTGAGCAGAGTAGAGGATGGAGAAAACATCTGAGAATTTTTAATTTAGTGCTGAAACCAGCATTACTAATTGGTGGAAAAACAACCTTCTCTGCCCTTTCTGCCTTTCTTGCAAGCCTTTCAGACCACAGCCTCCACCAAAGTTATCACTCAGCCTTTGGTCAAGGTCTTACTGAATTTTGGAGAAATAAAGTGTGCCATAAAAAAAATGTTTTCCACCTGGAGGATTACTTATTTTCCCACTGCTGCCCACCTCTGAATATGTGCTCTTTCTGTTCTTGAATCTGTTTCCTTTCTTCCTTCTTTTCATTGTACTAAAGAAAAGAATCTACTTTGAGGAAGAGTGTCTCTGGCTGTGCTGCTCTCAGCCTGTGACCAGGAAGGCAGCTCTGTCTGAAATAACCTGTTAGTGATGTGTGTTTACCCAGGCAGCTGATAGGGATGTTTACCAACCCTTGTTTTTCTTACAGAGACATCTCACGCCATGGTCTGCAGAATCAGAAGAAGCACATTTATCTTTGTTGTTCTTTCTTCCTCACTCTTTGAGTATTTGTCTCCAAGAAAACATATTCATACTCATATGAGAAATCAACAGATGAAGCTTCTGATAGCTCATTTTAGGCAAAAAATTACTTTCAAGACAGCAATTAAGGCCACATCCATTACCAACAGAAAGTCATTCAAAGAGGCAACATCACAAAAAGTTTCTCTGTACCCAAAAGAAAAACAAGCTAGTGTTAAAGTTAAAACTCTCCTTATTTGTTTAAGTTTTAAATGTTTTAACTGTCTGGAGTTTTGTTAGTTTGCCAGGGATTTTTTTTCTGTTGCTTAAATAGAAGGCTAGTAAAAAAAGCATTTGCCACAGACCTAAGCTGACCAAGGTTTCAACCCAGTGTTCAACCTTGCTTGAAGGAAGAAATATTTTATTCATTCTTGATCCTCTCCATTTTTTTGTTCTACTAAAAGTAATGCATTGATTGACTCTGCTGGATCACAGTGGGAATTTAGGGGTTTAACCTTGATTAAGGTGGTTTTGCAGTTTCAGCAAGATGCCTGTGGTTTGAAACATTCCCTAACTGGATGTTATCTTCAGAAGAGTAAATTTGCTCTTGTAACTATGTTAAAGTATTACCAATGTGGCCTCTCAAACAGATCTAAAGAAGAAATCTGGATGTCCTCAGCAGCCTGAAGGTTGTGATTTAACCCAGCTGATAACTAAGCACCACACAACTGCTCACTCCACCTCCTCCAACCCCCATGGGACAGGGAGGGAATCAGAAAAGTAAAAGTAAGAAAGCTCCAGAACTGAGATAAGAACAGTTTAATAACTGAATAATAATTATAACAAAACCAATAATTTTAATTAAGAAGAAAATAACAGAAAGAGGGTGAAATAAAACTCAAGAAAAAGCAAGTGATGCAAATGCAAAACAATTGCTCATTACCAACCAGCTGATGCCCAGTCAGCTCCTGAGCATCCACCCCCAGCCAGCTTTCCCCCCGGTTTACATGCTGAGCATGGTGGCACATGATCTGGAATATCCCTCAGGTCAGCTGGGGTCAGCTGTCCTGTGAGTCCCCCCCAGCTCCTTGTGCCTCCCCAGCCTCCTCGAGAAGCTCAAGTCCTGTAAGTGCTGCTCAGCAGCAGCTAAAACATCCCTGTGTTACCAACATTGCTCTCAAAGCCAATCCAAAACACTGCACTATAGCAGCTACCAGGGAGAAAATTAACTCTATCCCAGCTGAATCCAGGACACTGAGTAATTGCTTTATGCCAAAAATTATCCTCATTTCAAGAAAATCTCAACAGCAAGGCAGTCATACTGGTGAGTTATGTGGTACTATTAGCCAAAAGCTCTCTTTATCACCAGTCTGATAAAACACCAGCAGAATCTAAAAGATGTTTGTCAAAAGAACATAATCTGGTCACTGAAATTTGAATAAAGCATTAACAGACCTAGATTTTTTTAAATCTTCCCAATAATTCCCATGATTAAAAATCTGTTCCAGACATTGTTTCCATCCATGGGAAATTGTCAATGAGCTTTGCCTTGAGGTGCTATAAAGATCATTAACCTTTAGCTAACATACAAATCACAGGTTTAAGAATTATTGTAACTGCTGAGACTTGAAGAAGAGAGACATGAAATTAAAAAGCTTTTTACTGATTTTTTGCCATTAACACTGCAGCTTTTACATCCTCTTGACAGTCCCTGAATGCTTTCCTTTCCTGTTTCCTTCCTTTGTATTTTGACTTATTCTCTCATTAAAAATAACCCCCTGTAATGATTTCAGCTCTATTTCTTCTTTCATTGAACATGTCAGGCTGTGACAGATGTGTGTGTTTCTAACCTGAGCCTTGAGGGTGTAGAAATTTCATGCAAATGTCCTTAATTGCATGCAGCACATTTGAATAGCAAACTCCTTGGCAAAGCAATGCTCTCCCAGCCAATTTTTGCCAGAGAGGCATTCAAACTGGGAAAAATCAAGCCTTTCATCTGTACCCAGCAGTGCTGCAGAAATGAAATGACCACTGAATTCAGAGGTAGCTCTCTTTGTTCTGAAGACAGTGTACTATAATTCCATTCTGGCTGCATGTGTCCCCCTGTCCTACTGTATGAAATGCACAGGTTTCATGCATGTGTCAGTTTCAAAGAACTTCTGATGGTAAGGGTGTCACTCCATGTCAGCAGGCAAAAACTGCTTTTTTGGTCAGGCTGTTGTTGTATGTGGAAAGGCCATCCAGCACACAGGGAGTTAGACGTTTCATAGCTACCAAATTCTCATGCCTGACTGTATTTTTCATCCACTAAGCTCAGCCTTAGTCAAGAGTTACTTCTTCCATAAAAACTGATCTCTTTTTTTCTTATTGTGACTCTGTTCTGGGTCTTTCTCAAGACTGGGAATGAAAATGAGAAAAGTATCATACGAGCTAATCCTTTTCATGGTGGTTTTGTCTGCATCTACCAGATGGATCTGGTTTTTCCAGAGCACAGAGCAAAAATTTGGGAATCTGAGTGAATCGGACAAGCATGATGCAAAGAGCCAAGAAATGTAGAATCAGAATACCTTTGTATGTTTTGCTTGAAAAAAAAAAGCGTTTAAATTTTCACCAATATTTTTTCATTGAAAGCTCAGAAGAATATTTTGGAATTTAGGAGATGTTGTTTGTTTGTTTGGGTTTTTTCTGGTAAAATACCATTTTCTAATTGTCTTTAAAGCACTTTCATATTTTAATTATTCAGGTATGATATATCATTGCCAAGTACCTTCAGACACATCTATGTTATCATGTCTTCTTGGGGCAGAAGCGTGCTTTTGAAGCAAATTCCAGTTATCATACTTTGGTTCCTATGGCAGGGGAATTTTGGGAAAGTCAAATGATTTGGGAGCCTGTCTGACATAAATCTGACCTCAAAAAATGACATAAAACACAAAATAAGCCCAGTGATATTTGGTCCTCAGCACCAGCCATTTTGCTTTACAGATCCATTGACAGTAGCATGAATATAAGCACAGATATTATTCAGACCAATTAGATTTAATACTTTATATTCAAATTGCAGAAATAATCACCAATATGAAGCTTTGTCCAGGATCCTCTCATCTTTCAAGTTCACCAAACCTGTCCAGCAGTTTCATAGCATGCTTTCTCATGAGATTTCCCATGTCTGGGTTCCCAGGCAGAAATTCCTTCAGAGTTGCAGTGCCTCATTTTTGGTCCTGATTCTGGCTGGAGCCTGGAAGTTCATAAGGAATATAAAATGAGGAGGAAAGTGCCATCAGGATGAAACCATGAATGGAGGTTAAAGCCATTCACACACAGGATAGGACTGTATCCTTGCAGATTCCTTTACAGAAGTGCAATTACTTGAAGAATAATTAGGCATAGATCTGGAATGTTTATCATTGCTACATTCTTTGTTAATTAGAGCATCATTCTGTAAGTTGTACAGGGTTTTCTTGCTATTAACAGGCACTGACTGCCCATCTCATCTTTGACTCTGCATCTCTGCAGTGTGTTCTATCCTACAGCTTAGAATAAGCATAGAATGTTTCTGCTGGACTTGTTGAAGCTCTTTGTAAAACTCCATGTAGTTTTAAAGACCAGAACAATGCAGCAGAACTAGTGCAGAATATGCACGTGAAGAATACCACAAAAAGTGTTTACATTTGTAGCATCTTGGTTTGTTTTCTCTTACCTTACTGTCTCTGTTTCTCCTTTCATTTGCTTATGTTCTCATTTAGTTCAGTCCTAGAGGTAACTGCTTGCATGCTTTCATATGTTCAGCATCTCACAGCACAGACAGATGTTTACACTCCCTGATTACACCAAGCAGATCACAAAATTTACAGTCAGGTCTGACATATTAAACTGCTGTGGTGCAATTCCTCCATAACAGGATGAGAAATACTCACTGCCACCTCTGCAGCACCAGCTCTGACCTGCTGTCTGGAGCAGCTCATCCTGCTATATCAACTAAATTGGGTACCCTGGGACACAAGTCACCCAAGCCCAATGCCTAATGTGTGGCTGAGTGTATGCCTCTTACGTATCTTATTAGTGGTTCTGGGCACAGAGGAAGCATTTTCTGAAGATGTATCATTAGTTCATTGCCCATTAATGGCCTGCCTTATGTGTAAATGTCTCTGGACAGTCCCATGTGTTTAATCTGCTTCCTTTATCATACAAAGATATTATCTCTGGCCCGGGCTTCACTTTGCTGTGGTTACACTCAAGCACAAGAGTTTTTCCCATGACCCTTGTTTTGGATTTTAAGGCATTGGAAAGACTTCAGCATTTCTAAAATATTATTACCAGATCAAGTCAGAAAAGCAACCAGAACTACAGATGGGAGGTTGCAGAATAATAGCCCATGTTAGCCAAGCAAAAAGGAAACCCTGAAATACACACACAGTATTATCAAAATCAGATTAGATGTGATGAGTTTTCATGTAGGAGACTCATGTTCTCTTTAGATTAAGTAATTTTGCATAGTTGTCATAAAAAATTGAACCAAAATATTAGTGTGCTGACAAGTGTATTTAATATCTCAAAAGCCAAGATATTCCTTGTTAAGGCGTCTTTGCCTACAGACAGCTTTAGATCTCTGATGTAGAGAGATGCATGGAAGATATTCTGTCACAGCTACAGCTGTGAGAACAAATGGTCTCTGGAACAAAATTATGGGTGCCACGACATGTCAAGGCTTGAATCAGCAAGGAAACCACTGATCTTGTTTTACCTTAGCTATTTTTATGCTAAAAGTATTTATTCTACTTTAACGCCGATTTTATTCAAGTCCATTGATCTGTTAGTGCTGCCATGGGTCTGACTTCTTTTATGCTGCAAATATCCTAGCAAGTATTTACATTATATTTTAAAAGCCAGAATCTTTTAAGAAAGAGGAAAGATCAAGAAGATCACATCAATTCTGTAATGACAAATTGGATGCTCTCATGAAAGAAAATAACAAAAATACAAGATTTCTCTGACTGACACTATCAGCTTTCTAAGGCTGCGTCTTTCCAAATAAAGGACTTCAGCAATGGGCTAGCCACCTGTGCAAACAAATCAGGACAACCTCCCTGTTGCCAAAAAAATGTAGGTGGTTAATATGGTTCAAAAATCTAGATAAGCATATAAAATGATCATTTAAAAAAAAAAAAAAAGTCAAGGTCAACTAGAAACAACAAGATCAACAAGATTAATTCACCTTTTTATTGTGGATTAGCAGGATGGTGGAAGGAATACAGCCAGCTCTTGCCTTTCAATAGTGTGTTTATAATTTCCAGATGTCAGGTGTAATTCCCTGAAATGTGTCAGCTTCATTACTTGAAGCTGCCTGGAATTTGCTGACCATCATCCTCTGCAGCTGAGGACCTGGAGGATGTCCCTTTGCTTTTCTGACTGTTACCTGCTGTACCAAATAAATCATGATATTTCATGGCAGTTAGGGCTCCCTCCCACAAAACTGCCCATTGAACTGCAGGAGGAACTTGTTTACATGGTTAGTTTGGTATTTCTTCCTTTATTACAGCATTTGGCAAGTTGTCCCATTTGGAATTCGTCCCTAGACACTAGCAATGTCCCCTGGATATTTGTGGAAATGTTGAAAGTGTTGTGGCTTCTTTCCTGTCTCCGTCACCACGATCCCTCTGCCCTGCCAGCTGGTGCACACGGAGCTCTGCAGAGGAACCATTCCCCTGGTGCTGTGCATCTCCAATGCTCCTTCTGGCTTTGTTTGCAAAATTGCCCAGTTTTCTCATGTTCAAATACCAATTCAAATGCTTGTTTGCACAGATAGTCTGTTTACCTCATCATTCTAAGACTCATTCAGTCCCTTCAGGGCTGATAGTGAAGCAGCAGTGCCTGACTGTGTCAGACCTCGATTGATGTTTGCACAAGGTTGGCTCACAGCTCGATGGAGCCTTGCTGCTTTTCCATTTCCCAAGACAAGATCTAAAGCTTCTCCCAGAGCAGGGTCACATTTGTCTTCAAGGCTACTCTAATGCAAATAGGAATCTTTGGAGGGAAGAGGATGGTGCATCCCAGAAGAGCAAGAAAACCCATTTCAACAGTCTTCTTGCAAGAACATTTGAAAAAAAGAAACACTTCCTACCTGCACTCCTGATCTCAACGGGCAGCAATGCTTTAGAAGCATCTTTTCTTCACTGTTTAAAGAAAATAATTCAGCAGGAAAATTTTGTCGAAGTGAGACCCTGTCTGAAGCAAAACATTTTCAGTAGATAATATTTATGGAAAAAATTAGAACTCTAGCATTTCCAAGAGTAAAGTTGCATTATGTTCGTCAGGAAAACTACAGCAGTCTCTTTTTCTGTCTCCATTTTTTGAAGGCACTTCTAGATCAGATCATTTTCACTCTCTTTTGTTTCTTTTCAGACAAAAAATGTTCTCTTCTGTTTTCATGTTTCTTCAGAGAACAACACTAATTGGCTTCCATCTCAAGAAAATAACTCTCTAGAAGAAAAAAAAGTGTATGCTGTTCCTTTACATCAATTTTATGTTTCTTAGTTACATCAGCACAGAGGATGACTGATTCTGTTTTTTGAGAAAGGGTATGGTTCCTGCCTAATTTTTATTTATTCATTATTACTGAAGGTAGATAAGAAATAAATAGAGGGAGTAGAAAAGATCTTAGTTCAGGACTGTATTCCTTTTTATTTCCTTTGCTCTGAAATAAATTTGGTTTATAATCTTTATTTTTGTCTCCTTTAGGCTTAGTTCACTTCACTATTCACAAGAAAATGTTTGTGAAACAAAAAGTGAACAGGAAGGAGACCGAGTAGCTCCCACATGTAGATAACAGGAACATGGAAGTTCATGTGTGTTGCATGATTCTTTTTAAACCTTTGACCACTTCAGCGCTGCTTTGAAGAGCATATGTGACCTAAAAACAGTAGTTGAGAAGAATGATAACCTACCATTTTTGTTGTAAAACCTCAAATTACTCTTAGAGGAGTTTGTCTTCTCATTTGTGATAGGGGCTTCATCTACCCTACAAAGTGCAGTGCTGAAATGCTACTACAGACCCAGAGAGCTCCTGAGCTGTGTCAGCTCACCCCAGACTCTGCCTAGACTGAGGAGCTTCAAATAGATACCAGAGGATACAATCTTGGCATTCCCAAGAACTAGAACATTTCTATAACCAGTTTACTATTTGGATAGTAAGATAATCATAATTTTTATAAGTACCTCTTGGTACATATTTTCTATTTAAACCCCAGGTGACCAAACAATGGTTTGTGGGGTAAAGATCCCCCAGTCTGCTGTGGCTCTGCTTTAGGATTATAGCACCCAAAGGACACAGATTCCTTCAGCTACACAATGCTGTCATGTTGGTGTGGGGACAGCAAGTGCCAACCACTCAGTAACACAGTCTGAACCTTCAGACTTGCATTACTTT
This sequence comes from Certhia americana, assembly GCA_018697195.1. Taxonomy (NCBI): domain Eukaryota; kingdom Metazoa; phylum Chordata; class Aves; order Passeriformes; family Certhiidae; genus Certhia; species Certhia americana. Next base: position 9,181,235 of record CM031862.1, read on the forward strand.
GATTGTTTAGGACACACTAAAGTTAATGTGGGTGTATATCTTACCTACCTTTTGTGGGTCTCTCTAGCAGTTCTCATAGCTGCTTGGTTTAGAGCTGATTCTTGCTCTCAGATTTTTGATACCACTCTCCAAGGACTTTTGGAGAATATCTCTATATCCAGGCACTGAAATAGTACCACTCGTTCAGAGAAATGGGTAAAGAGTACTGGACCTTGGATGCTTTTCCAGGTACTGTGGATGCCTTTTGTGCCTCTTGCTGCATCCTGCATTAGTCAGCAGAGAAATGCAACTCAACATACAAGCAAGTAAAGGACCTGCCTTATCCATCCATCCGTTCAGTTCAGGGTCAAAGCCTCAGGTCTCATAAACTGGAGTGGCTCTGAAAAAGTCACCTGCTTTTGTCACATTAGTCACAGTGAATGTCTTTTGGTTTGCATTTGGTGAATATTTGGCCCTACTTTTGTAGAACTGCTAGCTCCAGAGGAACTCAAAAAGTCCCCAATGTTTTGCGTTTCCAAAAGCACATGTGAAACGAGGTGAAAAAAGAGATCAAGCTACTTCTAAAATGCTCACATATCTAAATCTCACACAATTTGATGGCTTATTTTGCCATGAATTAGGAAATTTGAGTCCCATTCTATTTAGCAAACTGATACAGATGTGTCCTTGGAGCTGAGAATTGTCACCAGGCTTTTCTCCAGGCAGGACCAGCCTGAAATAAGTTCTGTTGTTACACAGGAATGCCAAGTCTGTCAAAACAAGAGAATTTCTAAATCACAAGATAGCACTGTTTCATTTGATATCTGAGAATGATGAAGGCATTTTCAGCAAAGGAAGATGAAAAATTGCAGCCATGTCACCAACTATTCCAATCAGTCACCGTTTGTGCTCTAGGGTATACGTTGTTCAGAGGAAGGACTTATTCCTGAACTGAGCTGGTGTTCACTTCATACCCTAAAGCACAAAATTAGATAACACTTTTAATTTTATCTCAGGTATTATAACTGCACCTATCCAATCCTTTTATCTCTGCTGTGACATTTTCATATCTCATTTTTCTACTAGTAACTTCAGAATGACACAGATGATTTTCATGTTCCAGGTATATGGCCAGAGAGAAGCCTTGTGGCCAGCTGAGTTATTAGATAGCACACCACAAAAAGCTTGTTCATCATCTCTCTAGAGGAAGAAATTTGCTTTATGACAAAGGTTATTATTAGATTTTATCTTCAGTTCAGAAGAGTATCAGAAATACCGTGAAGTGCATTTGTGGCTCTGCTAGACTTAACATTTTATACAGGGTGAATAAAAGAACAAAACTACAAGAAAACCAGAATTTTGTAATTACATACACACGAATTACCAACATCCTTGAGCATCAGAAGCATTAAAGCAGTGAGAACTTCCCAGCATAATTTCCTTTTAAAAAACCTAAAACAACAAAACCTTTATTGAACCTTTGTAATTTTGAAGACAATGGTGAAAATGAAGAGAGATGTAAATCAAATAAGGATCATATGGAACATCCTTGGGAAATCATTTTAATCATTTGGAATAAACCCTCAGGCACACACTGTATGCTGGGTGATTAAGATAGGCAGGAACAATTACTGTTGAAGAAGTGGATCAGAAAATTGTTTCATAGGTCAGTCTGAAAAGACTAAAACAAAAGCTGAAAAAAACCCCATTACAGAACAGAAAAATAGTACCACTTGCTTTAGTACAAAGTTTTGGCAAATTCAATTCAAGTCAAATGAGCAACAGAGTACATGAGAGGGAGTTAAATTGGAGGGAGTTAAAACAAAACCAAATAAACAAACAAAAACACAAATAAAATCACAAGGCAAAAAACCCAGGCCAACTCTGAAAATGTTCCTGATAGCACAGCATTTAGCATCAAAGTATCTTCCTCAGGCTACTGAGAATAGCAGTAACAGCTGGATATTTTATAATGAGGCTAGGCAAAGAAGAATAATTAATAGATACTAAAAGGCTAAATGACCTGCATAACTACAAGCAAAATAACATTTTGATATTCTTTCTTCTCATCTGACTTGACAACTTTTCTTGGGGAAAAATATTGCTCCTCTTTGGGAAAAAAGACATTACTTTTCCTGGATTGCAGAAAGGTTTTGAACATAACATTATAAGTTCTTTAAAAGCCCAATCAAGGCAGCAGAATATCTGGGGGAAAAAGCCATGTAATCTCCCTTGTGGCATCCCTCATCCATCTTCCCCTGCGCTTTTTTTTATTTGGAGCTCTGCCAAAGTACACAAATTGGGTTTTTCTCTGTGTAAAGCACTGAGAGATCCTTCCTCTCTATAGAGGATAATTCCTCTCTCTATATATAAGGAAGGTCTAAATGATTCAGGCTGAATCTCACTAGACTCTTGAAGTTTTTTGACACCTTTGCAATATCCTCTGTTTTTTCCATGTTCAGTTCCTGCCTAGAAGGTTTGATGGCTAGCAAAGCTTGCAAGGCCCAATTTCTATTTTGACAGAATATATTGCTTTTGTGCACAGGTGTTGTCAAGGAGTGGCTGAAAGGTACTCAGGCTGTCTAAACTTCTCTGAGGAACCTTGTGTTGCTAAGCAGACATCATATGATATGGAATATCCCTTTGGTCAGTTTGGATGATCTATCCTGGCTATGCCCCCTCCCATGCCCATCCCATCCTACTCATGATGTGAGGAAAGCTGGAGAGACAGTGTTGATGGTGTGCCAGCACTGCTCAGTAGTAGATAAAACATTGGTGTGCTGTCAACACCTTTCCATCTACTGGTACAAAAGCACAGCACCAAGGCTGCCTTGGGAAAAACAGCTCATCTCAGTCAGACCCAATACCCCTGTCATGGGGAGCTGACAGCAAACAGACAAATTAGAAGCATGGAAAAAGTGCGGAATTGGGCCAGGATGCCAAGGAAGAAAACTGAGTTAGAAGCACTATTTGCTAGAGAGAGATCCTCTGAAGGAGTAAATGAGAGAAGGGACTGTACTATCAGTGCTTAACAGTAACTTGATATATGACATGGAGCAAACTTATTCAGAGTATTCATTTTTTGGACCATTTACATGACATTTCTACGGCCATACCTAAGCTGTTAAAAGGAGTAGAAATACATGTTCTACCTCGCAGTGCTACATGAGCTGGATCTGTCTAGTGAACACTGCTGTATTTTTTAACCTTTCTGTTTCCTTCTTTAATGTTCTCTCTGTTGATATATATTTTTTTTCTGTATTGCAGGGACAGCAAGGTTATCAGCTGTGGTCACTACCCTAATATACAATGTGCTGCACAGAAGAGGAACATTGCTAGAAATCATATCCTAGCTACACAAAGGTGAAGAAAAGACAAAAATCTTGGCCTTGCTCACAGTCTGGCAAGACCCCCACCAAAATCAAGCTCACATTTACAAATAAACTTGACACAATCAAAGGTCAGCATCTGAGATCCCAGAAGGTCTCACATCCTGAGTATGCCCATGTGGCTGTGGCTACAGCCACACAAGCTACATGCACAAGGTTGGGATGGGGAGTATTTTAGGTTCTAAATAGCCACTTTCTGTCATTTTTAATGCACACTGGTACTGTAACTCTTCACTTTATATATGAGTCAAGATTTCCACCCATTTTTCTATTTCACCAGGCTTCCTTAGGAAAAGGACATATTACCCTTGGAGTAAGAGAAAACAACTGAGGTGAAAGCATGTCAGAGAAACCTTTGGGTGAAGAGAGAGTGAGGAGAGGAAGGAGATAAATTGAGCTGGACAGCATCTGGCCTTTGGGAAGGCAGAAAGTGCATAATCTCCAGTATTTTTTTTTCATTTGCAATGCTGAATATTCTGCTGCATTCATCAGCAGCCACTTAGGCAGCAGTAGCAGCAGAAAAAAAAAGAATTAAAAAAAGATCAGTACTGTGAGGAATTAACCAGTCTTTGAAGCATATTAATGAATTAATTTGTTACAAAAATATGAAATAATAGAAATATGTTCCCTTCCCTCATTAATCAAGAAGGGTTCTAATGTGTGAATTCTCATTAGTATTCACTTCTGTCAAATAGAAAGGTTATGCACCTTTATTGAATAATGTTTAAATGTCAAAAATGTTTTCATTGCTGTCTTAAATTAGTGATTCTTTTTGCAGTCATCTAACCTATTTGTATGTAATGCACAGATGTAGTTTGAAATTGAGGCTATAACAAACTGAAAAGTTCCCAAATGCTAGGCCAACACAGTAATACTCTGTCCCCATGCCTTTGGATCATGTTCATTTTTCACTTGAGGAATTAGGCATGGACACGTGTTAATTAATAAATATCTCTCCTCCCCATTCAGATGCTGGCATGGCAGAGGCATTAAGGAGAAAATGGCACTAAGGCTCTATACAGGGAAATTAGTTTAATCATTAGCATCTGCAGATGTAGCCATATATTCCTGACTGCTGAAAAAATGCAGCCTCACATAGCTTTGGGGTAGTTGCTTTCACAGAGGTAATCTTGGCTAAATTTCTAAAAGAAATGTTCTGGTTCTCCAGTATAAGTTGGATTGAATGTAGAGGTGATTGCATAGTACTCTCCAGCCTGTATTGAGGGGAGGTCAAACAAAATCAGATGTGTCCCTCTGTTCTTACAAAACATGCCTCTCTCTTCAGCAATTTAATCTGTGTCTCTTGGATGTCAAGCAATTTTTTTCATTTTTATAATATATAATGTAGCACACTAAGCTTGTGGTGGACTTGCTCAATTTTAACCTTCAGAAAAGTAGACAGCAAAAGGTCTCTGCTCTGGTGCTCTTCTATTCTACAGAATCAGCCAGAGGGGAAAGAGAAAGCAGTATTTGTATGACAAAGAGCAGGCAAAGGGAGAAAAGTAGGAGGAAAATAATCAGATTGAGTCAAAAAGACTTCAGGGGGCCAGGAAAATAATCAGATCAGTCAAAGAAGCCTTCAGGAAGGGGTTAAAATGATAGAGCTTTTTGGTGGTAGACGACAAGAAAATAATAAAATGAATCATCCATTCATAGTCAGAGTCACCTTAATGAGACTAGAGTGGATAACTTCTGAAACATCAGTCTTGACTGATTTCTCTGAAGGAAATTCAGATTTCCTCTGGTTGGGGAGTGTGACAGCCAGGAACATGCTATCATAGTTTATTTATGATACTTGCAAAGGTATCATTATTATGGAAAACTAACAGATGATACAGGCAAAACTCTTCGCCAAGTATTTTTCCATCTTTGGTGGTGCTTGAAGTGCCAAATGATGTTTCAGCAGCTTTTCTTCAGTGTGCCTCACTCCTTTCCTCAAGAAGGACACTGTGTTGGAAAAACTTAAGGCACAGGGAAATGTATCAAAAAGGAAATCACTGGAGAGCAGCTGTAGCTCAGGATGAGTGTGCTGCTATTATAAGTGGTTTGAGATTTATGCTGGCCAAGAGTGCAAACAGGTGCTTCTTGCTATTTCAAATGACTGCTACCAGTTTTATTATTCCCAGGCAGGTAAGGAAAATGCTGAGAAAAATACCAACATTTCAAACCTGGACTGCTCAGATAATGCACATTACTACCTCAGACTCCTCTTGCTGTCTATCTTTGCAAACAGCTGGAAACAGCTCTTGGTACGTAATATCATCTTGGTAAATGTGAAAGCTGAGGGACCCCAGAGATGCAGAAGAAGGTTTGGTACCCAGCTCCACGACTGGCTCCTCCTGGCTTTGCTATTTTCTTGCTGTCTTCTCCAGTTCTTTCTTGGTGAACACAGGATAAAAATTACTTCAGTCCTTAACAAATGAAACGTGCTGACTATAGCTGAATGACATCTCTTTTGCCATTTCAGGCATCTGTGCGGGATGGGCAGCTAAGGACATGCAGTGACACTTATCTACATTTCTATTATGTTCAGTTTTAGGTTTCATCTCCTGCTGCACAGCTTTTGTGGTAGACAGCATATGGTGCTGTAGTACCTCAGAAGCCACCTGCTGTACTAGCTGCCTGGCACAACCACTGCTGCTACTCCTGTCAGACATAGTATTTTTGCCCTTTAATGTTGGATTGTTTTAAAAAATCTGACAGGCTGTCACCCAACACCTGGTCTTTTCACAGGTGCCAGAAAATTAATCTCCAAAATTATACTTTCTTCCATCAAGAATTTTGTGATAAACAACTGTTTAAAGCAAGAAGATCTGGAAGGGGAGAGGCTTCAGCAGCCGGGTGAGCATGGCCATGGACAAGTGTTCCGTGCTACCTCTGCTTTCCATCACTTCACACGTCAGTGGTGACCAATGCAAAGAAAACTCATTAATCCTGCTGCTAGAGAATTAAAATCCCTGTGTTAAAATTGCATATTTACTCACATCTCAACTTGAAATAATCGCAGTGCACGACAGAGCTACTGTGGATTGCTTTGTCTGATCATATCCTTAATTAGTGTTACGCAAATTTAATGAGTAATGTTGAGACTCCAGGAAAAGGAAGCAGCAAACAGAATGAAGCACAGGGCCAGTCTCCAAGGAGCTTTAGCTCTGTGCAGAAACTTACTGACCCAGGGCAAGCCAGCCACATTGCGGAGGACTTCAAATATAATGTGGATACTTATTTACCAAGCCACAAGAAGTTAATTCCATGTTATACCCTGCTCTGAACATGATAAATGAGAAATCCTAGATAGAGTTATTTCAAACTCGGATGTTTATTTGTCAAAAAACAAAAATGAGAGGCTTAGACCTTTATCTTCTAACTATCTAACTAATGACTAATGAATTTTGAGATCCACAATTTCAAGTCTCTCAGAAGATGTGGTTAACAAAAAGTCCTGAAGATCTCTCTGCTAAAACCCCAGCCCTTCCTGGAAGAGTGAAAAGTTTCTACCTTTTCATTTTCAGCTCATTTTCTTTTCCTGTTTATGAAAAATTTCCAGGCAGAGTGGCTTTGCAGTTCCCTCAGCCTGTCCTGTGGATTAGGTGGCCAGTCAGAGGAAGGCAGTAACTCCTCCCCTCTCACACAAGGAACACCTTCAATTTTACATCTATATGGTGATATATATAGAAGATATATAAAGCCTGTGTTTTGGACCAGTTTTATCAGTCACAGAAGGTGTCATGATCCCCTACAGGAGCAACTGCTTCCCTCAGCAATGTGATGGCAAAGTGTCTCAGTGAGTTCCTTTGAGAATGAAGTTTGAATTTTGCAAAGCAAAATCAATTTATGCTCTCATGCATACTCCCAGATTATGAGAGCATTGTTATGAGATCACCCATAAGAGTTAGGAAACAGATCATTAGAGTAATTCACTCGATATGGTTACGCCAAAGTTAATTCACTTTTCAGCCATGTAATAAGATCCCACAGGGTCATTACTTCTTTGCTACATCATCAAAAATAATGAGATTCATTTTTCTCAGTTTATGTGGAAATAGACACTGCCTCTTATCATCCCCAGCTGAGTGAAATTGAAAACTGCAGCAGTTCCTTCTTTAAGTTTTCCAAGGTGAAAAAGCATTATTTAAAATGTAAGATTTAATGCATTAATACCAGGGACTTAGATTGTTTCTCTGGCAGTTGAACCTTTTATCACTAGCAGGATGTGTAGACAGATGAACAGCTGTGAAAATAAGATTTTTATATATTATTTCTGAAAAGGAAAAAAAGGTATTTTTCAGGTTCATTAGTAAAAGAAAAATAGGACAAAAAATGTGCTGTGACAAAAATTGATTGCCATCACATGTAGTGTAAATCAGGAAGTTTTGCTTATGTACTTGACAAACACTGTCTTAAAACACGAAGCAAGGCACAGAGACTGTGAGCTGCTTGAAGGATCCATAAGTTTAGGAAGGGCATACGCTGGTTCTTCACAATGATGCCTGTACGAGTAAATGTTCTTTCACCCAGGGTAACAGTCACTGTTTCAGCAGCCATCCTGTCACATAATAGGTGGGTTTTAAAACTTAATAGATCCTTTCCAGTAGTATGTACTGTTCATCTCTTTGAAGATGCCAAAATTACATTAGACCAGCTACTGCCTGAGGATTTTTTTTGCCAGACCAGATCAGCTGATTAATTGGAAACTGAGGAACTATAAACCACTGAATTTTTCAGTTAAGTAAAATATTTGTTAGAATTATTTATTTTTATTACAGCATCTCTTTTTTATACCATTTCACACTGTGCAGGACTGTACAATTCATCTCAAAAGTGTATTGGGTCTGACACCAATGTTTCCAGCCCAAGCACTGTCAGGACAGAGAGAGATGATAATAGTGTAGAAAACAAAGAAAACCTTTCAGTCTACACAATCAGATATGAATGGGGCAAGGGATAAAGACAACTGGAAATATACAGCAAATGTTTTTTTCAGCAAGGTCATAGCAAGCATGAGGAGAAAGTCTTGATTTCCTGGTTTTGATTTATCCTATGTGCTGTAAGGTCTAAATATGGGGATTTTGCTGAGAGAAAGGTGTCCACTGAAGGAGAATATTATTTATAACAACAGAGGAAATCAGAATTTCCTGAACAAAGAAAGGTGGCTTCAGGGCAAGGAACCTGTGGGATTCCTTGTTTCTGTTTCTTGTTATACTCTTTGTGTGGACTCCATACAGACATCATTAACTCCCAGTCCATGCAGGAAACCCAGTTCCAGGTCTGGACAAGAGCTGTGGGTGTGCACCCACCAACCCAGTTAATGCAGTGCTAACAGATGCTCAGGAGGCTGTTAATGTGTCCTGTTGTCTTTTCACCATGCTGTCGTACAACCCATGGGGGGACCGAAACTGCACAGCTCCTGAGACACTTCTCTGAGCCAGTAACAGATTTATGGAGCCTCCTTCTTATCTTTAATTCTGAAGAACAGGTGGTAAAAGTTGACTTGCTCTGACAGAAATCTAGGGAAAAGCAGCCGGCAGCCAGACCTCTTGGGAAGAACCATTTCCAAGCACTGCCTGTCTCCGTGCAGTGCAGCCAGCGCTTTCTGCACTGACAGCATGCATAATCCAAACAGCCCGGGTTCCTGTGCTAGCAGCAAGAAAACCTCATGCAAATTCCACTCTTGTAGGCAGCTTTGTGAAAGAGCCACTGTGCAGGAGATTGCAAGTCAGGAAATCTGAATTTGAATGGCAAGTGTCTCCCCTGTTGTAAATTTGCAAAGTCACGCTGAATTTCAGTAAGGCTGTGTCAGTCTGTGCTGGTTAAGGAACTGATTGCTTCCCCTGACTTATTAGACCACCTAACTTAGGTAATAGATGAACGCAAAAATCACTCTTGTATGTCAGCTCAATTAGAAGTGACTAATTTAATGAATGAAGTATAATTAATGTTTATTATGCCATGCAAAGATCTTATTTCAACAGTCCAGATAGATTTTTCTTTCTCTTGTAAACTGTAGCAGCCTGATTGAATTTGATCAACGTAATAAAACGTACAGTTACAGACTATAGGACTAGACTATATTTTAAAAGTATGTAACTTGCAGGCCTTCACTGGGAACCTGAATTGCCAGTATACAAGCACTAAGTGCATTAGGCATGGACATTCTTAACCCTAGATTAGGTTTGGTTGTATTCTAATTAAAACTACACTAAAGAAGCAGCAGCTCTTTTCAAGACAAAGAAATTTAATTGACATACAAACAGTAAAACTTGAAAGAATCAGATCTTCTTGTCTCCCAGTATCCCACCTCAATTCAATGGATTCAGAAGCATTTCTGTCAGGACTGAAAAATTAAATTATAATAACGCGTGGAACTTCTTATTTTCAGATGCAAAGACAAATAAATTTAAGCAACTCATGAAAATCATAAACCACCTCCAAAGTCTAGAAGATTGCACAAAGAAGTAATTGACTATATTAATGAATAATGTGCCTAAGCAGAGCAGAGTATAAAATTAATATATATCAAAGTTATAAATAATAAATAATATAGTCAACACAAGTTAAATCTTTTGAACTAAGATGAAAAAGAAAACTTTTAAACATGCATACAAATAAAAATAATGTGGAAAAGAAGGTACCTTGAGCTGTATATGCTATGACAGCTCAGATTCAGAGAGCTCAAATGACACTTTAATTGTATTAATTTTCAACAGTGTGAAGATGTCTCTCAGTATTTCAGGACAGCTGCCTTACTGAACTTAGATAGTGTTCTTGTACACATCTCCATCTCTAATGCTCATATTAGATATGCTCAATTTAATCTCTCTTGGTATGTTACAAAGAATTTATCTTTAATATGCATAAGAAGAACTTTTCAATTTGCTTTATGGCACATAATAATAATCTCCAATAACATAGTTCTCCCTGTAGACTAAAACAAAAGCCTCAAATCTTGAGAGATTTATCAGGCTTTTCAGTATCCTTGTTCTCGCCATTATTTGAGGCTTTTTACTTCCTTATAATTTTCTCAAAGTAGAATCAGAACCCAAATAGCCTCCAAAAACACTGCCAATAAATGCAATTCAATCATAAGCATAATCTTTGTTAAATAACCTATTTACACTTAGTTGGCAACACTAACAAAGTAGGCAGCTCTCCACAGAGCACAAACAAAGCTGCTCCAAACCTGATGATAAAATTTGGTGGTAAGGAAGCTTCTTATCTCTGCATGAACATAGCATCCATTAAATTGATTTATCAATCTACTTTCCCCTGGTGATAACAGCAGAATGTACACAGACTAAGCAGAATCAGTTTTGGCCTTTTAGCTATTTTTAGCTTATTAGGCTATTACAAATTATGCTGGCATGCTGGGGAAAGGACTGTGGATAGGACATCGTTCCACAGCATGGAACCTGTGTCAAACCTGTTAAAGGATGTTATGAAGAAAAAGAGGAAGGCACTAAAACATGTACAGTCTTGTTTTAGAGCCATAACTGTATTACATGAGTTTTGATAGTCAGCTTATTTTATATCTTTATTTGTCACCTAAAAGCACCTACTTAATGCTACAGCTATAGCTCACTGTGTGGCAGGTATCCCATCAGAATCAAAATCTCAGTGCCAGTTACCTGCTTCATTTATTTCTTGCTGTGAGCCTAATGAGAAAACAGCCAGAACTACCCCGAGAAGCTGAGAGGAGAAATATCACATTTCTAGAGGCACCAAGAAATTCCAACTGTTCTGAACATAAGAGACAAAAAGAGCAGCTGAAATATCAAGAAATGTCATTGTGAAAGGAATAATCAACTCATTCTCAGTGTGATGGACTTAGATTGTACGTGTCAGAGCCACAGGAGGAAAAAAACAGGAACTGGGCAAAAACTTACTCAAAGCCTGGGGAATTAAAGTTTATCTAATGGTTTTAACAGAAATTCCATTGCAACAGTGTTATTCACACCTTCCCTTGTGAGCAAATTTCTCTCAGAATGCCCAAGCAAAGCACACCCCCAAGGTTTTTGTAGTAACTCCTAAATGTGCAGCAGAATTGGAATTCCAGAGATTAAAAGTGCTATGGATGATCATTTTGGGAAGAATAAGTGATATAGAACATAAAGTTTATGTAGGAAGATGGATATTAAGATAATGGTGAGCTTTGGGTGAGGTAAAGAGAGGGAGGCAGCAGTTCTCATGGCTCAGTGGATGCTTATTCCTTTTTTTTTGGTTATTTCTTTGGACTGCAAAGTCAGTAGAAACCATTGTAGGCCGAGATGGTTGCAAAGTCCTTTTTAATCATAAAATTAATGAATAATAATAAAACTGGATAATTTTTGCCTATGGATTTTGTACAGTACATGAATTTTGGTAAAAACTTTAACCATTGTTGATTAAAACTCAGCTTCTTTTTATGAAGCATAAAATATGACAAAATAAAAAAAGACCTATATTCTTATAGTAAAGCCATTTTCCTATTGTTACAGAAAACTAGGGACAAATTGCTGTGTATTTTTGACTAATTATTTTGGTACATCAGACACTAGGATTTCTCAGGAGGTTTTTTTCTGAAAAAGCAATACCACATGCCTTCCGCAAATACATCAGTAGGAGCTCTCTAACAGTTCTCCATATATGCCAAAAATCTGGGTCATAGAAGAACTCTCTGAATATTGCCAACATTAAAAAAAATTATATTTGATCCAAATTTGGAGAAGTGTAGAAAAAACCCCAGAATTAGGATATTCTATACTTTTGACTCTGTTAAAAGTACTGAGATGTTTCAATACTGAGTTTATGGTATTCCAAATTATATTTCTGTATCCCTTCCAAGTGAAATCTGCTCTGTTCCTACTGGTAGAGGTGAGTATAGGTTTAACCTGGGAGGCACTCAGACACTGGAGATGCTGATGGCAGCGTGAGATGCCAAGACAGCTATTACAGCAGAACAGATTTCAGAGGTTCTGGGAGAAAGGATTTCCCATTTGCTATCAGTGCCTTTTTCCCCATGTCAGCAGTACCAACTTTGAGCTTGATCACAGGCCCTCATGTTGAGTAGTGTGAAAACTCAAAGAAGGACTTTCAGTCCTGCAGAAGAACATTAGCTGTAGGAGCTGTCTGACTAGCCAGCATGTTGAACTTCAGTGATGACATTATTTTTTTAATGAGCAAATAGCACAGCAAATATAAAAATTAATTTGACTGTATTTGCCCGAAAAGTGTCTTACAACAAGAAGAGTAAGGATGATCGTTCAGCTGAAGAGAGAAAGCAGCTTATATGAGCACGGGAATACTCATGGAAACAACAGTCATCCTGGCATTGTTCCCAGGCAGAACAAGCTGAGTGGCAACTGATCAAAACATAAAAAATTATTATTCTTTGCTGTTACAAGCCTGGTGGGTGCTCAAATACCTGTACTGCTCCTTCCCTTCCTGCAGCTCCATCTCAGCTAATATAAAATATTGCCTTTTTTTCCTGTTGTGCCCTAATCTTATGACTCTGTAACAACAGGCACTGAGCCAGGCTGGCTTCTAGCAACCCCAGCTTTCAAATATTGTTTGCTTGGTTGTTTTCATGTTCAATTCCATTCACTTTATGGCAGATAAAGATGTCAGGTCATTCTGTTCTTGCCCTGTTAGTGATCACATTGATTGCAAACCCTTAGGTTTAACACCAGGGCCCCAACACACAACAAAGATTCCTCTTCTCTACATGACCAGGACGTAATGAATGTATTTTTACAGATGCCAGAGGCTGTGTTGTATAGGTGTGCACTTAACCACCTATTTCCAAAGGAAAATTTTTATCCTTTGTCCTTGGTAGGTTTAAGAGGTAGGAAATCACACAAAGGCTGGGGAAGGAAAAATGGAAAGCCTGGCCTTAATTAATTTGAGGGCATTTATAATTTCTGCTCTACATAGTTTTTTGTCCCACATGAGCTGCAGCTTCTAGCACAGTCTAAGATGAAGGAGTACTGAGTGGTGCTTGTTAGGGTTAGAATAACCAAACCACAGGGATGGATAAGGATTTCTAACATTGTACCACACAGTGGAAAAGGAAACAACATTTTTATTTCACTTTCACACACTGTAGGATGTCAGACTGTGCTTCTTTTTAGGATATCCAGAGAGAGAATTGAGTGCAACGACATCTACACTTGCAATGCTAGTGTAATGATACCTCAGTGGGAGACGTGCCTCAGTGAAGGAAGAATAAAAACTTACTGCAGATACCAAGGTGTATGAGAGAGAGAGCCCAAATTGTAGGTGTGAATGCGCAAAAATGAGGAGGAAAGAGTATCTTCTCTCTTCACAGATACATTTTGTTCAGATTGTCCAAGGATTCAGGCCCAGCTGTTGCCAGCAAAATCCCACCTGCAGGAGGAACAAGAAAGGATTGAATACCCAGAAGGGACACAAAGCAGTGCCTCCACTTGCATATGTGTCAAAGCCTTAAAATCTTTTCTAGCAACAAGCTTACTTCCTTCGCACAGTACTTGGGATCATTAGAGTTCTTCTGAGTACTTTCCCCAGCTTGCTTCCTTCAGCAGCAACTTTTAGCAGCTCATGGTGATTTGTTTCAGAAGAAAAGGGAGAAGTTTAAGAAAAAATATACATGTATATGCCAAATAAAAAAGTTTCTTCTCGTGTCACTAGAGTTGCCCACTAGCATTGCTTGGTATTGATGCAGTGCCATATGCCTGTCCTTTCGCCATCTGAAAAAAACCAAAAATATGAAGTCAGGCCAAAGGCATGCCTTGGATGGAAAACAAGTTTTCTTTTCTACCCTGAAGAGGGAAGAAGGCAGATAATTTCACTGTGGGGTTTGCCATGCTTTTTATTAAATATCTCCTGTCGTTGGTGTATACTTTGCCCAAATTCCAGAATACTAAACACGAAAGAACGATCAGAACACACCTGGCTACTTTCATGCCAGGTATCTCAATGCTTTTGGGATTTTTCCCACAGTCATTTTGATAGGAACCAGACTGTACAGGTATTAAAGTAGTTTAGCAGGCAGGGGCATGACAGCCAGGCTTGCAGAACAATATCTGCTCACAGTGCATAGAGTCTGGATACTCCTTTCAGCACATTTCAGTTTAGCTTTGTTTTGCAGCCAGTAATTCTTCACTGTTTCCTACCATGGTGACATGAGAGTCACATCCTTAGGGAGATGGTTTGGAAAAAGTCCTTAAAAAGCGACAGTCTCCAAGTAGCTATGATGAAATTTTAGATTTTTTTCCTGGCAGTTTCCACCCAAGAATAGGAATAAATTTGTTATGTTTTTCCTCCTGTATTACAGTCCCTAAGGTAGGACAACCTCATGGTCTTTCCCTCCTTGGACGTGGCAGTAGCTGGCTTCCAGCCCAGACCTACTGCTGGGTGCTCCTGTGCACCTGAAACCCCTTTTGGAGAAGGTCCCAGGAGGAGCACACTCCTCTCCACTGCCTGGTGAGAGCTTTGCTTCTTCACCCACACATAGAGAGTCCTTTCCCTGCACACTTAGCAGGGGTTAGCATAGAAAACCAAGGTGCAGAAATTTGAGTCCAGCCCCAGGTTTTCCAAAAGGCTGTCCCAGCTGCTTCTTTGCAAGAACAATGTCTCCCTGTGATTTTGATGTTTCCAGAAAACATTTTGATTAACATATACAAAAAGGACTTGTTATTTCATGCCTTTAAAGTCATCATAAAGGATGTCTGGTTTTCAATTTTTCCATCACCTTGCTGTAGATATATTGTGAGGAAAAAACACATACTTTTTATAGAGGAAAAAAGAGGAAAGAAAACACTTCAATGATTTAAAAAACCCTTTAAACTCCCACCATGGAAAGCATGCATATTAAAAAACCCAACAGTTTTTACAGCAAAATAGCTCATTTATTCTGCACAAGATAAAGCCATATATAAAACAATTGTATTCTGCCTTTTGAGGCATCTTGTATTTTTTGACAGCCTTAGCCCACAGCCTTTGATTAGATAAAGGCCTTAATATTGCATTACAGCAGAATTACCTACATTATGGCAGCTGCTTGTTGCAATTGTGTTGACATGACTGGCTTCTTGTGTGAATGTATTCTGGTCTTTCTAATCTTTTTAGCATCAGCAGCAGGACATTTTATTTGCAATTGATTTTTGAATTTAGGAGTAATTGAAGTTTAAGTGCAGCTACCTTCTTGCAACAGGGACAGGTTGCTACTGTTTAAATCCTAATTATGCACTGATTAAAAGTGATTGCATTGCCAAAGTGAGCAAGGGCTACAATTTGTTTCATTCTTAAAGGCTCAGCATAGAGAATTAATTGTATTTCCTGGAAAACAGACCAACACAAAGAGGAAGCAATTAAGAGTTCACTGTTGAATCATAAATTTCCTAGGAATTTTTGGAAGGTAGACAAGGTAGACAACTTTGAAAGCAGATCTTTGAAAATAAGGATTAGTCATCTAATGATTTTGGTACTTGTTGATAGAAGCTTTACCTACCATCACTCATACTAAGTTTTGTTAAATTGTTAAAACAGGTAAGGCAGAAATGGGCTTATTTCCATGTAATCTAGACTTGTACTGATCTGGTGTTTGCTTTGTTTTCAAATTTAATAATGAAATGACAGCCTGCAAATTGTTCTCATATAACAAGTAGGATAAAAAAACCCCACTCATACTTTTCCTATGAGCAGGAGCCATTTCAAAAACACCAAAAAGAAAACAACAACAAAAAGAAAGCATGAGGGAAAAAGAGCAGCAATATTTATTTAGACAAAGGTTATGTTTGTATAGTGGGCTCTCCTGCTGCATCTGATTTCTCATTGATAGAGTATCAGTATTCCCAATGAAGTGTAAAGGCAGTACATGCCTGCACCTGTTGCGGCCTGTATTTGTATAATTTAACTGGTTTATTGTTAAAGTTTTAATGTTAATGGTTTGTTCTTACATTCCCCTATGTTCTCCTCAAGCTGGTTTATTCCTGAAGTTGTATCCTCCCCTAAGTTACCTTGTACAGCATTTTCCCTCCCCTTGTTCCAGCCCCTTCCCTGTCAATCACTGTTACCCTGTCCCTTGTTCTGGCACCTTCACTCCAACCCTGAACCAATCCTTGGAGCATTCCTCCCACTGGGCATTCCTGGGTGTTTCCTAAACCTTGATGCCCCATTGGACCATGTGCTCTCCCCTCTGCTCCCACTTGCCCCAGCTGGCCCCAAAGAAATGCTGTAACCCCTTCGCTCTGCCCCTGCTGATCCCTCAATGGCTTGTGTTTGGTACCCACCCCTTGCTCTGATGCTGAATAAAATCCCAAGCACAGCAGTGTTTGGGGCTTTTTGGTTCCTGACTCCTCTAACCTGAGCAAAACTCCTGTTGGAACCTCAGCACTGAAAAGCCTCTCTTTGCCCACCCCCTGACTGTGGTGAGAGCCCTTTCACTGCAGAGCAAGTGGCTCTGAAGGTTCAGCTGTGGGCAGGAACCCCACACCACAGTTGTTCCCCACAGCAGGCACAGCACCAGGGTTCCCTGAGCTGGCCCAGGCTGTGGTGGGCTGCATCATGTACCATGGAGGCATTTTAAAAAGCTTTTTCTTTTTAGGTTTTCTTTCCTCTTTCTTTCTCTATAGAAAGCATTTATTAATTCCTACCAGCCTGTTACTAGCAGGAAAAATTTCAGTCATGGCCAACAGAATCAGCAAACAGAATTTGCACAGTGCCCTGGCTCAATTCACCACTCTTTCAGACGAGTGTCTCTCATCACTGCTGGTTCCCCAGGAGAGAGGGAACTCCATTCCTTTCTTCAGGCTTTGAGAAATCTCACAGTATTTCACTGCCATTGCAGAGAACAATGCCACTGCTGTGTTAGGCTTCACTATGGTAACAATCAGTAGTAATTGCTAATACTAATGCTATTAGCAATTACTATTAATAATCGGTATTACTCAGAACTCCAGAAAACTGGATAAACACAGTTTATCCATACGTTCCTTTTTCTGGGATATTAAGCTGTCTGGGGTGATTCCAATGGGTAGAACAAATGGTCACTAGGAGACCACTGTGGTACAGGAACTGTGAATTCTGCAGATTTCTTCATATTACTTTACCAAATGATGGATACAGCCAGTACCTGTTTTGGTGATCACAGAGGAAGGTTCCAGTTCAAGTTTGTTTTTAGCCTGGCTCCTTATGAAAGCAAGGCTCACACATTACTCTGTGTGTCACTGAATTACTTTTGAACCCTTTTAGCCTATGTGTTCCCAGTGTAGCAGAGGAGATGAGTTGCCAAAATAACTTAGCTCCCCTGCAATTTGCAAGTTCAGTCAAAAACAGCAACCCAAATTTCATCAGCACCATTTTTTTCTGCTATAAGGGAAAAACTCAGAAAAACAGCAGAAGCAAACTTTATGATTACATAAGGAGAATGAAGAAAATCTGTGATTTTTTTCATTTGTAATCCATTCAATTGGAGATACACATCCCTAACAAAGCAGGCATGAAGAAACCTGTAATCTTTTTTATCTTAAACTTGTCAATAAGTAGTGCAATCAAACACAGGGGGTCATGTCAAAAGAAAAATTCTGGTTTATGGACTAAGGTAAGTCTTGACTCATAGTAATAATGTGAAAAGCTGTTATTGAAAGGTGTGTAGCTTCAACTGATACGTTAGATTTACCAGGGTGAATGCATAGCAATTCCGTTGCAATAAAAAGATGATCCAAAAGGTCAATAGTTAAATAGCATTTAGCAATAGTTCTTCAAGAAGCCACTGTCATTTTTGGTGACTCTCTGGAATGGGTTGTCTTCAGGCACATACTGTTGCATTGAAGTGAAACCATCCGTAATTCTAAATTCTGGTCATGGGTTTAGGTAGCAATTTCTGTCTCCTTAGTGACATTCTATTGTGGTTGAAACATAAAAATTTCAATGGCTCTACTCAATACTTGCTTACTGTCTGTAGTATGATTTTTCTCAAACCTTTCTTGAACCATTATGATCACCTAGGGAGCTCTGAGTGCAGTCCATCTAGGCATTTGCCCATGATATTGCAAAATAAAAATGACTTTGCTATAATTCCTTTTATGTGCATTGGTTTCTCAATTGCATGATTTATAGAATCTTTCAGGCTCAATTGCAGCATTTGAGAAAATGCAGGAAGAGAGCAGGTCTAACACAGGGTGGTGTAAACCTGAAGTCTTTAGGGAATGCTGTTCTAAACCCCAGTAAAATAAGTAGAGTCGTCTTTTTTTGCACTGTCTTCAGTGGGATTTGTGCAGGTTCAGAGGACATTTACAGGTTGCAGAGTATTGAATTAGAATCATGGGAGTGTTAATGTGTAATATATGCATAGTAATAGAATGCTATGTTAGAAATCAATATTGGCGTCTGTCTTATGAAAAAGTCATAGAAATATGCTACTCCTGGGATTTAATGCAGAGTTAATATAAGAAAAACAAACTCAAGGCTAATGTTTTTCTGTGCTCCAAGAATTAAGAGGTTTCCAAGACTAATCAAAACCTTTCGCACACTTTTTTCTCATGCTGTAAATGGATCAAAAGTCTGAAAATGTAACTGAAGTTATTATGTTTGCATGGATATTTTACAATCTATAAACAAGACCTTTACTTTGTAAGCAACTTCTGTATGGAAAAAAATCCATTTCCCATAAAGGATTCACAGGAAGAGCTGTATGTTCAAAGTGTACTTTCTATTTATTTCACATTATTTGGTCATCTGAGCAACTTCCTTTTCAGGAAAGAGGATAACTGAAAACATCTGCTTACTTAGTCAATATTTTCTTTAACTTCTTGAATTTCAGTAATAAGGAGATAAACTTGACTCAACCTAACCTAAGGATGGATAAAGACTTTTGTTACAGTTATTAAACTTTACACAGCTTCAGAGCCAACAGAATGTAAAACAGAGGTGTTTCCCACATCCCTTTCTGCATCAGATCTTTCTCCTGACTTGTGGCTAGAATTTTATGGAGGTTTCAGCAAACATGGCTAAATCTATTAAAGAGAATGATCTAAGGTCATAGTACAAATATTATTTTGTCATGAAGCAGTTTCTCTTTACAGGCAGTTGTAGGCACTGACCTGGCATTCAGTGGAGGGGTTAGCCTGGCAACCTTTTGCAATCTTCCTTCTTATTCAACAGCCTTTATTTCTATTTGGAGAATCTGTTTTCTGTTAAAATGTCTGAGTAGCAAAGTATTGCCTCTTTCAATATTGCCACTCACCCACCAAATGTTTGCAGATCATTCATGGATTTCCCAAGACATTTCTGAACTGATGATGGTCTCCCATGATTTCCAGGAAAATGCATACAACCATAACAAGTCAGATACCTTGGACTTACAAGAACAGAGATTATGAACAGTTTTGAAATATGAATAGACATTGCCAAGCTGCTTGGAAAATAAAGCCAACACAGCATTTCCTTTTGATGGTAGGAGGGAACACTGCTGAGCCTGTTTGATCTTTTTTTTAATCTGAGTCCATATGGGATTAAATGAGAAAGACAAGGTCCTGTTCTACATTTTTATCATTACAGAATACTATGTTTTTTATGCAGAAAATACAAAGGCTTGTCCCAAATGTTTTACTGTAAGATCTCTCTCTCCTCCTTCAGATTTTTCCTATCACTATACAACCTAGATAAGCAGACTGTATTAACCATTTATTTCTCACTTTTAAACTGCTTGTGACTGCATCAACTATTTGTTTACAATTTTATCTTTCTTTTGACTAAAAAAAATTGTGACACACTCAAAGTGCTGCTTAGGAATTGTTAAGTCTTACAAGGAATGTTTTTCTGCTACAGGTGAAATTCATCTCCAGTCCTTCAGATGAATTTAGTCCCAAATCAAATCCCTGCTGCCTTTAACCACCTGCACAGAATTGAACCAGTATAGAAGTCTTGTAGTAGCTGTAATTTTTTTTATTGTGTGATTAGTAGGGCGTACTTGGAGATTAATTTCTTGTGGTGGAGCAGTCTGAGCAACAATCATCTCTGGTTCAGCAAGCAGAGGTGAGTGCTATGAAAAGGTTCTAGAATGCATTATGAAATCAGTTGTTCAATGAAAATCTTTTTCTCAAGACTTTTAGTGGTTTACTGGATGTTTAGGAAAAGGTTTTGTTCTGTGTCTTTTGAATGACAATGATACCAATCTACAACCTAAGGAAGCCTATGGTTACTCCTTTGTAGCCAGAGTGTGGCTGGTTTTAAGGTAGCTTGTGGCTGGTTGCCTCAAGTTAAAACTATGTGTTCAAAGGCTGTGCTAGATGATGAATCCTGCTTCATGCAAACAAAAGACTAAATCAGTATCTTGGAGACAATCTTCCTTTCAGAATTTTCTAAGACAAAATAACCACCTTAGATTTGGAAGTCTTGCTGTTCTTTAATTTTGGGATTGGTGTCCAGTTATCCATTTGCATACTTTCTTTCTAAAGTCAGCACAAAACCTTCCATAGCTCTTGGTTTTCATACATTCCTGAGTGTTAGCATAAAGTCAAAAAGGAGGAATCATGGGACAGTGTGTTACATAGCAGAACAGAGCTTGGGAAAGGAAGCCACTTATTTGCTAAATCTAGCAGCAAATAAAGTGAAGAATTCCAGCCCATAATCTTGTAATTAAAACTAGGCAGACTGTTGGGGAGGGTTTTGTTATTATTTTTGTACAATTTTAGCAATGGAAGAAGAAGAACGTCTTAATTATCAAAATGACCTAATACAAAAATGGATCTATTATTTTTAGACCAGTTTTTATTACTATATCTTTTAAAAAGGTAATGCAAATATTTTGATACATCAACCTTTAAATTAGTGCAAGAATAAAACCATGCAATTTTATTTCAAACCATTTATGAAGAGTGGGTAAGCTTAGGAATAACAGTGGTTCTGGACTTCAACCTCAGCTTCTGACACCACTCTCTGGAATGAAACTTCAGTTCAGAGACTAGATTCCTTTCTTCCTTACTTCCTTACTTATGTGTGATACTTCTACAGAAAAAAAGTCAAAGCAGTAAGTGTATGAAATAAAATGTATTTTTCTAGACAAGATCCATTAGAGAGAAAAATGGGCTCTTTATTACTTTTTTTTAAGTCACCTGTAGACTCAGATGCATGTAGTTTGAAAGGTTCTTTTGGCAGATACATCTGGCTGTAATGAAGCATTTTGGGCGCTGGAGATGGGTGAGATAGTATTTTTTGTTTCTCAAAAGAAGAGCAGCAGAGAATGAGTTTGGTTTTGCAGATCCCTTTGGGGAAAGATTTAGTGTTGAACAGTGCAGGCTCAGAGGGGGAAAGGGTTAGCAGCAGTGACAGATGGGAAACAAACAAAAAGAACCCAAATAATTGTTTTCACATAAATTTTGAAACAGCTCAATAGTAGAGGGCTTTCTTCCCTCTGCACTGCACCCTCTAAAGTAATACCATTCTAAGTGACAACTTTACAGGCAGATTTACTTTTTTTTTTATTATGAGGGCACTCCATTAAAAAAGATACATTAGCATGTGAACTTACAGAACTGTCTGAGTGCATCCTATCCTCCATCATAAAAAGAGACAGCTCACCTGTAAAAGTGGCAGTTGTGTTGTAAATTTATTCTGCTATATCCTGCAAAGGTTATTATTCAGTTTATCCAAACTGCCTTTGTTCATAAATCTGCGACTCATAATGTATGAGAAGTTATAACATTGACTGGGAATTCCTGTCTATTTTGTGGATAAAAAGGGCAAGTTCCTTTCTCTAATGCTGAGTTGAGTATCAAGTGCTATTATTTGTTACTTTTTGTGAAATGAGTTAACTCTGGAGCTAAAAGGACAAATATCTTTCCCACCAAAAGTCACTGTTAAAACTAGTGGTTTTGATGGGGAATATGTGCAAAGGGATCAGTGATTAATTTTTCAGGAATGCCTCTGTGCTATTCTAAGTTTTCTCTCCACATGGGGCATTCTGAGCTGGTTGACCTATCTGAATCCTAAAGACCTTTCACACAGCTAAAGTCACAATGGAGCCAGTCGATTGACACACAAGGTCGAGAGATGCCATTAAAGCTGGAATTGGCTAGGAATGTCTTAGTGTTCTGGGGGTTTTGTAAGAAAATGTTTTGTGTTGGTTTTGGGTTTTTTCCCAACTTGACCTTGGATGGAGTTTCTCACTCAAAGACAAGAGATCATAGAATGGTTTGGATTAGAAGGGACCCTAAAGATCATCTTGTTCCAACCCCCCTGTCATGGGCAGGGACACTTCCTACTAGACCAGGATGCTCAGAGCCTCATCCAGCCTGGACCTGAACACTTCCAGGGATGGGGCATCCACAACTTCTCTGGGCAATCTGTGCCAGGGCCTCACCACAATCATAGTGAGGAATTTTTTCCTAATAGCCAATATAAACATACTCTCTTTCAGTGTTACAGATGTTACCCCTTTTGCTACCAACCCATGTCCTTTTAAAAAGCCCCTCTCCATTTTATGTAGCCCTTTTAGGTACTGAAAGACCTTAAATTTCTCCTCAAGCTGTCTCTTCAGGCAGAGCACCCCCAACTCACTTGGAAAGCAAGTAACTTCAGGATTAGAGTATTTGCTTAAGAAAAGGAATTCTAACTCTGTGTGTTCAAACCAAGAATATGAAGCTATGTTTTCTACATTCATGCATAGCAAATAAGCGTCTGCAAGTTATTACCTGGAAGGATTCCTGTGTCATAATCCCTGGTACTACATAAAATTAAAAAACAATATATCAAGTGCTGAAAGGAAACGTTGCTGGAGTTGGACAATATATTGCTTTGTAATTTTTCATTTCTTATAGAAAACATTATTATGGTTCCAGGCATCTCAGTGGCAGAATTCAGTGAGGAGGAGTTACCTGTAAGATGAGTCAGGGAGAGTACAGAACCTGGGATCCAGTTCAGTTTAAATGCTGCACTTAGAAATCAGGTTGTAACTGTTGTTCTTACCTCTGTCTGAAGTGAAGATGGAACTAGGTAGGCACCTCCAAATCATCATTTAAATCTCTACTAGCTTAACATAAAAAAGTGATGTTATCTAGAAATCTCAATTTCTCTCCTTTGGCTGCAGCACCACAGAGCTTTCCAGAAAGTGTCTTCTATTGTCATTAAATCTGGCTGTGGTGTTTAATGGTGTGGCCTTACAACTCTCAGAATTCAGAGGTGCACCAGATTGAAACAAAGTCTATTTGCCTGGAAATAGCAGTGACCTCTACCAGAATTTAAGGTAAGAAAAAATCAAATTATCCAGCTAAGTTAATTCTGGACACAACTAATCAGAATATTTACCCTTTACCCCTTTGTCTTGATCTTAACTTTCATCTTGACCAGCTCATCTGGAAGAATTTTAGTGTAGAATGGATCTAAGGACATGATAAATCCTTTCAGTAAGTGTAGGTGGGGTTTCTCGATGCCAACAAATCCTTTTCAGAACATTTTGGTAACTTTTACAGAATCTTCTTATCTGTTTTCTTGCATCCTGGTAAATTTGAAATGACCTCTCCTTTGCCTTGGGGTAAATTAATATAATCCCACTGTTCATGTTTTTCATAGCAGTCACAGCAAGTCCATCCTATCATGAGTTCAAGATTCTGTGGGACTTCATTCTATTTGAATGTTTTCCATTGAACCCAGAAGGCAGAGGGAAAACATTTCTCTTTGGTAGAGGTCTGTAGATACAATAACAAGACTGTTCATACTTCAGAGTCTCTTGGTTCAAAGCACTGGTTTTGTGCTTGAAGCTTAGCTCTGCACAAGATGTTTTTGTAGTAGAGTGATGGTGGGTTGAGAAGAAGGAGAAGCAGAGGTTCAGGAATCACCCTTTGAAAATCTGAAATTTAGATTTTTCTAGTAACTTTAAAATAGCATCCGAAAGCTTTAAACTGTTTGTAAACACAGCAAAATTTTTGTGGGCTTATTATTGGCAGTGTAATACTGCCTACATTTTTAGAGGTGACCCTAAAAGCCCTATATGACCTGTCTTTCATTAAAAAAACCACCAGATTCTCAGCCCTTATGCCTCAGCCCTCAGTCTGCAATGAAAAGCTGAAAGATGTCTCAAAGTTCAGAAAAAATATGTTCTGAATTTTACATGGTTTGAGTTAAGTGCAGTGAAGGAAAGAATGCTTGGCTTGGACTTTTAATCAGAATAAGCAAAATAAATAAAAGCGAAATTACTGACCCACTCTTGCAGATGAGGAAAAATAAGATAAGGGGACTAAGTTAGTTGCTGGAAATACCAAGGAAATCCTGTGCCAGTGCAGTGAATAAATGCTTTCCTTGAAACCAGGCAAGTTTCTTGTCAGCAGGGTTCCCTTGTCTGGCATGCTGAGAGCAGGTGTCTAGCAGAGACAGAGAGCAGTGTCATGTTGGGGCTCTCAGCCTTCCTTGGCTCTTTAGGTGCTGGCTGGAGATTCTTTACCTGCTTTTGCAGCTCCTGTGGAAGAGCTGCGTGCTGGAGGGAAGATGGGACTAGGACTTCACTTCTGAAAATTTTCTCTTCAAGGGGAGATTTATAATGGGAGGTGTTTGGGGATGTTTGAAGAATAACCGGCTGTCCAAGCAACCTTCAATCAACAAGTCTAAGACATAATTGAAAATTTTGGGTTCATTGGATACCGGTTTACCTTCTGGTTATGGTTTGATTAGTTGAGCTGGACTTCTCTGCTTCTTTGTCTGCATCTCTCTGCTCTCTCTCCTGCCCATTTCTCTTTTGAGCCATTTACCATTGTCTTATCTCCCTTGGTTTGTTTTTCTCTGCTTCTCTTAAGCACAAAGTAAATGAATCCTCATTAGAATCCTGTCTTCTGTTTCTTTGTGCCTGGATTCAGACTGTCCCACAAAATATCACTTAGTGTCATTGTCTGGAAAAAAACAACTATTTTCTTATTTGTATTTGCTGCAATACACTTAGAAATAGTTTCTTGCTTGCTATATTCACTGGTAACTGAGTGGAAAGAACATTGAGCTAGATTTAAGATATGAGAATGTGTTGGTTATAATGAAATGGAGGAATCTCTGCATTTTTTTCTCTCAAGTATTTTTTGATTTATTTGTTCCCTCCCTCTCCAACACCGAGCAAAGGGCAAAAGTCTACAATTTGATACAAAGGGAATTTCAGTGAAACTGTTCACTTGCTCAAAGCACTTTTTTGCTGGGTTATTGCTTTTTAATACTTACCCTTTACAATGCCTCCTTCTGTACTTTGACATTTAGCTTTAATCTGTGTGTAGCCTATGGTTAGATTGGGGTCTGCCCTACTGCCCTTGAATGAGCTCACAGAGGTGAAGTATATCAGAGGAGCATGGCAACCATGTCATAAGAACAGATGATAAAAATCAAATACCATCACAAGTATTTTCTTTTTTTTTTTTTTTTTTTTTTTACATATAAAGATCTAACATAAAATCACCTGAATATGAACCCAAGAGTGATTTAAACCAGAAAGAAATTCAATTCATACAAATATCTTTTCAGTGCAATTAGGCAGGGAGGGACCTACATAAATGTCAAGAGTCTGTTTGGCTTTTCATTTCCAAGAGATTTTTGATGAACACTGGAGAATTATTTGAATTTCATAAAGATGAGCTAACTTACATCCTGATCTTCTCTACCAGACAAAAACTGGAAAAGTAGAACTAGAATAGATCTTGAAAGCTCAGCTGTTGCAAGTCCCCATGCTGTCAAACAGGATCAGATGTGTTTGTGCAGGAAATAGGGCTAAGGGAGTGGGGTTTTGAGAGGAAAAGGACCCCATATTTCCATGACTAGAGCTGTGTTCATGTACAGTTTCAAAAAACATTTTCCCTCAAAATATCATGTACTTTGGCCCAGGTAATGGGATGTTTCACAGATATGTGGCCATTGTGGTGCTTTTAATACAGCCTTCAGAACGCTGTCAAACCCCTTGTAGTCTGTCTGTAAAGACAGCAGGCAAGCCCTTTGTACTTCTGTACTCCTCTTTCTCATAATCAAAATTGCTGATGCCCAGGTGATTTTCTGGAGGGCTCCCTCCTGCAGAGATCAGCTATGTACTGCCAAAGGAAAGGGAGAGAAAAGATGTACTGTTAAGCTGATAAATGTTTTTGTCATATTTAATTGGGATTATCTGTTTAGCGCTCTCTGTTTTCCCTGCAGAGGTTAATCACTAACACACACAATAAAGGCCTAAACTGGGACCTAAACAGGAAATGCAAAATATTTCAGAATTACAGCAGTTAATGAACAGCTTGATTTTTCATCTACATTCTCTCCACAGTGCTTAAAGGAATTTGCCTTAAAATTATGTTAAACAAAAGCAGCCAGGGAGCATCTTATTCAACATGTAAAATTAAGGCTCTATTCAGGGTTTGTTTTGGTTTTTGTTCTTGGCTTTTTCTTCTCTGTTCCTTGGTCTTTTGAATCCATTTTTTCCTTGAAGAATATTTTCTGCACCGTAAGGCAACTTCTGCTGCACCACAATGCACATGATTAAGAAAACATTTATTTCCTTCCAAAATGGGAAGAACTATAAATACTCTTTTGATGCATTTTTATTTCCAAGCTATACAATACCCCTACTGTTTTCCCTCCTACTGTTATCTAATACATCATTTGCATCCTAAGCAGAGATTGTTTTCTGTTGTTCAGATCTCCATGATGGTACCCAGGCCTTTAATATTTTCTTGGTTTGGGCTTGGTTTTTTTATTTCTAGGATGAACGATATAGGTAACAGTATTTCTTCAGAGTATGATTGAGTGTTTGGCTCTGGTAATTTTTGGGTAATATAATATATGAAAGAGGTAAGCTTTTAAAAAGCATCCAAAGGAGAGTTATGAATGTGATGAAGGGTCTAGAGAAGAAATGAGGAACAGCTGAGCTCTTTGCTTGTTCAGCCTGAACTGAAGACTGGGGTTGGCACCTCATAGCACCCTACAGCTTCTTCACGATGGGGAGTGTCAGATACTGATCCTTTCAGTGACAGGACATGAAGCTGTGAGGAGGTTTAGGTTGGATAATAGAGAAAGGTTTTTCCCCCAGAGGGTGGTTGGGCACTGGAAGAGCTCTCCAGGTCACAGCAACAGCCTGAGAGAGTTCAAAGAGTGTTTGGAAAAGGCTCTCAGGCACTTGGGATGACTCTGGGGGATGGTCCTGTGCAGGATTGGCAGCTGAGCTCTGTGACC
This sequence comes from Certhia americana, assembly GCA_018697195.1. NCBI lineage: Eukaryota > Metazoa > Chordata > Aves > Passeriformes > Certhiidae > Certhia > Certhia americana. The sequence continues at coordinate 9,208,738 of CM031862.1, forward strand.
CTTGTGAGTCCCTTTCAATTCAGGATTTTCTGTGATTTTAAGAATCTTTATGTGCTTTCCCCAGCTAGATCAGATTCAGACTCAATGGTCCTGCATAGTAATTTTTATTCTAATCACATCAGAAGTAACTTCTGCAGTTCAGTCTGCAATTTTTCTTTAAGCCCAGGTCACAAAATATGCTCCTCTACTAACAACACCATGTGGTCAACATGTCCACCTCTCTGTATGTCCCAAAAGACATTCATCTGCCTCTCAGTTAGCCTTTTATGCTTAGGGTGAAACAGGGCATCCTCCCTGTGTTTGAGACCTGTAATTCCGATGTCTGTGCAGATCTTCCAAGCTGTGCCTGGCCCCAGTCTTTAAGCCAGAAGTGAGATGCTTCCATTGTATTTTTAAGGCAGATCTTGATGTGTCTTCATATGCAACTGTCTAAAGAGATATGTTTGGATACGTGTATCTGTGTTTCTGTAGTGGTATGCTTGGGTTTGAATCACTGAAGCGTCTGGTTTTAAGCGTTGTAGCTCAGAATCAACATGTTGAAAGAGTTGTGGATTGTGATCCAGGACCTGCAGAACCTGTAGTGAGGCTCAGTGCATTGCTTTGGCAACCGTGTTCCCTGTGCTTTTACTTTTAGGAAACCTCACAGCATGGTGCTATTTCCACTACCTCTTCTCCAAGCCTCATAGCCCTTTCTGAAATAGTTCTGTCCATGATCAACCCAAGTTGATAAGCATTGATACCTTCCATCATTCACTTCCTGCTGTTCCAGAACATCTCCTGAGGAGATGACATCTGGAAATATGTCCCTTTGCAGCACAAATACCATTTTTCCTCAACAACTCTGTTATCCTGATTGCTGCTGTGATTTATTGTTTATTGCTCTTGGTTCTGATGTAGTCAGATGCTGTTTGTTTGTTTGTTTTTTAAACATAAATTTCATAACAAAGCAGTATTTTCAAAGTAGCATGGAAGATATATAACATTCCTGATATGCAGTAAGTTTATTACCAGTGTACTTTCTGAGTGAAATTATTGAAAATTTCCTCCACAGCCCACTGTTGAGCACTGTTGACCTCATGGATCTTTGTACACAGAGCTTAATCTGGACACCTGCCACATCAGGACTGCATTGCTTTGATCACTTCCATAATTCATTTGCTTTTATGGATGAGATTTCTCTTTTTGCTTTGTTGCCAAAGGAACTGAGTGATGTACCTGGAGCTGATGTTTAATGTTTTTAAGATATGAAACCTTCCTATCCAACAGATAACTTATTTTCTTTGCTGTCTCTCACAGAACTTTCTAATAGTATTTTGTTTCTTCTTTTTGATATTAAACAGATTTCTTAGCAGTTTCATTGTGTTATCAGCTTCATTATGTTATCAGAGAGCTTGCAGTGAATTATCTGAAATGCAAGAGTATTCCCTGTATAATAAGTACTTTCAAAGGTCAAGATGAAGCAAATTAGCTAGAGGAAGCTATTAATTATGCACAGATCAATTTTTGGTAATGCAGTGTGAAATCAAGAATACAGTGATAAAACTTCTGGTTTTGTTTCTTGTAGTAATTTTTCTATGGGCAGGGCAGCTTCTATTATAGATGGCAGGTTTTTTTCAGAAAGCTTGTCAGCTAATTACTCGGAGGAGAATGAAACATAAAATTCAATACAGGTGCTGATGAATTAAACCTTAAGAGTACAGATACTTTTCATTTCAAGTGGGGAACCAATCTTTCCCATCTTCTCCATGGTACAATCACGTTTCAGGTTTTCAGAAGGAGAAAAGGTGGTTGGTATTGTGGAGTGGTCTCTAGACTGAGCATTCTATGGACCTACAGGGTCATCAACAAATGCAGGGACTCAACCCTATAACTGACAAAATCCCCTGGAATACTACATCCCAGTTGAGTCAAATGCTTCAATACCAACCTTTGGATCATATCTGTTGGTGAGGATTGACCTGCCTTCAGACTAGTAACTAAAGGAAAATAAGTGTTTCTTCTCAGTCCTGTAGTGAGATATTTCCATAATTCGATATTTTTTTTTTCTTTTTCCTTGGCTGTGTTTGCCAATCCCTTCACATCTCAATGTACACAGTACTGGGGTTTGCTAAACAAGAAGGAATTCTGTATTGACTTGCAAAGTTGAAGAAATAATATTGCTGTACAGAATTTTAGCTTTGGGGTATTTACCATTGTGCTTGAAGTCATAAGTTACTTATCTCCAGGGGACAGAAAATAACAATATTTTCTTCTGAGTCATTACACTTAATAATTGAAGATCTACATGCTAAGTAAAACTTCTTTCCCTGGAAGCAAAAGCAATTCCTGCAAGCAATATATAAGGCTAAATAGTCAATGTGTCTCATTCCACTTACTCTAATGGTTCTCTGCCTGAATTTTCTTAGATTTTGCCATATGCTGAGTGGATTATGAATGTGGTTAAAACTGTGGAGTAGAAAACATTGAGCAAAACCCGCAAGTCAATTTAAAAAGAGCTTAAAAATAAATAATTATTGGGAAATGATGTATGTTTTTCATAGAAAGTCTTTTTAAAAACTTACACTATACAATTTTGAATATCAAGTAAAAAAAAAAAAAGGAGAAATATCACCTCAGAGTTCAGAGGCTGGTTACTCTAGGGCATGTATTTAGTTGGCTGTGTTTATTTATATGAGGAGGGAAGAAAAATACCTTTAGTTTTGACTACAGTTCCTCATGAACTGTATCAAAACAAAAAATTGTCCTGTATCAGCCCATGTAAGATTAAGACTGATTTTTTTTTTTTTTTTTGGTTATAGTTTAGGAAGCTTCCTGCAAGTCACTATAAAGACTTAAAAAATACAAGAACAGAGGAGAGCTCTTTGTAGAGTATGAAGCTTCCTATCCAGTTCTTTCCAAGACAGTCCTCAAGTGAAACAAACTCAAGCCATGGCCAGCATTCAGTAAGATTTCAATTCAAAACTCAGTGTTTAAAGGCCTAACTTCACATTAGGCAATAATTCTGAAACAGAAACTAATGAACTGGAGCAAGGGAGTTAGGGGAAGAGATATTTAATGCCCAGAACAGTTGCGAGTCCAGATATGTGTAAATGCACCTGTGTGCTATGGAACTAACGTCCACCAAAGCAAAAATTCTTCCCTTTAGGAGAAAGAATCACAGCCACTTAAAACTATGTATCTGCCTAGACAGAGTTCCTGACCATATTCTTGTGTAGAAATTGTGATTAAACCTTTACAAACTTTGTTGTGTGCCTGTCATAAGAATAAGCAGCAATGCACATTTGTGAGCAAACCCTCTGCTCTCTAGGTGCATTTTTTCTGTCTTCATAGAAACTGTATTTTCAGAGTTAGAATGACGCCCTTCTTTCTCCTTGAGTGATAGATTCAAACCATATTCATTCTGGTCTTGCCTTGTGCAGCGCAAACCAAGGTTTGGACAGTCTTGAACAGACTTCAGACCTCAGAGGGGAGAAGGAGCAAAAGTGAGTTGCTTTGCTTGAAATGTTCCTCCTTTATGTAACACTAAGATATGCCCAAGCATACAGCAGTGAAAAAGTGGTTATTCAAACTACGCCTTCTAAACCTGGCTGGCTCACAGCCACAGGACCTGATTTTATTTTAAATGCTACTCCAGGCTGAGTAAAATGCCCCAAGATGCAGAATGATAATGTTTAGGTCTGGATTACAAATCTTATGCTGAACTCTGTTTTGCGTTTTCTGAGTGCTGTCATCACCCATGTACCTGTACCTTCATGTGGATGAGGCAATGGTTCCTCTCCTCAGCCACTCCTGTGAGGTTTGTTTGAGGAATGTGTAACCCAAGCCCAAGTCACTGGTCAGTAACTGACCCCTCTCCATGGATTAGCTCAGGCCAGTTCTGAGTACAGGCTGGCAGAGCTGAATGTGTTTGACTGTCACACTGGCTTGTGTGAGGGCTGTCTGGGCAGCAGGTATCAGCCTGGCTCCCCTTGGCACATAAATAAAATGAGAGGATCTCCCAGCCCAGCAGGAGCAGGCACCATTAACAAGGTCAGTGCTGCTCTGGAGCAGAGGTTTCCTGCGCAGTGTGCCAGCTCCTTCCCAAAGAAAAAGAAAGTAGTCTCTTTGCCCAGCCAGCCTGAATCCTTCTGCTGTGCCAAGAATCAGCACAGCAAGAGATTCCCTCGTGCAGAAGAGACTCTGCTCTGGGAGTTTTTGGAGCCATCACAGTGAGTGGGTTACTGTCCCTCTGCTGTGTGCCTTGTTTTTCCTGTGACAAGGAAATTTGGCATGGGATGAAGTACAGCAACTGGACCCAGCCAGGCAGCTGATGTGACAACAAGCCACCCTTAGGGAAGTGGGATCCCTGGCACTGATGCCTTTGCAGCATGTCAGTGTGCAAGAGCATGGGATTGAGATGAGAAAACATCATAGGAACAGAAAAAGCAGCAGAGCTTTAATTGGGAGAAAAAAAAAAAAATCTTTTCTGAGAGGAAGAAAGAAAAGAAAAGGAAAACAGCCTTCAGGGTATTTTTCTATTGATACAAGCATGCACAAAAACATTCCAAATCTGGATTTAGGGTGAAATGTCCACTTTACTAGAGACTCACAATAAATCTTTGAGCATTTAGTGATCAGAAGTAGCCTCATTTTCATCTTGCTTTTGATCCATTCGTTTCTCTTCACTGTGTCCTGCAAAAAACTCTGCAACAAGCTAGCAGCCAAGTACCTTCTTACATAAACTGTGTGGGTTTGAGGCCAGCACCTGCCAGAGTCAGCTGAGAAGCTCCACTTCCATGGTCATTGGATCAGATACTGACAGAGTGGCATTTAAAAACAAGCAAGGAATTAAGAGCCTCTAAGCTAATTAGACAAATGCTGGCACATGTACTGTTTCCTCCATCTGCCATCCCTCAGACAGCTATGTGGCTAGGAACAACATTTCTTGATATTCTCATGGCAGATACCATATGGTTTCAGAAAAATTCTCTGGCCATGACTCTACTGGGCTAGGAGTTATAACTTGTTCTAATCTTGTTGTTACATCTGACTTTGCATTAACCACTTTGTCTTACCTGTGATTGTGGTTTCTTTCCAAATTCAGCAGTAGGCTGATTTTCTTTAGCTTGTGCATTTCAAAGTAGCCAGACAAAAAGCTGTGAGTCCAATGTCTGAATGAATTCCCCAGGGAGAGGGAAAAAGTGGAGAATATGATGGCAACATAAGTAATGTAACTTATTGCCCCAGCTACTTTAGATTCTTACCTGCCTTTCCTCTTTAAATATCTAGTCCACTTAGAAAACACTGAATTTGTTTATTTGGTTTCATTTGCATAATTAGAATCACCTGTATCATAGTAACTTTTTAAATATGGCCATTTAGAAAATAAGAATAGCAGGGTCTGAACATGGAAATTAATAAATTTGGCCAGGGGGCTGCTTTTAAGACCTCTCTTATCAGCTTTTTTCTGTAAGCAAGGTTTGTAACAGACACAAATGCAGGCAACAGAAAAAGTTGTAACATTACAGTATCAAAACTCTTAGGCAAATCACACTGTGATTAGGCTAATTTATTAGTGCTAAAGAAACAAACTCAGACAGTAGTTTGATTAAATGGGATTCTTATGGTGATTAAAAGCATTTTTAATTCCTTTTTTGGCTCCAATTTAAAAAAAAAAAACCCAAACACTAAGTCAAATGTCTTCTTGGAAGAAATCCAACTTAAGTGCAAGTTGACTCAAGGGAGGCTTCTTCTCATGGCTCTGCATGAGCCACCTGCAATTACTACAAATTACCTGACTTGTTCCAAGCTGTGCATCTTCGCTGAGACACTTTGTCAAGTCCCAGTTTCCATATTGAGGCTTGTCTGAGAGTGAGTGATGCTGGGCTCAAGACTGGGCTCAAGAAATACATTGACCTTGATTTTTCAGTACAGCTCAGGCAGCCCAGAGAGTCTCTCACTGCTTGGGGTTTTTTTGTTAGTGACTAGCCAGACTGCAATTCTATAAAATTCATTTATCTTCGGGTGAGCTATGTCAGGTAATAACAAGGCCTATGGACATCTTTAAGGAAATCTGCAGCTTCCTAGAAATGCAACTGCAGCCCTGCCATGGAGCGTGGAAGGAGTTTCATTAGGGTTTTGGAGTGGTTGTTGCTGGCATGCTAGTCGAGGTGTAAAATCCTGCTGGAGGAAGACTGGATGCTTGGGGTTGGGGAGGGGAGGCTCTCAGCAGTTGTTCCCCCCATGAAGAGGCCAGAAGGAAGGGATGCAGTGATGGGGAATGAGAGGCTTTGTGTGAGCTTGTGAAGAGGTGTGGTGAGAGAAGAGAGACACAGGCAGGCACCTCAAGGCATGAAAGAGACACTTTGGTTCCTTGCCTTCAGGATGAAATTTGTTCTCAACATTGATGTGTCCACGTGTGACGGATGAGGGCTCTTCCAGAGGGAAAAATGTTCAGCAGCTCCCTGGTATTGTCAATTGGGAGCAGCAACAGGAGCCTGCTGCTGGAAGCTCCCTCTGTGGGAGGTTGCTGATGGAGACAACTTTGACAATGGCCATTGCAACCTTCCCAGGCTTCAGGAACTCTTATGCTCAAGTTTTATCAGCACTAGGAGCTCAAAAGGAAAACAAATATGAACTTTCTTTGATTCTGCTAAGTAGTCCAGGCAAGGCAGCTGTCCAGGGGCTTGACCTCTCCTCAATCTCATTTAAACATCTTCTGCTGCCAATGGAGACTTTTTCATTGAGGCCATGGGATCTCTCATGATGAAGTCACATACACCAATTGAGTTCTAAATGATTGCTGCTCTCTGTGGAGGTGTTGAGGATGCTGGTTGCAGCTGCTTTGCAGGATTGTTTTCCATAGAGGAGGAGAAGTCAGTCCTTTTTTTCTTGTGTAGGGAGCAGAATGCCTTGCAAGCAGGTGCACATGATGGTTTAGCCCACGCTGTAAGTTTGATCCAGACAGGTACTGATTTTTATTTTAATGGCTTATGTTAACTTGAAAGAATTAGTAAAAATTATAGGCAAACCAGCATGATGATGATTACCAGCTTTCCATGGGGTCCTGCAATGCGTCTTATGACAAAAAGCTTTCATGAAGTAAATTGTACTGTCAGGGAAAGTTGCATGGGTATGGCCACACAAAAATAATAGAGGTTGTAGCGGGGTGGATCTTGGGCTAAAGCTTAATCATGCACTTCTTGACAGACATGTTGCTTGCACTAAAGGACACAATACCCTGATTTTCTCTCTGCCTCAGCTCTAGATCTCTTTTGTTCCTTCCCCTTCCCCCCCCCCCCCCCCCCCCCCCCCCCCGATTTTTATGATCTGGACTTTCTAGACAGTAATATATTTGGGCTACTGCCTCTCAAAGAGGTAAACAGAAGGAAGAAATTGCCCTTAGGCCAGCTAGCAGAGCTTTTTATCTCTAAGTCAGAAGTCTTTAGAAGACTTTTCCTACTGAGATGATAGGCTTTTAAATGGAAACCAAGGGTCATTTATGGATAAACTTCTCTGGTGATTACACAGGGAGAAGGAACTGTCATGTAGAGAGCCTCATTCACTTCACTGTCAGTTTATTGGCTGAAATTTGCTCAGTGGAATAACTTCCACCCTCTCTGCATCATTTAAATATAGAAGAAAAATAGCAGAAAAGAAGGCAAAATTAAATGCTTCCTCTTGAGTTGTTTTGTTTTGGTTTTTTGGGGGTTTTTTTGGGGGGGTGTTGTTTTACTCATCAGTAAATCAAGCTTTCGGAAATTCTGTCTCTGAACACTGAAGGTGCAATGTAACATTTATTTCCTGTGACTGCTAATTCACATCTTGGAGGTGAGATAATGGATCATAGCAAACTCTCTTAAGGAGAGCTTTCTGTTTCTTTGGGTTTTTCAGTTTGTTTAATTTGCTAGCTTGTTTTGGTTTTTTACTCAGTAGAATTCCAAGTTCTTGTCAAAACTACACAATATGTTTTCTAGTTGAAAAGTAGACAACCAAAGGCAAAAATATATAAAAAAAAAATTCTCTCCTATTCAGTCCTTCACCCAAACCAGAGGTAATAGCATAAATCAAAGGTTAGAAAGAATCTGCAGAACATAGTTTGGATGTCTAAAAAACAAGGGCCATCAATTTTTGTCCTGTTTCTCTTTTATTGAGACAAAGAGATTTAATTTGGCAAAAGCTTGTAATTTTAAATGATATGTAGTCCTCAGAGGAGGTTTTCAGAGATAAACAATCAAGACATAGCAGGTTTTCTTTATCATTGTGTTAATCTGATTTTAAGAATATATGTTTCAGATTCTATATTAAGTTTGTATTTCAAATTCAAGTATTTCTGATAACTTCTGCATTTCAACTTCCACATTCAAAACACTATTGTTTCAGCTAGTGAGCCAGTGTAATTTTTCGGGTTTCATATCAATATGTCTAAGGACATCTGAACCTCTTTTTTTTTTTTTTTTTTTTTGGCAGACAGCCTTGCAATTATTTTCATTTAATCTCACTGGAAGAGACGCTGAGATTTTTCTTTTCCAGTTGTGGTTTTTATACCTGGTTATGTCCTGCTTAAAAAAAAAAAAGCAAAAAAAAAAAAACCCCAGAATGAAACAAACAAACAAACAAAAAAAAAAGCAAGAAAATTTTGATGATACAATTAACATTAAATGATTTGCTTATCTTTCTGTCAATCTCTGTATAAAATGATCATGGATCATACTAAAATTTTTTCTTAAAAGTTTGCCTATGACCATAGCAAAGGATGAATTTTTAATATCTGCCCATCTGAATGTATTAATTTTTTAAATTCCTTTTATTGATTTTTAAAATTATTTGGTTTTTAATTTTTGTTTTTATTACCAACAAGAAAATAAATCACCAAGTTTTCCCTTTGGTTTCCAAGACACTAGGTGTTTGTTCTCTACTTCAGGAAAAAACCAAGAGATCAGAAAACCAAAACAAGCCAGATGTAAATGGTCCTGGCTGAAATTGTCAGGAGAACCATGTAACATATTTTTCTCTTAAACATGTTATATTTTATATAAAATTTATATCAATTTGAGTTCAGCAGTACTATAAGGCTTTGCTGCATGATGGCTGTTTGGATATTATGTTTTAAAATACGTCATTGATCTCATTCCATTGTTCTATTGTATATTGGTCTATAGCATAGACCACCCTTAACTGACACGTATTACATTGTGAACTTAATATTTATAGGGAAATGCAGAGAGTACTGATGCTTCTGTCTTGGCTGTATTTGTTCTATTTGAGTAAAATCTTTTAACAAAAGACTCTAAAGCCAGTATCACACTTTCTCTGGAGGCTCTCTCAGATATGACCTATGAAATGAAAAATGCTTGTGCAGCCTCAAGGAGAAGTCAAAAATACTTTTAGCCAATTATATGTTCTAAGGGGAAACTGATCAGGATGCACAAGGGTCTGGTACACTGTCCATTCAATCTCTTTTTTTCCCTGGGAACTTATTAGTACTTATGCTATTTGGCAACATCTGAAACAGCAGTGAAACATCAATCAGTAAAAACAACCTTGAAGGCCTGATCTACTGAAACTGATGAATTTTGACACTCTTGTAGCTGAGACTAGCTTTAGATCAGACACTCAATCATTTTTTCTTCATCAATCCTCTCTTTCCAGGATTGTGATAGAAATTTCGTAATTCTTAGTGATTGTTCTTCCATGGGGGGAGGTAGGAGAGAGGTACCTCTGCCCTCTCTATCCTAAGCTGAGTCTCTAGCTCTGGATGGTCAGCCTGCCAAGAACTCAGACATTAGTTTTCTGACTGTTCAGCACAGCTAATCCATAGCAGTTTCTTTAATGTACCTTATTTTATCCTATTTTTTCAGAAAAAAAGAACTTCTGTCTGTCCTATAGGCAATATACTCTTCCTCTGTGCTTTTCCAATCTAACACTTAATCAGCTTCTGAAAATCAAATTATTAACATTTTACAGCAATGATTAAATAATTCCAAACCTAAATCAGTGCTTTAGATAGACAATGTTATCTGTAATTTCAGCAGTCGTGTCCTAGCCCCAATTCAATGGGAATGTAAATAACAAAAACTGCTTTGTGAGGCACTATGATAGAAGTCAAGAAATGCAAAAGTTGGGAATTGCTCTCAAGTCAGACACAATTTCCTTCTAATATGTGTGTAAATATGTGTGTGTATACACATATTTTTTTATATATATTTGACAAAATTCTGTATTTCACTTCAGATGGATAAGTTCTTCCTGAAAAGGCAGACCACTTCTTGTCTGTCCCCAGCAGAAGCTGATTGTGTTGGCACTCTTACAGGAGCTTTGGCAAAGTGCAGAGGGCAGCTGAAGTTAAGAGCCAAGTTAGGAATGTTTAATTCCATGAGCTCACAATTGTCAAATGGTGATAAAAACACTGCTTAGTGCTGAGAGTTGTGCAGCTTAGCAGGAAGCTGTGAGGTGTCAGTGCTGGGATTGTGCAGAACGAAAGGCAATTTTTAAGCTTGAAAGTGCTGATAAAATATGCCAGGGAAAAGAAAAGTTTTTGTCTGTGTGTGTACCTCTACCTATGTTGTTTTGCTTGTGTGCGTGGCACTCCGGAACCCAAAGTGGTGCTAATTTGACAGCCACAGTGCCAGAACACACTGATTACCTCCAGAACATGCCCAGAGCTGGCAGCCACAGCACAAGTTTCAGTGTGCCTGGAAGGGTCATTCTCCAGCTCAGTCTCTCTGCCCAACAGGAGCCAGACTTTCACAGGCTCTTTGCTCCCTTTCAGGCACTCAACAGCTTTGCATCCAACGTGCCAAAAGCTTCTGCAAATCTGGCTACTGACTTTGGCAAATTGAAACCTGCCCATGAGATCTGGGAGTTTTGCTATTGGATATCTTACAGCTATGGTCAAATAATGCCAGTCTTGCTTGTGGTTTCAGTGATGTGAGCAGTTGCTCACTAAAAGTAAAACTGAGAGGTTTTCATTATCCAGTCCTTTTCATTATCCAGTTTCAACCGCAGGGCAAAAGGCAGCAGCTCTTTCAGTGACAGTGTGCACTGGATACCTTGTCATAAACACTATTTATTCCAGCATACACATACATTCCTCCACCCTCAAGTGATTTCTAAGCTCTATTTCCACATCTTGTTAGTAGAAAAGGTCTAAACCAGTAAAAAAACCAAGGACATTATGGAAAACGTTTCTGGAACTTTTGCTTCTTATAGATTGTGTTAGCAACTGGTAGAATGTCCATAAAACTTGTACATAAGAGAAAGCAAGACTTTTCACAGAAGAACTATGAAGGGTGGTGAAATCTGATAAATGCATAGTTTTCCTCTTTGTGGGTGTGAAAAGCCAACCTTATTGCATCAATGCAGATTCATTCTGAAGTCAGTGGAATATTTTCTTTCATGAGATCAGTTTTGGGTGCAAACCCTAATCATAGACTGAAAATTCTACCTCCTAAGAAAATACCAATAGTTTTATTTAAACAACTTGAAAAATGCCCGATCCTGAAGACTGACATATTCTCAAAGTTGCACACAGGAGACTGTAAGAGGACTGACGCTAAACCTTGAAGGATCCAACTTGCCTCAGTGCTTATGAGAATTCAAGAGAAAGCCCTGCTATCAGCAAATATATTTGGATTTAAAATATTAATTCTTACTTCCTGGGTATTATGTTATCTTCCTAGCCTGCATTTGTTATGGGACAGACAGAACCTTGTTATCTTGATGATACAATCACTTCCAAGGTTGTAGCATTACAATGAGCAATGGATGTGAAGTTTATGAAGAAGGGTTAGATTTGAGAGAAATCCAGACAGATTGTAATCTAGCCCATTTTGCAGAATAGGGTCTCATGAAAGTAAAAATTAAGATAAAAATGGAATGTGATTGAGCTTGTGCATTATAAATATGTTCTTTCTTAAATAAAAAAGGCAGTTAATAATATAATTACTTTTATATATAGTCCATGAAAGCACAACTTTTACAAATTATGCAAGTAATATATTTGTATCAAGAATCACAAATAGCAATAAACATAAATATTCATAGGCTAGATTCGTAGAGGGCTGCAGGTTTTTTGCACTCCACAGTTTTGTGATGCTCTGCTGAGCTCCTCAGGGTGGTGGAAAGAACTGCATTGTCCTGACAGAAGCCTTCTTTGTCATGAAGGGTAGACCAGGAAAGTCCCAGGAAAACTTGCTTTGGTATAGAAATGTGAAAAGCAAGCGTCTTGCTCCTCATGGAGCTGGGTTTTGCTGGCCACATTCTGTTTGATGGAATCCTTCCCAAATACAATGTACTTGTGCCTGTTAGTGGTTGGTCCAGAGATTTATTGTCTGCCATTTTCCGATTTGGAGAGAAGTGACTTTGATTTATTATTTGACAAATCTGGCAGCTACTGTGGCTATTAAAGAAGCTTTTCAGAGGTGGAGATATTTCAATGATATTTACATTTCTCCTCTATAGTTAAATGTCACTAGTTTCAGCAGGAGAAACAAATGTTATTTTTAGGGTGGCTTTGGTGACTGTTAATATCTTCCAAATGACTCATGGGAAATTACAATGTGCTGGGGGCAAGGGAAGCCATTCACCCTGCAGTCACTCCAGCTGGTTGATCCTTACCATCCATGTTGCACTGTCTGCCCAGGCTTTTGGCGCTCAGAATTAAGCACAGATTTTCCATGGCAAGTTTGTCCCAGCAGAATTTGTTGTCAAGACTAATAGTACCTGCTGACCTTGCAGGAGGGCTATGCAGTTAATTGTATTAGGATATGGAAAGGAAAGGGATTTTTTTTATCTTGAAGTTCAAGCCAAGCTGATGGCTGCAATACCCATTCCCTCTCGTGCTAAATCTTGTTGCTGTGTCTCCAGTAGTATCAGCAGTTCAAAAATAGCTCAGCTATGGCTTCCCAAGCTGCAACCATGCCAGCATAGACTTTCTCCATCCATTTACCTTTATATCTGAGATTCAGGGCAATACAAGGAGCCTACATGAGTTTGCACAGAAATCCAGCTTGTAATTCCTCTCATTCTGAATGATGTCTTCCTCTGAAACAGAGAGATATCATGTGTTGACATACACAGCCTACAAATTTAATTCTTGGAGTCACATGTTCAAAGAGTCTCATGGAATTCCAACAAGGATGAAAAAACTTCTGAACACAATTTAGTCCTTCTAGGAGTTCTGGTATATGAATGATTCAAGCCACAGTTCAGGCTGAAATTTCAGACATGAAAATAAAGCCAGCTAATAGTGACCAATGTTTTAGGAAGTACTTGGGCTAGGTTTTTCAGTATTTTCACATTGCATTTGTTCAGAAAAGGCCCCAAGAAATACTTCCAGTATTACAGGAGGAGGGAAAAAATGGGAACACCTATAAAGATGACCACAACTTCTTTGGACCCTATGCAGTTTAGCAGGATGTATCAGTTGCCTAACCACGATGATTTAGAGAGAAGGTTATACTCTGCTGATCACAGGAATTTGGGGTTTTTATAGGAGAAGATGAGAAATTCCCCTTTTTTTTTCCTTGAGATACAAAGCTAACTGAGGAGCATGGTGAACCTCAAGTTGCTTCCCAAGAACCTATGAATATATTAAACTACTCAGATGTGCTGCTATGTGAGAAAAAATACCCATGTAGACCATCTCCAGCAGTGCCTAAACCTAGCTGCCAAAGAAATAGTAAGGCTAGGGGGAGAACAAAGATTACAGAAGAGATTGTGAAAATATGCTAGAGACTGGAAAAATATTTGGGGGTAACTTGAACTCTGAGCATTCCTGAGTCAGATGTGGTTTTGCTGTTTTCGGTAATCGTCCATGGATTTCTTTTTCTGTGAACATGTCCATTCCCCTCCAATTCACTATTTGCAACTTTTAATTTTGGAATAAGTATGAACAAGTTGGTTGGAGCTCTCTAGGTCTTGTGTACTTTACCTGAGGACTGAGCTTATATGGAGAAACACAAAAAAAGTGATGAGTCTGACTGATGGGAGGCTCTGTTGATTACCGGCACACCAATTAAATATTTTTAAGCACTGCTGATATTTAAATCTATAGAGAGAACAACTTCTGATAGACTTGAAGGGAGCTAACTGATCTCTCAAACACTTGCTCACCAAGGGGAGGTAAAATAGTTTGTCAGTACTGTACTGCGTGGCAACCTGCCATGTTGTTAATGCTCAGCCTCTTTTGGCCTTCCTCTCCAATCTGTAAGATAAAATACTCACTTGACAGAGAATTATAAAGATACATTATATGTCTTTAATATCAATTTAATCAGCTGCTGTAAGAGTACATGGATGAACAGAAGATAGTTACTTTGTTCTGAAGGAAACCAATGGCCATAAAGTTGTCAGCAGTCACATGGAAGTCCATCTCTATCTACTTTGGAGTCAAAAGAGCAGAGGCAGAAAAAGTGTTATCTGTTGTTTAAACACTTTTTCTGCCTCTGATGACAGCTGTGACTCTTAATTAAATATTCCTTAGAAATTTCTGCAAAGCCTTGTCTGGGAGGTATCATGCTTGCGGTATTTGCAACATGTTTACAGGATCATTCCATAAACATTGATAGCTCAGCAGGTTCTTACAACCCTGAGAAGTCCTATTAACTTAGGGTGGTGTGGTGCAAATTACTGGCTAGAAATTATGGTTTCTGAATTAGTAGTAGTAGTGTTACTATTGTTATTGTTATTTTTATAATTAATTCAATTTCACAGAACTATGAACAATTTGTCTGCCTTGCTTATTCACTTTATGCCATTCTGCTTTTTTTGTTCTGCAAGAACCCTTGTCTGCACAACTGAGAAACAGAGAAGGAAGGTTGATTATGTCCTATATATTTAATGACAATATTTTACAGTAACAATCTTGAAGGCATCTAATGGGTGCAAATTTATTCACCCTTCACCAGTTGCAAATTCCATCCTCTCAAAGATGAGTATTGGACTGGCCCATAAATGTGATGCATGCCCAAACCACAAATATGCCATGTACTCAGAAATTACCATCTTCCAATGTAAGGAATTTGTGGATGTTTCTCAAAATTACACTTCCATCTTGGAGATAGCCTCCAGAGTGTATCAAATATAGAGTATCAGCCATTTTATGCCTTTTGTGATGATTTCCAAGAGTAATTGGTGCTCATTAACATTAAATTTGCTATAAAAATGTACTTAGAGTGCATCATGAATTGGTAGCAGTTTGCTGAGTTTTTATTCTTTTATGGTTCCTACATGACACAAATGGATAGTGGAAGAAAAAATAATAGAAGGGTCAAGAGGCCTGGGAGTTGTTTAATTTCACAGGCTTGCAGAGCACATCCAAAGAGGAGCTATTGATGGCAGCAGTATAGAATTAAAAAGAAAAAAACCCAAGAACTTTTTATGACTCCTTGCACTGTCTCAGGCAAGAAGCCATAAATCAGCAGCAAGGTCATAGCAGTAGATCACAAAACAGGTCACTCCAACACAGGCTGGATTGAATTCTGCTGTGGCCAAGGGTAGCTTTTGATACTGCTGCTTTTCCTTAGTGTGGAGTGAAGTACTCAGGGTGTCAGTGTCAGATGGTAGAACACACAACAGCAGTAACCCTGTACCCCTTGAAGGTACAGTTTTGTCCCACTTTCTCTTTCCCTTCTTGTTTCCTTTCTTCTGGCTAGTTCATGATCATCCACTACAGGAAAAAAAAGGAAGGAAGGCATAGGTCTGGCTAGGATGAATCTCTTATGCTTTGCTTATTTCTCTTTTCTCTTTCTTCCTTACTTCCCTTATATATTTTGTTCTTACTGTCTTTCTTCCCCTCTCTTCCTTCTTTTTTTCAAAACAAAGAATAAAATCGCAAAAATTGCAACTGCATTTAGCCCAACTGGACCTAACACCTACATAACCCCATCATTTCTTGGGTGAACTTCATCTGAGTACCCCAGTACCGCCTCAGACCTCTGATCTGTATTTGAGGTCTCTTTTTAGCCTCTGAAGTACATAGTTTCCTAATTCTCAACAGAAAAAAATGCTACCCCCTCCTTTCCCTTATGCAGTAAGTTAACATGACCTGTGTTATTCTATCTCCTTCCTAATGCAGTTTTTATGGGGTACTACTATTATTTTGCTTTCATAATGTTAATTAATGTCATGTATTTCGACAAGAGTTCTAAGTCTACTTAACCTGTCTAGCTTGTTGTGTGTAACTTGTTATTGATTCAAGCCCTTTGCTCGACCTTGAGAAAATACTAAACAATTAGTGAGGGGAGTGTGGCCTTTCTGAAAGCCATTTTCTTCAAAGGCCTTGAATGTCTTATTTGCTCTTCTGCATTTCTCAATCTGTATCTGCCAAGGAGAAAAAATATGTGTTAAAAATACATATTCCCATTTTTACCAATGAGAAGAAATATAGTATTGTCATAGAACAAAAAAGAGGTAGAGCTCTACACAGGCTACCCAGCAGCAGTCTGTGGGAGAGACATTGGGAGCCTCTGCCTGACTGCAACCATTACTCCTCCAAACTCCTCAGGGTATGTCATGCAGAGTCATAAAAGAGAGCTATCCTGGCTTTTTGACTTCTCCTTGGTTCCCCACCACTGAGAAGCATGAAGTTCCCACTGATCTCTCTAGGCTTGGTTGGTATGTCTAGGGCTTTGTCTATATCTTACAGGTACTCCATGGTAAGGTTTATTTAAACGAATTCCTTTATTTCCCCAGTGAGCGACATCTTCTCTAAGGACATTGCATGAACACAACCTGCAGTTGTCTGTAAAAATGAAAAAATACATCTACCAAATTATGTTGGTACCCTCCTGAGCCCATAAAAGTGTAATTCCCCAATATGGTCATGTCTGAACTGTTTTCATAGCTGTAACAAATTTCTACATGTAGAACAGGTAGAACTTCATACCATCTTTCCATAATGTCCTGTGCTCAGCAAATGGCCTTTTTGCGTCTTGGCATGCTGCAGAGCAGAGTGTGAGGACAAAATACAGTTGATTTAAATCCTAGTGAATTCCATTTATTTTGACTTGTTTTACTCTTCCCCAAGCCATAATAGAAGTGTTCACCTACTCATTAAGACCTACAGGTGGCAGGAAAATAATGAAACAAATAAAAAATCCCACAATAACCAATGAAATGACACTTGCTGCTCATCTGCTAGTTGGCATTCCAGACCAAACATTGGTTAATTCAGTCTCAGATCTTTCTACCTTATGTTGGGTATTCAGCCCAGCCTAAAACATCCTCAGCATTAAGTGAAATTATTTTGTTCAACTTTTCAGTGGAAGCACTTGAGCAGTCAGCCACATCTGAGAAACTGGTAAGGAAGTTTTCCCCTAATGCCTGCAAGTTGTTCAGGACAGTGTTCTACCTGAGTCTCCAGGAATGTCTGTGCATCCATCACCAGGCTCAGAGTTCTACAATGCACTGCTGAAAAGGCTTTTAATTCACGTGTTTAACTTGCTGGTGGAGGGGTCAGGATTTTCACACTATAGGTTTGTAGACTTGTAGGTATGAGGGGGTTTGACAGCTGTTGCTTCTCTGCTGCAATGCTTCATCTCCCCTAAACCAAAACACTGCCTCAAGAACAAGCCCAGGCTTCACACATGCTGATGCCTCTCTAGGGTTTTTGAATGTTTTGATGATTCCCGAGATGCAAAAAGTCTTTCTTCCCCAGCCAGGTGATGGAAGAAATAGTTGAGAGCCATCTCTTCTGCTTTTCAAGGTTGTTTATTCTTTCTTATCTATTGCATTCTTTTCCTGACTAGCAGAGCTCCTTTCTGCTTGTCATTCCAAGGTAGTCCTCCCTCAGGGTGGTGCTTTTTTTTATACTAAAACTACGTATACAGTTTTTACAATAATTTTCCAATACCTGTCACCCGTGTTAGAAAGTCTGTCTCTACTCTGAACCAACCAGAAAGTGCCACTGTCACAGCAGAAGATGGGGCAGATGAAGAAGAAGGAAGAAGCCTAAAACCCACAAGGTTTCTTCCATCTTGCCTTCATCTGCTTGCCATTCTATCAAACCCAGAAATCTAAAATTTTCACCCTGTGATAAACTACATATTATGCTACTATCTAATAAAGATTCTTGAAAGTTCTGCCTCAACCCAGAGCCTAAGAAGCCCTTTCCATGGACAAAGGTTAAAAACAGTGTTTGTCAGAGGATTTAGATCCTTTAAAACATGCAGAGAAATATTTCACAGAATTCTAGACTCCAACAGTCTCGACTGAGACTGTAAATTTGCAAGAGCATAGTCAGCCTGGAGTGCCTCATCAGCTGGCATGGCCGTGTGGGAATGGTTCCCACCCCAGGAGAGCAGAACAGAGGGAGACTGGACTGTGCTGGGAGGCATTGCTTGCAGGCTGGGAAGGCACACAGACATCAGAGAGCTGAAGGGTAAAATGAGAGAATCTGCATGAAAGAGACTACAATACAAGAGAAAAATGAGGCTGTCACAATAAATTTTTATCCCTGGATATCTGAGTTAACACATCACTGGGACAAATTATACAGTTCACTCAACAGTTCTTGCCCAGCCCTTTGCAAATACATGAAAAACATTGCATCTTTTATCTTTAGCTCATGCTGATAGGCTTGTCTTCACCATGGTTGCCCTTTAGCCAGTTTTTTGTTGGGATTTTTTTGGTTTTTTTAAGAAAAGAGAGTAAATAATGGAGTTTCAAAAAAGATTTGTATCAGCACTGCCCACCATTGCATGCTCCTCACCAGCCCTGCCTTGCTTACATGTCAGTGGACAGCAGAGAGCAGAGTTTTTCCTGATATATGAGAAATCAGGTAAATGCCTGCACTAGATAGAGCACAATTCTTCATGACTGCCTAGAACTTCAATAAAAATCTTCACATCCATCCCTAGGGATACAGAGCAATGCAATCATGAATGATTGATATTCAGCCTGCTACAATACTCTGGCTCAGTATCAGCCTTTGAAACAGGTTAAATAAAATAATCACATTTCAAGAGCAGTCAGTCCAGGGAATTTTTTTTTGCTTGTTGTGGTGTTGTCATTGTTTTTTTATAACGCAGGTGGGGCACATAGTGAAAGCCAGTGCATCTCAGACATACACCTAAATCTGTGTACTTCAAATTTCAATTTGCCTTAGTGATAATGGGCTATGATAAATTAGTGTTCTTAAGAAATTAATCCATTTGATCATACACACAAACATGCATGCTTACATAATATGGCATCAACAATGCCCTCAGCACTTTCCTGTGCTGTTGGCTATGTCAAAAATGGAAAAAAAATGGCACATTTGTGGTGATTGTTGTTGTAGTGGGAAGTTTGTTTTACTATCTGTTTACTTATATAAATGACCTGGTCTTTTTTGCTGAGAAAGCCAGAGGTGGTGTAAGTTATACTTCCTGTGGCAGTAACTCCTCCAAGGAGGATGAAGAGGCTGATCTGCACATGATCAGGTCCCTTGCAAACCACCTTCATATGCAAGGCAGCACGAGACCCAGTTACTGGGGTTCAGAAAGATGAATCCAGATAAAAGAGGCAGAGAGGGCTATTTCTGAAAATAAGAAAACAGAGACTCTGTCTTGGGATCTGTAAAAGTTTGGCTTGTTTGGTTGAGCAAATGGAGATGGGGAACAGTTATGTGGTTGCTGCCAGTAGGTGCAACAGAGATTGAAGAGGACACGGGCTACTGAAGTTTAGAAAAATTACAATGCAAGATGAGTGTGTGGGAAATGATGAGTGGGAGGGAATAAGTTGTCCATGAATGTATATAGGAAGTTACTAAACTGTGTTCCATTGACCAAAGATGTGCTTTTGGGGAGAAACCTTCCAACTAGGTAAAAAATTGTACTTCATTCATGACTTTTGGACTGAGATCCTGTGGAATGGTTTCTTGGCCTTAGAAGTAGACTGGATTCTTGACAATTCTAGGTAGATGAAAAAAATGAAGTCTTAAATTATTATCAGTGTAGATGATTAAGCTCTTATAATGAACCAAGCATTATTCTGCAGTCATTTCAGAATTTGTGAGCCAAACCTATCATGTTTTTTACACCTTTGAACCAAGGCACTGTGTAAAACGCACATAAACTTAGGTGTAGGCACTTCTGTTTGTTGCAGAGATATTGGGCTTGTGTTAGCCATGTATGAAGGAAAGCAGTGCTATCTGCAGCTTTTTGGCTAGACTCAGACATGGTGGAAAGATTGATTGTAGTCAGTAGTGCTTTGATTTCAGATGATCTGGTGATTTGTTAACGTGGTTGAAAAATAACTTTTTCTTCTGAAAAATATTCTATAATCATTGTTTCTGTGGTAGTTTTGCATATTTCTTTATCTTTTTACCTCCAACTTCTCATAAAAAACAAGGACATAGTAGCATTTGAAATTTAAAATAAAATTAAACCACATTCCATTGAGCAGAGGTTTTATTTATTTTTATGAAAATGTCTGTTGTATTTAAAGTCAAATTTCAATGAAAGGGCAGGCTCAAAGGCCACTTTTTATCCTTTCCAATCAAGTCATATTTGGGAGAAACTGTTGCCAGAGTTTGCCTGTCTGTATCCTGTGAGTTTTCATTATTTATGTTGTCAAAGGCCATCTGACCAGTTCAAAACACACAGATGCACTGTACCTGTGCTGAAAGATATGAAAGAAAAAAGAGAACGTATACACTCAGTATCTGCTCCATTCATTCCCCATTTTGCTAATAAGCTACAGCACCTGGACTTCTTTTAAACAAAATACTGTGCTTATTCCTTTCTTTGAATCAGCTGATTACAAAAGGTGCCTCACTTTTCTTGTTCCTTTTTTTTGTTTTTGTTTTTGTTTTTGTTTTCTGCCTGACTCTGTCCAAGCAATTTCTTCTTGAAATTAACAGTCTAACACATTCCTTGTCTCACAAGAGTCAGGCATGCCAGACAATGGATTACCATGAGGACACCTAATACAGGAAGGTGTATTCTGACAACACCCTTTGTTTGCAGAGTGCAAACCCTACTGGAATTGCTTGGTACAGTGTTGTTTTAAGAACAGTTTATGATACAAGGAATAATTGAATATGCAGCCTCCCTGAATTTCCTGAAGGCATCAAAGGACAAGGTTCAGGGAAATCTGAGATAGTACAGGGAAACAAACATGAACAATTGGAAGGACAGGGGAGTTATCTTCTCTGATCGCTACTTTACTAAGCAAATCTTTTTAAACCTCTTTTCAATAAATGAAACCACAGGGTCCCTTGACTTGTGATTATAAGGATTTATGAAGAGTGTTGTGGTAGATGGGTGTTTGATGTGAATCATTGCAGTCTTTTTAGGAAAATAAATTGGTCACAGAGAAGGTTATTGCTGAAATACTGTGGGGTTTTTTTTTTTTTCCTTTCCCTAGAACCAGGAAGAGTCTCAGATGCAGTTGGACCTTCATGCTGCTGCAGAAAATTGGAAAATATATTATCTATCAATTAAGTGTTTTAATTCATTCCTGCCTGTGCTTCAGCCATCACTGAGAATCCAATCAATAGCTAAAAGGCAGAAGTTCTTCAGCTGACTTTCAGGAGTGAAATTTATACAATTATTTTTTTTTCCTCCCTAGTTGCTCTATGACTCTGGTGCATACCTACATGAAGAAAACTTTGGGTGTCTATAAAAGGAACTCTAGAAGCTTGCATCTAGGAATAATTTAATCTAATGTACTGGGGCAATGCTTTTGGAAACAGTGTCAAATATTATGGGATATTTACTTATGGAAAGAAAGCCAGGAAAGAGGTCAAATGGTACTTTATCAGGGCAGTCAGACTGTTCCAGAAATAGGAGAGCAAGTATCTTGTATTATAAATGCATAACTGTGCTCTTTGGAAAGAAAAAATAAAAAAATCCCAGAAGGGTTATTTAATCATACCTTCCATTTTTGATAAAAGTCCTAAACTGTCTGGCTCTAATTCACAAATTCTTTATCAAATCCTTTGGGGTGATCAGGTTTTCTGTGGTGAATGTAAAGTAATAGTTTCAGGAGTAAATTAATATGAGGAAAAGCTTCTTTACTGGAACAGGCTGCTGAGAGAGGCTGTGGAGTCTCCTTTTCTGGAGATATTCAAAATCCCTCCTGGACGTGATCCTGTGCAACCCTTCCTGGGTGAATTTGCTTTAGCAGTGGGGTTGGACTAGATCATCTCCAGAGGTTCAGGCATTCTATGATTTTATAATTGAGTAAATTCTGACTTAGCTTTCTATTTTTCTTCCCAAATCATACAATAGAAGCTTGACAAAACTGAAGGCTCTGTAATACATTTTTTTATTCAGTTGATTTAAAGGAGTGAGAGTGATATCACATCTCTTTAGAGGTGTATTAATATGTCATTAGTTTAGTTATTGCTGTGATACTAGAACACTCCCATGTATGAAAAACAGGCAGATGTGTGTTGTAAGCAAACTACAAAGGAGCTTGAAATGTACTGATGAAGGTGTTCTAGTTCAAACAGAAATCAATTCAGCCTTTTTGCACTGACCTGCATGGAAGGCAGACTGCATGATCACGTCATACCTGGCTTTTAAATGAAAGAATTTGCTATTTAACTCTACCTTATGTAATTATGAGCATACCAAATATTTTCAATTCCTGTAAAAATTAGTACACTAGCAATAGCAAGTGACCTGATCTATTTCTTTTCATTTTTTTTTTTTTTTCACACGATAAATATGCATTTGTTACAGGTAAGGTTTAAGGGAGAGAGTATGCATAGAGAGCCACATCTTTCCCATCAGTAGTGTGAAATTTCACCAAACCTGCACAGAGATCTCTCTCAGCCCTGCTGCCTGCACCTAATAATCATCTTTGGGAGGTGGTGTTACGTTTCCATACTCATCAAGACCTCCACATCTTTATCACTATAACTTGGATGTACAGAAAACCAGTTGTGGAGACAGTGTTTTATGTAGGGTTTGCCAACTGGCCCTTGAGAGCTGGGGTATTTGAAGCATTGATTGTTGTGAATCACAGCTACCAGGCATGATTTCATGTCACTACCGATCTGGATTCATCCTGAAGCAGAGCCTTGGCGGTGGAAGTCTGGGTGCTCCCTTAGCTGCTCACTGCTCTCCAACCCCTCAGCTTCTAGTCACAGTTTTCTCTCCAACTGATAGGACTTCTTACTATTTTCCACATCTAGGCAGTTTACACAACCCTAGTCTGACTTCCTACTTTGATCTACCCCTGATGAGTGCCAATTACCTATAGAAGTGATATCTGATCTTAGCTGCTGGTGGGTGAGGGGGCAGCTGTGGGAATTTGCGTGATTCTCATTTTGAATTGTTTGCACAGTGGCAATCTGAAATATTCAGAATCAAAGTCCAGTCTTGCAGTCATTGTAGCATGTGAATAGGGTTTCTTTTCTCCAACGATAAAGTGTATGGTAGGAATAGGAGAAAAAATTGTCAAAAGAGGGGAAGAATGTATACAGACTTTTTCTCAGTTCAGAGTGAGGATTATTTTTGAATGCACATTTTTAAGACATTTGTTGCATTCAATACTGTTATTTTTGAGAAATTCCCTGTATCTCCAGGTGTTTGCTTGACTCAGAACAGCTGAAAAACTGTGTTGGCAGCATGTAGGTTTTGATCCACTCCTCTCACTACTAAGGCTGTCCTCTCCCCATGAAATGCTGAACAAACATGCTCATGGTGAATGACTAACAAGTTGAGTGAAAGAAAGATGATGCCTTTCCTCCTTTCACTTTCCTTTAATGAAATACTAGCTAAACAAATAACCAAAATTATCCATTTTTAAAAATCTTTTTCTTATGAACATTCAGTGTGTGGAGTTTTAAACTGATGAATTCCACAGAAAGGCTGAGCTTGAACAATGTGAACAGAGTTTAAGAAAATATACTGAGTTTCATTTGTTTTGTCTCATTAACCTTTGCTGATATTTCTGCTTGTAAAAGAAAGAAAATTGAGATTCATTTAAATTAAATTACTAATTTTTCTTCTCCTCCATGTTGATTTTTTTTGTTTGTAAGGATGTAGGAAGAAATAACCATAATAGGTATCTTTTCTTTTCAAGATGAAGGCTGTGCCACTGCAGCAGAGGCATGTAAAGTTAACCAAATAAATCATGCCATTATCCAACAAAATATTCTCTGAGTAAAACAGCTGGTTTTGAACACTGGGTTTGACAAGTGCCAGCAACACCCAGACAGGTGACTTGAAACATTCTCATTTTAATGAGTCCAATTCAAGGAGCTTGGCTAGTTTATGTCATATATATTTCCTATCTTATGCTGGCAAACACAGATTTGTGTTTTACAATTAACAAAGACAATATTTACCTTATTTTTGATTTGGAGGCAATAACTACAACATTAAAAATTAAGTGATGACTTTCTTCAGGATAGGGCTAGTGAGAGGAAATGCCTCTAGTTTTAGCCACTGACTTTGTCCTCTGCTGGTTCTCCTAGGCCACTGCTCAAGTTCTGCCAGAAAAATTGCCATCAGCAGAAGCATGTAGCTAGCAGCAGCAAACTTCTCACTGTTACTGCAGTTAAGTACAAAATCAAGCTGATCACCTGTCTTTGTGTCATTTGTTATCTCTTGCAAGTTCACTGCAGTGTATTGACAGTCACAATTTGTACGAATCACGTGTGTGAGCAAAGCATCCTATAGATCCCTTTGCAAAAGTAATGAGTTACCAAAATTAGGCTCAAGGCAGAAGACAAATCAGGCAACAGTCCTGCCTGTGCTGACAGATCCAACTGCTTCAGTCAAAGGAGGGACGCAGAAAGAGGCAATGAACTGTCCCAGGACAAAGAGACTCTTCTCTGGCCTCCCTTCCTCTCCCATACCTGACCTCTGACAAAACCCTAATGGCTCCTTCCAGTTTTTCTCAAGTCTCTGAAACGCCTAGAGCTCTCTTTGAGGGCTCATTTGACAAATAATTATATAAGAAGGAAGTGGGCATTTATCCTTAAAATACAGTGGACTTGTAAATGCATCTTTGCCCTAGCCAAGTGTTTCTTCCTGGGATTAATACTGCTATTGATTGCCTTAAAGCAATGAATTATTTCTACTTTTTTTTAGGTAACACTTTAGAATGAATTTGATGTCTCTTTCTTGCATCAGTAACAGCCATTAAATAGGACAGTACATTTTAGTTGCTGAATATTCTGCTTTCAGTTCAGTCATATTTTAGGACATCTGCCAGGAGAATTCACAGACAAAGTTAAGCAGGTGCTTAAGTGCTTGTCTTGATGAGAACCAGTGATTAGACTTTCACAGGACTGATGCATTAGGATCCTAACATATCATTGGAGAGTAAGACTTAATAGAACAATTGTTTTCTAGGTAAGATGCCTTACCATTCATAGTTATTTTTCCCGTATTTTAAATCTGTACCAAATAAGCTTTGTTAGCTCTTTGTTTTCTCTATTTCTGTCTTCCACACCATCAGGGTTGAATCTGAATATATTAGGTCTAGTGTAAACAACTCTGAATTTGATGGAAAATGTCTCTTGCTTTCAAGGATGATTATATTGGGCTGTACTATATAAATTATCTGTGATGGATCTGGGTAGTTAACCAACTTCCATATGAAGCTCTGTTCCATTTCTTAAGTTATATTATAAAATAATTAAACAGTACTGCAATTATATGTCTTCATTAAAATGATTGAGAAGAGCAAGTATTATGGTCATAATTTTCAGAGTACAAGCTTTCCTGTCTAAAAATAAAATTCCTTATATGATAGGCCCTGGATGCTTGCAGTTTTGACTCCCTTGCCTTCAGTCCTTAGGCACTTATTGGCCAAGATCCTCTTTTTCTATGAAGTCACTCAGTGTCAGTTTTGTGTAAACAGAACATGCCTTTCATTAATCCTGCAGTAACAGCTACTGTGCTACCCTGGGTTCTTTAGCAACACACAAACATTTGACAGAAGACTGACTATGACAATTAAAACAGCATCCTTCACTGAAAGTGAAATGGCTGCAAAAAGCTGTTTCAGTATAGTGTAGATATCAATCAGGCACAGCTGAATGTGAGCTAATAAACATGTCACTTTCTTTATGCTGCCTGCGTGGAGGAACAATAACAGCTGAGAAGGCAGGAATGGAACACCTGGAACAGATGATTGCATGCTGCTTTCTGGCTCTGCTTTAAGCTTTATGCAATAATAAGGAATAATGCAGCAAATGTACAGTCCAGGGGAAGGAAGATTAGCAGGACAGGTTATTTTCCCTTCTTCCAAGTCCATCTGCCAAATCTTCATATTTTGAACTGCTCTGAAGCCTCCCAAGAACCAGAGAAGCAGCAGAAAGCTAAAATCAGATTTTGTTTTGTCTTACCCTTTGTGTCTTAGAATCAAAGATTTTCCTTGGATAAGAACTCCAAGATCAAATTCTAGCCATTAGCCCAGAACTGTTGTGTTCACCACTAAACCATGTCCCCAAAAATGCCACAACCACACATTTTCTGAAAACTTCCTGATGATTTTATTTCAATCCCCCCACTCTCATGGGCAGCCTGTTACAATGCCTTGGGAGAGAGCTGGAGAGAAGGCAGGATAGTGCAAGGCTGAGCTATCGTGGCACACCTGTAATGACTGACACAACACAGAGCCAGCACAGGGACTAGAACACAATCAGCAGTAGCTTAAGATGCAAAAGTATGAAGAAATTAGGGAGCAGAAGACTGCTGGAGTTTGCAGGAAAGCTCACTTCAGGGTGGTATATATGGCAATGCCCCCACACACAGGGGAAGGGCATAAAACCCTGATGGCTTCCCATCACTCAGGGTTTATCTCCCATTCCTTTATCCAGCTTTATTGCACCTTTGAGTTCCATAAGTGCAGAGAGAGGTGTAGTTTTTCCAAGTTCTCTCAATGCAAACTCAATTGTACCCTTCTGACTTGTTCCTGGTAAGGAGACAGGATCCCAAATATTCCACATTCCCATCATACTCACATTTCTTGCTTCTTCCCTGACTAAAAATGCCCAAGGACTTTTAAGTCAATTAATGTGTTTACTTGCTACCTATCTCTAGCTTTTCTCTGGTGGGCATCAATGCTGTGATATATGATACACACCTTGGTCTGCAAGGCTGAAACCTGTATGACTCTAAAAACCCTGGAAATTTTTTAAATGAGCTAGTAGAAACACTACCTTCATTGCAGTAATTGAAATGAAAATTAGATTGTGACAAATTGATCAGCTCTGCAGTAGGTGAGGCAATCATAGAGGAGAAAACTGAAAAAAACAAAAGAGGAAAAAAAACCCCAAAAGCCAACAAAATAGCAGATTCACTAGCCTTTCGTGAGAGCAAATAGCAAGGTATTTGGCATGCTGATTGACTCTCTATCAATCTGTTTTCTGTGTGCCTTCCAAATCACTACAAATATTTGCCTCCTGCTAACAGGCAAACAGCAGGTCAATGCTGAAAAACCGATTATGTTTGCTTTGAAGTCAAAATTGAATATTCTTTTTTTTTTTTTTTTTCCTGGATGCAAAAACTAGCAAAAGGATAGCAAAGGTCAAACAGCAATTATCACAGTACTTTTGACAACTGAGATTGGAGGAAAGGTATGGGGGAAGTAGTTGATACTGATACAAAGCTGGGTTGGTTCTGAATGCTAACACCTTAAATAAGCACACCTTGATACTGAGGAAATTTGAATTGTGTCAGACAGGGAGTTTCTGCCTCAAGAGCAGCTCAGTGCAGTCTATCCAGCTATTTCATTTACAAGCTAAACGGGAGGAAGGAGCAGTGGTACAGTGGTTTGTTGAAAAGTAAAAAATGAGAAAACCTTCACTCACATGGGGAGGAAGCTTGCCAGCTATTCCCCTCTCTCCCTCCTTCCTTGAGTGTATTCATATTTTATTGCTTCACTTTTACTGGGTCACCTGGCTCTTATTTTTTTGACACACTAGAAATGAAACTTTCCTCATTGCAAGGGGAGCAGTTTTAGGTGAGTCTGCTAAGGCCAGGAAAGGAACTTTAGTCTGTGATGGGGGAGAGATGACAGGGGTGAACAAACACGGTGTGAATAATTCATGCAGCACATTCAGATGCCATGTGGATCCCGAACTAGCCTGAACACACTATTTGCTTTGCATTCATAATGTTTCATTAGCTGCTGTAGAGATGAACAAGGCAAAGTCATTAAATCTAGTGTAATGTTGCTGTAATACCACTTGTTGGTTGTATTGCTGTGCAAGGACAGTGACTACAAAGGATTTTGGTTTCTTCCCTGCGAGTTTTGATTCAAAATCATTCCCATCCTGGAGGAACAGATACTGGAGAGTGACTTCAGCCTCCCATCCCCCAGCTCATAAAATGTGATATAGCTAACTGCCATTTCAGTGCAGGTATGTGAGTCTGTGGAGAAAAAAGCTTAAGAATAAAGAAATCTTTTCAGTAAATGCTAAACAATGCTCTCTCAGTGCATGCCACAATAGTTGCATTCTCTAATCAAGTTAGAGAGTTCTACTCACCATAACTGATGCCTGAAAAAGGAGTTTTTACTGAACAATGCAATTCAGCCAAGTCTAAGCAGCCAGAACCCCATTGTGCAAATGCACTGAGCCTGGCTATGAGGAATTCAGCCTTCTCAGTTCTTAGTGGTTCCTGCTACTCAAAATGAAACCTTGGAAGGCAGATTTTGGCTAAAAAAATTCAGTTGAATTTTGGACAAAAATCTCCCCCCACGGTGTTGACTCACTCATCCTAGTTGAGACTACTTTTAATGGTGAACAATTTAATCTGGAGTGTTTTATGACCTTTGCAAGAAATATATTTGTAAATAATTGTGGGGTTTTATCATTCCCACAGAGCTTACCCCATGTCTGCTTAGCTGTTAGCAGGTTTTATGTGGCTGTTTTAATATTCAGCTGACACAGCACCCTTATGACAGGATCCCTTAGTCTCTGTTCTGTCTCTCACTGTCTGTGAAATGAAAAACCTCGTTTTGTCTTATTTAAAGAGATAAATCACACAGGTTTGCATGAGCTGTAGACTGGGGTGGAGGAATCTTTAAGAAATCAGGTGCACCTGTTGAAAAGGTTCTCTGATTTTTTTGATGCTGATTGTACAGTACAATGGACAGATTAGACTTACATGTTTGGAAAAACAGATCCATGGCTTTATCTGCCCTGGGTTACACGTGGGTTTCTTTCCTTCCTATTGGCTGGAGTGCAGAGGAGTTAGGAAAGGCTCTTGCTGTCTCTGAGGCAGGGAACCTGGTAGTTTAGCTCCAGTCATAGAAAATTATAACTCCAGTCACAGAGGTTGTGGGTTCAGGCTCTGTGGATGATTCAGCCCCAGAGCAAGTTGTCATGTGAGCCAACCTTGTAACCTGAGTGGGTTGTAAAAAGGACTGGAAGAGGGCCTGGTTATTTACTCTGTGCACAGTGTGCCATTAAATAGGAAAGTTTCCCGAAATGTCATGCCAGTTCCTGTGACTATTTTAGATTAACTGTGTAAGGTTCAAGGCAATTGTACTCAAAAAATACAAACATAAAAATCCATGTTTTTCAAGAGGAGTAGACAATTTGTCCAGATCCATGCTCAGCTCTGCTTTAACACTAAGTAGCACAGCTCAAAGGTAGACCAAGGTTTTGGAGGTCTCTGACCTAATTCAGACTTGTGATTGTTAAGAGAGGAATTTGCTCCACAGAGCACACAAAGGGCAAACAGTTGTATAGAGAAAAGGGAAGAATGGGCAAGACACACACAAAGGAAAGGTCCTGGCTTTTATAGTCATAGAATAGTTTGGGTTGGAAGGGACCTCAGAGATGATCTCATTCCAACTCCCCTGCCATTGGCAGGGACACCTCCCACTAGACAAGGATGCCCAAAGCCCCATCCAACCTGGCTTTGAACACTTCCAGGGATAGGGCATCCCCAAATTTTATGTCATATATTTCATCCTCAGAAATCTCAAATAGATTAATAAAGGAAGACAACACCACACTCTACAAGGAGATAAACTGAAGGTATAATTTCATATGAGGAAGTACTCCTGGCTGTCAGGGACAGTTCCAGGGTGGTTGTATACTTAGAGTTTACATGGATGATGGAGGAATGGCACCACCTCAGAGATACTGGAACAGAAATCCAGGTGGTGTGTGAGTCACGACAGGGACAGAGACATGGCTTTTGGGAAGAAAATGTGGGCAGAAATGGATACTGCATTGACCAAACCTAATTCAGGTCCACATAAACCCATTTCATTTAGTTGTCTTCTCACTGAACCCTTACAGTTAAGGGAATAGTTTTGTTGCAAAGGCAGTTTCCAGGCTGTCAAGGGTACTGTTGCCTACTGACACCACCTACACACAAGTTTTGTGGCTACCCCACCAACATTAACATCTGTTCACAATATGACTCTGAAAAATGTCACTGATTCTGCTCCTGAATTTCGTAGCATTGATGAATTTTTAAGGGAATTGCTTAGTCAGGAGTGCAGTCTGTCACACTAACTTTAGCCCCAGCCATCTCCCATCCAAAGTTAATAGCAAATTTCTATAAATTTCAAATAGAAATCAGAATGATGCTCACATAACAGACGTCAGATTTGGGATGGCATAAACAGTGTATTCAGCTCTGTTAGACCTGTTAGGGAAGAAGAAAATCCAAACCAATATAGGAGGAAGAAGTCATGTTGAGTCTAAAGCAATTGATGTGTGTTTTCATGTGCTTGAGTAGTTCGTGTGCTGGAGCAAGAGGCAGTGAGCTGTTTTGGAAACAGTTTTACATTTGCAGTCAGAATAGGAATCTTAATGGAAGCCACACACCAGGAGTGACCATACTTTATTTACATTTAGAAATGAAATACAGTGATGTATTTCAAGTGCCCTCTCAAACGATCACGCTTCCCAAAATATGTTTATTTTATGTATGGTAGAAGTTCACTGGAAGGATTTATATGGCATGTGAGAAGGTAGAGCAATGGGTGAGTGGAAAAAATGTGAAACACGAACAGTGTAGAAATTTTATGGGCAAAGTCTGTTGCCTGCTCTTTATTTTCTGAGGCTTTTTCCAAGAAGATTATTTGACTACTTGAGCATTCTTAAATATCTGAATTTTTATTTACTGTTTTTGTCATGAGCACTGCTGAAGAAACAACTCCACTTCATCCCAGATAGCTTCGCTGATATTTGGTCTGTAGGTTTAAAAGTTGGTCAAGGAGACTGTGAACTCCATGAAGATTGCAGGAGGAGTATAATCATATATAAATTTGTATGTATGTATGTGCATACACAGAATCCCTGAGGCTCACCACTATGGCTATTACGTCTCAGCTGTGGAGAGGCAGAAGCAGGCATGAAGAAACACTCCTCTAAGTTTAGGGTGAAAAGTACCTCCCTCCCATAGGCCTTTGCAGGCATATGTTAATGTATTGAGTGCTATTGGTTTGTACAGTTGTTCCACCCCTGTTCAGCCCCTGTTCACCTTATTTGTATAATCCAATTTGCATAATTGAATGTTCTCTCCTTTCCTTAGCCCCATTGGCCTGGGTTTGCTGCAGTGCTCCACCCCTGTTACCATTGGTTCTCCCACTTCGTTGCCCTGTCTCTGCACCACTTTTACCTGTTCCCATTGGCCCTTGACCTCAGATCCGCTCCCTTTGTCCCATATTTGGACAATTTGGATGTATCTGTGCCCTCAACACCATCTCATCTTTGTTGCTGGACTCCCTTCAAGGCTCAATAGTGCTCTTTGTTTTCTGTATAAAGACCCATCCTTCACCTTCATCGACAGGCAATCTAGCAAGTGTGCTCCAGGCCCCTAAAGTACCCTCTCTCCTGAGAGAGGTTCTCTCTCAGGAATCTGTGGAAGCCCACTGCTTCATATGTGCATGTATATTTATAATGTTCTCAGTGGTCTGTAACTCAATATCCACCTTCCTTTGGTCATATCCACCCTGTGTGGGCAAAATTAATAAAACTAGTTGTAAAATCTGGTCTCTGAAAACACCTGTGATTATCCATACAGAAACAGATCTTAAATTTCTTGACCATGGACAAATTGTTCAGTCATTCTTCTGAGAGGTGTCTTCCTGCCTCATAGATCTTCCTTATTGTTCCACATCTCTTACACATCTATTTTTTTTCTGGCTGTGTCTGGGATTGCTGTATCAGAGACTAGAAGCCACACAAGTCTCCTTTCCCTTCCCAAAGTGGCAGATTCTGCTTCCTTAGCACAGGTGAGCGCTGTCCAGTAATGGCTACAGAGAAAAACTGAACTGGCTCTTGCGCAAAACCATAGGGATGCACTAAAACTACAAACCCAACTAAATCAGAAAATCTGAGGTTGTGTTTCCCACAATGGAGCAATTCAGAGAAGTCTTCAAGTAAAAGGAGTGGTTTAATAGAACACCCCAGGTTAGTAAGAGGATAGCCAAACCAGCAGTGTATTAATGAGCTGAGTACTAGAATAATTCTAATCACTAATACTAATGCTTGACTAGTTTATTTAGAATTTTACTTTGGTAATTATAGTTTGCCCTTGTGAAAGCTGTGAGAGAAGCCTTTTCCCAACAAGGTGCTCAGTAAAGGTCTCATAAGCTTCACTAAGTGAGATCAGTAGTTCTGATTTCCATGATGCAACCAGCTAGCCCCTCCTGTCAAGCAGTGGCCAATAGCAGATGCCACCTGGAAAACATAAAACCAGTTGACTGTATGATGATCCTTTCCCCAAAATACTCTCATAACCCTCAGGAAATTGTGGTTGAGAGATTTCCTGTGCCAGAGGTATATTTCTGCATTTAATAGCTCTCCATGGGCTTGTCAGCATTTGCCAGAGTTTACTCACTGACTCCCAAGAAGACTTAGAATATATTCTCACAGGGGTATTTTGAGACAGAACCACTCAGTACACTCAATTGACTGTAATAATAAGTCAGTGCCCTTCAGGGACTGTACTTTCTACTACCAACAAAACAAGACAAGGAAGAAAATATTGCCTGAATTTGATAACATCCATCATCCATGGGTACTTTGTGTTGTTCTCAGCAGCAGGGATGGCAATCAGGTTGTTATCTGGCTAGTTTCCCAAAAGGCCTGTCTGGTTCTGCTGTGGTGTCACCTGTCATTGTCAGGGCTGTGACAAATGTCACTGCAGGAGCACCACGGTGTTTGGCCAAGCAAAGTGTTTCTTAGATGGGGTCTGAGACAGATGAATGGTCAACCTCACCCAGAGGAAAACAACCCAAATGTCCTGGAGCTTTGAAATGTCCTGGCTTTGTCCAGGAACCAGCAAGGGCTGGAATGAGGGGAGCGTAACTAAACATCATTCAGGGTGGGAGCTCTGTAATCTCTCTGAATCAGTAGTTAACTAATTTAGTAACTGAGAAGGGGTGGAATTTTAAACAAATCATACATAAAGTTATTTTTTAAAGTCAACCACAAGGTCTGAAAGAAAGTTGTATGTTCATGAGGCAGCACAAAATCAGCATTAGCAAATAAGTAATGACAATTAGGAAATGTAGGGGGTAAGTCATGCAAAAGTGAGTTCAAGAAAAATAAGTTATTGATGACTCTCTCTTGACATTTACAAGCACTTCAGTTCCTCACTAACATCTGTTTCCGAGTGAGACATAATTTCAAAGCCATTCATTCAGAGTAGATGAAATATTAGCTATTATAGAACTTGTTTTTCTTACTCTTCAGTGATAGCTTTCATCCATTGAGATCTGCCTATCTGTGCTCTTTTTATTCATTAGTGATAGTTGAATTGCTGCAAGGATATTCACTGAAGATATAACAAGATAATTTATTTGTGTTTTATATTGACTTGACAGTTATTCAAAGAGTCAGACAAGTTTTCTCAGGGATAAGAGAAACAGACTTTGTCCAATCTTTCTATGTCTGTCTTTCAACACTCCTTTCAGAAAGCCACTCATGCTACCAAAGATGCAGATCCTTAGATAATCCTGGTCTTGCAGCTAAGGAGATGAAAGAGAGAAGATTATTGAACAAAGAACCAATACAGGCAGGGGGAACCCCATAATTCATCCAGAGCAGCTTTCTTCTTTGATTCCAAATTAGTTCTGTCATTTTAGGAAGTTGGGGGTGTAAGTTTTTTTCTCTGGTATTTTAATAAAATTCTATGATCCTTCTTCAACAAAATTATGCCATATGCATCTGCTACAGGATTTTCATGCACTTAACTTTCTGTAATTCACATACTTTTTCTCATATTTGAATGATATGCAATATAGAATTGTATTCATTATAACCTTAGTAACAATAATGAGCATGTTTTGAATGAAAGAGGGATTGCAGGCTTTTCTAAAAACACAGATGCAGTCATATGCTTTAGGGAAAACTTGGTTTCTTTAGTCCAACTCAAAATTAGAAACAAAAAAGCCCAGAATATTTTATCTTTTATTTTTGAGCTTTTGGAATCTCATTGAAACAGAAAATTCAGAGTGAAGCACAAAGAACAGGATGAATAGTTCAATAGCAATCTGCAATTTTAATTTTACTTGTTTCTAAATAAATATAAAACAATTTTAATTAGTTTTGATTGAAATGTGCCTCTACCAGAATAATTTTTGCTTTGCAGAGAGGTCTATCCATAATTTCTGTCTTTGTTTAGCAAATACATCTTCCTTTTTATGCTTGTACTTTAGACTGTGCAAAACAACTTGAGGGCTGAGGGCTACCCATAAACACAACCAAAACGTGTACATCTCAATGTCAGCAGTTTATCAGGATAGTGTTGGAACTGTGGTCACGGCCTCTGCTTTGTGGTTTGCAGTGTGATGGCAGAGTTGTCTTCACCTCAGGGAGGGATTTGGGTACACAGGTGACAACTGCTGCTCGCTCTCTGCCTGGCATAGGGACATCAAATCCAACTTTACTCCTTACAGCCAGACCCAAGTGCCCTCCCTCTGTTCTGCTTGGAACCTCATGCAGAAGCTTGGC
The DNA here is from genome assembly GCA_018697195.1 of Certhia americana. Taxonomy (NCBI): domain Eukaryota; kingdom Metazoa; phylum Chordata; class Aves; order Passeriformes; family Certhiidae; genus Certhia; species Certhia americana. The sequence continues at coordinate 9,243,596 of CM031862.1, forward strand.
AGCCCTGTCCCATCCAGGATTTGGGTAACCATCCTCAGGGTAGCAAGTTTCAGCTCTAGAGCCTGAGAAGCCTGGAGCTGATGGTGTTGAATCCTGCCCACTGCAGATCCTGTGCATGAATTGTACTTCTGGCAAACATTTACATGCTGTTATCTGTTTTCATCAGGCTACCAGATAAAATATTTTCTCTTCCATTTAGCAGCCTAAACAAATGCATTTACCAAGAATATCCACATAAGCAACTGCAAGTCACCTACCTCTTAATTGTGAAATACACACAGCAGGAACTGCACAGCTGCACACCCAGCTCCCTGGGCAAAGCTTCAAGTTCCTTGTCCTGTGATACAAAGGGAGTGTCATACTCATCCGTCAGAGCCCCAGCCCAGCAAATACCAATTTCCCAAGTAGAAAACACTGCAATTACCAAGCCTTCTCCCAGCCAGCTGAAAAAGCTCTGTTAGAAAAATTACATTGATTTCTTCGCAGCCTGAAGTTGTAAGGGGCTATGGATTCAGTAATAAACTTGTAGCATTTTTGGCAATTGCCCTTTTCCCTTCATCCCCTCTTCCCCATGTTGACTTTTGCTAACTAATCATATCAAACCAAGGCTAGACAGATTCATTTTCAAATAGCAAAGAAAAACATGAAACAAAAATCAAGAAGAGTATAAAAGGAGCTACTAAGAAATTGTCCTCTCAACAAACCGTGCTTTTTTCCTTCAAAGAAGCTTATTTTACTTGCTGTTCTTCTATGGGATGACATTGATCTTCAAATCCTCATATGAAAGATGAAAATGGGCAATAACACTTTAGAGGCTAGTCACTTCAGGAGCTTGGAGACTAATTTTCTTTTAAACTGCTCAGGAAAAGCTTATCTGATCAAATATATGAATTTTGGAAGCAAACAAATACACAAAAGCATTAGTAAAGTGTTCTAGTTTGCAATATGACATTTTTACACCACAACATGGGTAATGAATAGTGAGGACTAAAAAAACAGTATTGGGGGTGTTTGGCCTTTCACACAAAGATGTTTTGAGAAAGTTTATTCTGAAGTAATACAAGAAAAGTTCAGACTGTCCAGTGTCCTTAGGATATATATCTCTAAGAAACAAAATTTGCACCATGAAAACAAGATCTGAGGCATACAGTTTCTTAGATCCTTTTTATCTGATGCTTTTTAGTCTGAGGCTTTGGTCTTCTTACCAACAAATTTTGTTTTCTGTTCATGTCTCCCTCTACAGCAGCCAAGAGTGTTCGTAGGCTGTTACTGTAAGAGGGAATCTAATTCTCCAACTTTATCTTGGCATTTGAATATGAAAAGACAACTGTTGCCAGCTTTTCCAGGTCTTATTTCATCCCAGTAGAATGAAATTTACCCATTAGGAACTTCTCTTCAGATTAAGCAGCTGACAATTGTTTCAACATTTTAAAAAGTAGAAAAGACCTGGCTTATTAAATAATTACAAATACTCCTGCTGGCTTTAATGATCTTTGAATCAAGCTGTAATTGTGGCTAAAGATTAAAAGCTTGATCATATCTAGTTGGAAGAAGATGAAATTTCTTGCAGTGCAGAGTGAAGATTCTTCATTTCTACTTCTGAAAAGATGTTCAAACACGAACACTTTAAATGAGAAGACATTTTTAAAAATGTAGTGGGTAAGGAAGAAAAATATGTGCTGTCAATCAACATTGCTCTGTGGAAAAGAGGTCTTGTAATGCAAAACTTAATTTGTTCTTTGACAAGAATGCACAACTTGATGATAAAGGTGCCTCTCAAGATGTAATATTCTTAAAATGAGGCATTGATACAGCTGATCCTGTCTGGGAGTATGGGAAAGAATTGATTATCCCTTTACTTCCTCTGATTGTACTTTCTGTTAATCTATGATGTTACTCTTTTTTTAAGTGTTTGAAACTGGATTGTTTTCGTTTGATTAAACATCAGAACCTATGAAGAATACAATGTATGGCCAAAAAGTGATTGAAAAATCCTAAAAGAGATCTATCAAGGGGAAATCTTTAGCAAAAAGGGGTGGTTCCTTGACAGGTTTGGAGTGATTCTGCCTGAGGGTAATGTTGTTGTATATGTTTCATCAAAGAGTATCAGGGAAGTAAAAAGTCATTTTTAAGTATGGACAAAACCTGATGTTGTCTTAAGTAAAGATGAGGGCAAGAATATGATGCACAGTGATCGAACATCATTTAGTTAGCATCTGGCCTATTTAAGTTACAACAAAAATCTCTTCTGCAAAATGGTATGTAATGGTATCTTGGAAAACAGGGATCCCAAAGAAGGATTTAGAAATTATATTCCAAAAAATATAGTGTAAGTGCTAAATAACGTGGGAAGTCTCTTTAAGAATTTTACACGTGCCTTTTGAACAATGTAGGTTATAGCTGAAGATGGTGCAAAGAGAAGAAAAAAACCCTTAATTTTAAAAATCCAGTTCTCACTTTCTATCATTTTTGGCTTACCTAAACAGCACAGAAAGCAGTGAATGAATTTAGGACATAAAAGCTCAATTTTTGCGGAATGGCCTGCAATACAATTTACACAAAAAGCAGATCTATGTTGTGCAAAGGAGCTCCAAATTAAAGTTGTCCTGACCTGTAGATCCAGGTCACATAGAAAAACACTTTGCAGAGATATAACCTTGATTCTCAGAAGCAACTACATAGTCCTGCCTAGAGGGACTGTCTCAGAGCAGTATTTTCTGTAGTCACAGTGTAGAAAACTGTATGGAGCGCAAGTCTGCTTAATCTGGAAAAGTTACCAAACCAGGGATAGTCTAGTGGTAAATAAGCAAAATATTTGCTTAAGTGATGGAAGTCACTAATTACCTAATTAACTGTGTAGAGCCATGGTGTCCTCTTTACCTCTTAAGGACTCCAGGTCAAATTTTGAGCCTGATAGTAATTTCTTGGGCAATGCCTCTGCGTATGAGGACTTGGCTAGAAAACCCTTATGTCTGTAAAAATATGGAACTCATAGAATTCTTCTGCGCATCAGTTCCCAACATGGAGTCACTCATATTTCAAAATGTGACCCATTCAGGTCAGGAGGATCAGGGCATAGTGAGATCAGAGCACCCACAGTGTAGGTAATAATGTCTTCTGGTTGTCAGCTCATGAGGAATTTGATCTTCCTGTAAATTGCTGAGAGTTATGCAAAGCAGTTGGACACACATACAGCTGTAGAGATGGATGAAAAATGTGGTGTTTTTTGCTATCATCAAAAAAATTTCAAAATTTTGCAAAGCCAAGAAAATCCAAGTTTGGATTTAAGTGGGGGAAGAGTGAATATCTTTTTCTCCCTCCTGTAAAAGAAAAGTAACTAAATTTAAGATAAAGAAACCAAACACCCCACACAAAGTATTTCCAACCAACCTGTTAATCAGTTCTGGACTTGTTTTTAAAGGAAAAGAAGTAACAACTTTCTCATGAAATTAGAGAAACTAGGAATAGAATTTTTCAACCATCAGAAGAAAATAGCAATAAAGGTAAACAAATATAACAGTAGGGATTTTTTTTCTCTCCATCTGTGCTTATGTATGTCCAAAGGAAGGCGTGCATACATAGTTTTTATGCAAGCAATGTGTTTATATCCAAGACAGCTCTTCTTAGGGCCTGCATGGGTGTTCCTGTGAAGTTCCAGAGGCTTTAGGATGTGTTCAGGAGAAACTATTCTTCCCACATAAAAATTCAGGTGCTATCACTCCTGTGCTTGAGAGCAGTGAGGCCTTTTAGTAGCAATATTAAACAGACAGGTACATTACTTCAGCTATGAAAGAGAGCTTTATTTTATCTGGAAGCTTTTGGCTGATGGCTACGCTTACTGACACTGAATCATCCTTTCACCTCTGTGAGATGTTACAGCACGCAGAAGTTATCTCAAGCAAAGTTTGCATGTATTTGGCATCATCCAATGGCCTTAAATATCTATGAGGTTTTTTCATTTTATCTGCAAATGGCATGGCAAGATAAATCCAGATATGTTCCTTCCTTTAATGGGAATGGTATTTTACCATGCTGTGGTACCTCCTCTCATGTTGCCTCACATGTGCTGAGAAATTCAACAGATTCCACAGTTGTGTAATTTGTCTCCTGCAAATGTCATCTGGAAATGGTGGGATCAGTTGTGCTTAAAATGAAAAGCATGCTCAACAGCATGGAAATAGCTAGAAGCTAAAATTTCTTTTTTATGGTTCGACCCTAAAAAATCCTGACCTCCTGCATCTGTCCATTTTTGACTGAAAAATAAGTGGCCAGTTGGAATAAAGCCCAAAGTTCTGAATGAACAAGTGTATTGGAAGGAACATCCATGGAAACTAATTTATTTAAGAAAGTATTAAAAAAAATAAATTAACAATTGTCAGGAGGGAATCTTAAATATATTGTCCTCATAATCTGGATCTTATTCAAGCAATTAGTAGATACATACTGTATAACTTAGCACCAGTCAGAGCAATGAAATTTTTTTTCCCCGATACTCTTAACTGTTGTTATAATGGGATATACTAAACAGAAATTATTTACATGGATAAATCTGAGAAATCAGCAAACATCTTAAGGATGTAAAAAAAATTGCTATGAAAAGCACATATACTTTAGTCATTATTTGTTATATACTTCAAAGATGTTTTTGTTCTTACTGCTCTGGATGATGGTACAAATATTACTTCTGGCAAATTAATTTGTTTCTTAGTCTTCATTTGATAGACTCTGGTAGTGATGGAAGATATCTGGGGTGTCTTCATTTGATAGACTCTGGTAGTGATGGAAGATACCTGGGATCTTGCATGTCTGTAGGGAGCTTTTATTGTCACAGTCACAAAATTTGATCTCCTTTGGGTAGGAGAATTAATTCCTGAATTTAGAAACTGCACAGTGAGGGAGGGCTCAAACATAACTGTTGTGGCTATAATATGGACAGCCCTATTTGTTATTAACAGTCAGCTCAAATATTCTTTGAAAAATGTCCCCTGTTTTGGTTTAGCAAATGAATGGAGCTTGAGGTATAACAAACAAGCTTCTTAACAGGTTTGTCACAGTTTCCCACCAGTAATTCTCATATGGCTGAACAGAAGGCAGGAAAATTGGCTCCACCAGGACAAAGACACAGTAGGCTGATTTATGCATTGAAAGTGAGGGGAAAACCCAGTTCACGCACACTGCTGCAGAGCTCTCATGGATATCAGTACTGCCATACACAGCAGCAGGCTGTGTGGGAGGAATTTTCTTCAAACCTGCACTTGCTCTGAGCCCCATGTATTTTAGGGCTCTGTCAAGAGAGTCTTGGTGTGAACAGCTCTGATTTTCCATCCAGATAGAGAGAGAGGGATAAATGAGCCTGGGTGGCATGCTCCCACATTTGATAAACCTGACATGTCTACTGGTCAGAGAAGGGAGCCCTTACAAAACCTCATGGCTCCAAAATGGGTCTGGCAGTGATTTGTGATGAATTAAAGCAAAATTGAGAACCTGCTTCTTCAGCTAACTGTGCCTTGGCATCTGGGATGCTCATCCTCAAGATGTTATTGTAACTCTGAGCATTGTCCCGGGTGAAGGCCTGGGAGTAAATGAACTTTGACTGCAAAATTAAAAGGTGCAGAAATAGTTCTTTGTGCCTCACAGACCTCTTGTTCCTTGTTCTTCCTTTATTCCTGCTGGCTTTGACCCTGTTTTACCTTCCTGTGATGGACAGAAAGAATTGGCAGCTTCTACCTCCAGCTCTTCTCTTCTGCATGAAAGCCATGCTGGGGCTGTCTAAAAGCCCTGACTTAATTTTGTTTATTTTTCCAGTCTTTTCACATATTGCTTGCAGATTGTTGCATGCACAGAGATGTGGCATCCTCTGCAAGGGGTTCTGCACCACCTCACTGAATTGTTACACACCTGCCAACTTTCCTCCAGTTTTCACCTTCTCTTTCCACATGTCCTCAGTGGGCCATAACCAACAAATGGTGCTGCTTTCCTCACTGTGACTGCAGCCATCATTCAAGCTGTGCTGGGTGGTGGGGTACAGCAAAGTCTGCTCTAATTAACAAAGACAAACAAGGAGTATGTTGCACTGTGAAAATGTGCAAGACCAAGTTAGATCCAAGAAAACAACCAATTTTTTTTTTGCCAAAAACCTTATGGGAACTGCCAAGAGCTATGGAGCATTGAAACTTCACTGCCTTTATGTCTCCCTGTGAGGAACATTGGCTTTGACCAGCTTTTTTCATTATAAACATAATTCTATGTGTGTATGATTAAACTGCACAACAAAAAGAATTGCTTCATTGCCCATCGTCCCTTGCTGGGAAGGAACAAATTGAACAATCCAATGGCATATGTTAGTCACACTCCTTCACGCACTGCTGGAATGTTTTCAGATACTCTGGTGCCTTCAATTAGGATCTCTGTAGAAATGATTTTTTTGGACAGAACTGTGACATCTAAAATTAAGTATGAATTACATCAAGCCAAGCAAATGTGACAGCCATTAGAAAAAGCATGTACCAACCTTCCACAAATGCATGTGTTTTGTGGAATGCTTTCGTCTAGCAGAACTGCAGATGACTGGCTAAGGTATGCTTTGATTTTAGATAGCTGTGCTATTCATGTTATCTGAGTGCTATAATTTTGAAGTGGCTTTTTTAGAGATAATGCACACTCTCCTCTCACACAAATGGCCCATGTAATACTCTTAAGTGGTCTTGCTGAAATTGGGCTGAGTGCTGCAGCTGACAAGGTGGAGTAGAAGTGTCTGAGACTGGTCAAAATCTGCAAGCAGCTTTGTGAGAAAAAAAAAATCCAATTTTGAAGTTCTTTCCCTTTTGAAAGATTTGTACCTATTTCACTTAAAAATTTAACTGTCCATTCTTCTTGCTTTTATGAATGTTTTATACAATGGTTAAAAGGCATTCTCCAAAAATGCCAATAGTAACAAGTGAAGTATTTACTTTGCAAGATTTCTTTCTTTTCAGATATCATTTTAACATTCTGACTAGAAAAAAAAAAAAAAAAAACAAAAAACGGAAAAAAGAAAAAAAGTCCATCCTTTTACTTCAAACCTCTCCAAATAGCATTATGACATCTTGAAAATCTCTCCTGTATTTCAGGGGAATTAGGACCAGGACTAGCATTTTTACACTTGATTTCCTCTGTATGTCACAGGTAAACATTTGCTATCCTTATTTAAACCAGAAGGGGGCAAGCACTCTTAAAGTATGAGCTGGATCGAAACAAGACAGGCTCCCTTCCCAGAAAACCTCAGCCACCATTGTCTTCAACTCATCCATGGATTTCCCAGCCAGAAATTTGTGTTTTACAGCATACAATAAATCACAGCAGGACAGGACTAAAAAGCAAAGTGTGAAAGAGATTTAAACATGTCTTCTACTTTAACTTAAGCAAAGAACTCTGAGACTAAAGTGGAAAATAATTGGCTAGAAAATAAAGCTGATTGGAAAAAAAGAAATTTCCACCTCATAGCAGCCCTGGCCAAGTAAAGGCTTCAGAGAGGCTGGCTGCCAAGTTTGGCCAAAGAGGAGCCACGGAGCACCTGGAGCTAAACCAGCCCTGTAACCTGTATACAAGTGTAGATTAATGTTACAAAATACTAAATAATGCTTTGCATGGATTTTCTCAGAAAGAAACTAGCCCCAAACCTTATTTAATGATTTTCACTGTTTTCCACCAAAAGCCTCATGCTTTGTCTGCTGATCTGTCAGACTTAGAAAATGGAGCAATTTGTGTGTGAAAACAATAGTGGAAAGCTAATGTGTTCTGGGGTGCTGAGTTGGAGGCGTTGGTAGGAAATTGCCTCCCCTGCATGTTCTTTTCAAGCATTTTAGTTAAATTTCAGTCTGTAACTTAGCTGGGGGAAGAGGTCCTCCAGGGCATACTAGAGAGGAGTGCCTGAATGGTGAATTAATACACCTAGATAAGTCTGTTATACAAGGAAACCAATATACTCTCCATTTCAGTATTGCTTACGTCATTACTTAATTTTAGCACTTGGCCTAAAGACTTCATGTCAGTCGGATTATTTTCCTGACAGCCTTTTTTAAAAAAACATCATATTTAATGAATTAGTGGATAAGAAACCTTTTGAATAAAGGACGTAATTTCTGAGCTTCTTCCTCAATTCCTGAAGGCCTCAAAGCACAAGGAAGCAGCACAGCCTCAAAATGTCCATGTGAGCTGACGGGAGATGATGACTTGAAAGCAATGAGGATACAATCCTCTCTGACATTAATCCTGAGCTGGGAGCAAGGGACAGATTCTGACGATGTTCCTGTCTTTAATTATTCATTGCCACAGCACAGGTGGCTGCAGTGCTGAGGAATCAAATCCATCCATACCAACCTATGACAGCTACTTGGTGTGAAGGTGATCTCTGCATCTCCCACTTCCCCATAAAAACGCGAGTTAAGAAATGTGCCAGAGAGCAAGGAGGACAACATCACTACCCTCATTGTAGTTCCTCTATCCTAAGCTTTCCCTTTCTCTTGGCCACATTAAATACTGGGGGAAAGGTGTTGTTTGGTAGTACAATAAAGATACAAATTCCATCACAGCAGATTAAGTGGATTCGAGAAAGGACAGTGATTGCTTATGCATTCAAGCTGTACTCAGAACTCACACAGAGCCCCATGTACTATTTGTCATGTCTAGGGAAGGCCCATCTTGTACCTCTAACCACCAGAATGTCCAGAAATAAATGCTGCCCCATCTCACCTGCATGCTTCACATGAAGTGCCCCACTGCCTAGCCCTGGGCCCCTTCTGCTCACTGCTCTGCCATGGAGACTGCTTTGCCCTGGAGCAGAGTGAGGACAGGGTTTTTCACCCCACATCCTCAGATACTTTGCCCTAAGCTGCAAGCCCAGTTTGCACTTGAGCTCCACAGGGAAAGCCCCTGTGTTTACTGAGCCCCTCAGCAAAGTCCATGGGCCTGCTGCTCCCTGCAAAATTTGCACTGACCTACTGAACTGGTAACAAATCCACTGGCAGCAGAAAGAATGGGTTGGGATAACAACTGAGATAATGCCAAGGCATAAAGAGCAGTCACAAAGGAAAGCTGATGCACAGAGAAGTTTGAGGCAAATAGGTTTTAATTAGAGTAGCATTCAGCCCTTTGGATGTTCCCTGAATACTAAGCCAGATATAACAAGGCATTTCCTTTGCATACATTAAAGATTGCACAAAATGAAGAAAGATCCTGAGGAAATACTAAGCAGAAGAGACCTAAATCAGAGCTTAAAAGGTCAACTGTATCTTTTACCCTTACAAGTATCCACCAGGGTAGAAGAACGTTATTGCCCAGTCACTGTAGTTTCTGCTGGCTCATTTTGTCATTCCATTTTTCATAGGGGTCACTGCAAAATAGCACACCTGAGTAAGTGCTGTCTTCTGAGTTGGACTAAAAGTAAGGACCAGTAAAGACAAGGAACAGCAAGGGGCTATTTAAATTAGACCTGTAAGTGACAGGTCCTGCAAACAAGAGGATGAAGCTCAAAAGTAAAATCTGCAATGATTTCCTGATGGCTTTAGGGAAGGATATCCTCCTTTTTATTTCTGGCAGTGATATCCATCGTGCTCCTTCACACCTACAAAAATAGACTAATATTCAGTTCCTGGTCCCTTTATTTTGGAAGCGTGTGTTACACAGCTCAGCACTCATTGGTTACCAGGCAAAGAAATACCTGCCCAAGCAAAGGACACTAACTTTTCCTTTGGAGGGGATGGTAAGGCACTGGCAATGCACTGGAGGACTTGTCCATGTTATGGGGAGCTTGCTGTTTAGAAGAATGAAACAGAACTGTACATCCAATACCAGATTTGGGTGACCTAGGCAAACCTTCTCAGATGAGTAGAAATCTTGTCTAAAAATGGATTTCCAGAACAACTGAAGGTGTTTTACTGAATGTGTCATATGGCATATTTTGGGGGTGAGGAAGAGGCAGGAAAGAACTGGCAGGGACATGATAACATCTTATGTCAGCTTTCTCAAACTGAAACTTTTCTGGTTTATTTCTTTGCCATCTAAATGCTAATTTTACCCTATGAAAAATTAAGCTAGATTTTGATATTAAAATAACTGTTAAAAATGTGAAAAGAGAATAAATTCACCCAGATTAAAAATGCATATATGCACTTTTTTCCTCCTTTGCTCTATTTCTCTAAATTCTTCCAGATGAGCATAAGCAATATTCCTCCCCACACCCTGCAGTTCATTCTTTACAAGACCTCTGCGTATTTAGACCAGTGTTTCTGCTAAAAAATATGTCTGACTCTTTTTTCAACTGTTAGTATTGTGTAATCTTCATACCTTCAGGCACCTTGCATCTTCAATTTTTCAAAGAAAAAAGAGGTATCTGTTGTTAGTTTATGAAGTCAAAAGCAGTCTATCTAGACATCTCTGAAAGCTGACTGCATTCTATCCTGGACTGTTGTGTTCTATTGAAAACTATAAACCTTGTTTTGATATTTTCAAATAAGAGACTGCAAAGTAAAAGAAAGGGGAGAGGAATATAAAATTTAATGTGCATAAAAATGTGACAGGAAAGGAATAAAAAGGAAATTCACACCCAGGTGGCCTCTCCTCTTCTGTAGCCCAGGCTGAAACTGCCCCTGTGACTTCTTTGGCAGCTGTTCTGTGGATCGCAGCTGAAGATACTCTTGTGAACCTGGGGAATCAAACCTGCCAAGTTTCTCATAGCTCTTCTTGATCAACTCCCATCTTTTTTTAGATTCTCTTTCCTCCCATCTATGGCTTGGTGCAGCTCTTCTCTGCAATTGTCATTAAGATCTGCAGGCAAGAAGCATTATGTAGTCAGGAGAGGAGCTCTCCACCTCCCTGTCACCCTGGTGAGATGTGACATTTGGTCTGGAAAGAAGTCAGAAGCTGGATACAGACAGTCAGAAGCAGCCTGAGATCCTACTGAGAAGGGAAGGACTGCAGCAGAGGAGGCAGTTACTTCTCATTTCTAGTTCTTGCCCCAGGAGAAGGCAGAGTTCAGCCACAGCACTGAGAAGTCAATGAGAAGTATTGAGTTTCCAAATCCCAATGACATCCTGAGGTACAAGACAGCAATCTATCTGTCAGGGAGTTTTTCAGATCAAAGGTGCCCGAAGTCATGGTCTCTCCAGACTCTGGGCCCAAGCTTTCCCCTCACCAGCCCAACTCACTTTGGAAAACTTGAGCAATCTCTTGTTGCAATACCAGCTTACCACTGGAATTGGTCTTCAGGCAGAATCAATATTGCATTGAGTTCTCATTAACTTTTAGGTGAAATGTGCATGCTTCTGGTTCCAGTAAGGAAATGGCTGTTATTTCCCCATTCTACAGATGTCCCTATTTGTCACTACATTCTCAAGCATGACCCTAGAAGTTGGACTTCATTACAGCAACAATCCCCAGACCGGGGGGAAATTAACTAAAAAAAGATTTATTTCCTTTTTCAACAGCAAACAAGCAAACAACAACAAAATGCCTGTTGGTAACATAATTGAAAGAAACTCATCACTTTTAATGAAAGTTAAAATGATTGTATTCTAAGCAAGTTAATTATATCACTGTATTATTGTTGCCTGACAGATTAATTTCATTTGTAGTCAGTGGGGAGGCAACCCACACTGGAAGCCCCTTGCAAAGCTTTTCATTGATTTTTAATGGGCTTTGAGTTGGATCTTTGGCCAGTTTTGACTTTATGCCTCGATAGTGCTGAGGTATGAAAGAAACACAGGGGTTAGTCTAACGCTCGGTACATTTTTTTCAGCAGAAAAATGATTTGCAGGGGGGGTATTAATGCTGCAAAGTGAACTAATTCCCCTCCTGACAAGTCCAAAATACAACTTTAATAATAAGAGGTGTAATAGTGGCTTGATGAAATGAGTTTTTATAGGAAAAAGTGGGTTTTCTTCTTGCTTAGAACACTATTTTAATAATCTCATTTGCAAAAGGTCATTTTTACACTTTTTTTTCCCCCACTTAAAAATCATTATAACATCTTTGACAGAAGATTTTAAGAGTAGGACCTGCTAAGGTAAGTGCTGCTTTTCACTTTCAAAGTAGCATTCCCTCCATTGGTGTTAGATGAAAGTGATGATGTTGCTTTCAAAAGAAAGCATTTTGTCCATGAATTTCTGATGATTTTTCAGCCTTACACCTGTTAGGAAATTGTTCTACAATTAAAAAATTTAGAAAATTACCTACTCATTTTTTCCCCAAGGTAAAAAAAAAGGCCCTGCTTTCTAGAGAGAAGGTTGGAATGGAGATTTTTAAAAAATCTTTTTTGGGAATTTTTTTCTTCTCTGCTGGGTATTAGATACAGACTTTTTCATCTTCTTTATAAGGTGTTGAATCAAACATCTTCCTAGTTGAACGATGTGGGCAATGTGTTTGCTAGCTGTCATTTTTCATGGCCCACATGATGGCTGTAATCTAGGGTGTAGTCTTGAGTCAGCCAGCTCCATCTGCACCTTCCTGGACATGTTTTCAGTTCTTCAGTTGCTCAGCAAGACCTGAGATGTTTTCAGAGTAAATCAGTGCTGTTTGATCTATAGGGGTTTACACAATATTTGCTTTGAGTCATAGCTGAGACCCGTACCTCCAGAGACCACCTCTTATGGAAGTATGTAAAATAGGAATGAACACCAGAGAGAAAATTATCCATATACTGAGATAGGATTTGCAGAAGAGCTGCCCTTGGATATTCAGAACAGTAAAAGTGCATTTGAAAGTCCTCTGTGGGTTCCTTCCAGGCATGGGAATTTTTCTGACCTTCTTTCCTTTTCATGGCAAATGTAAAAAGCAGAAAGTTTCCTGTTTGTGTTCATGTAGTTGTTGAAAGTGTAAAAAAGTAAAATTCTGCAGTTCCTGTAACAAGGGGCAATGGCTCATAGAACTGAACCTCTGGTGTAAACCACTCAGAATTTTAGGCTTCAGCCTCAAAAGCATCTGTTTGACTCTTTGCATGTTTAGAAAAAGTAACGTCAAATACCACACAGCTTAAATGTTCACTGACTGTAAGATGCACAGGCTCAATAAGGTTTAAAGTTCTCTGTGCTGCTATAAAAACTTTTGTCTTATTGTTTCAATTCTAATTTTCTATTCCACTTCTCTCCTGCTCTGGCCGGTTGCTCAGTGGTGTTCACTCCCTGTCCCAGAAGTGGCTTCAACTCAGTGACAGGTATTTACAAACAAAATACACAGCTACAAGAGATATCTTCTTACTGGAATTTCAAATCCATCCATTCCACGCTTTGGTCTGTTACTTTTATCTTACGCTGAAGAGAGTTAGAGTTGAATCCACTTATTGTTCCAAGGTGTTAGCTCAGAGACAGGAGTATCTGCTTTCTTGTTCTGGATCTGCTGGAAGAGAAGTGAATAGGTACTTCTGGAGGGTAAGAAACTCAAAAGCAGACTTTTCTGTAGAATGACAGGCAACAAAACACCCTGGAGTGTGAGAAATCTGAATCTGGTGCTTTGTGATGTGGTTTAGGTGTTACAGTGGCAGGGCTGGGTTAACAGATGGACTTGATGATCTTAAAAGATCTTTTCCAAGCTTGATGATTCTCTCATCCTATGGAGAGGTGAAACGGAGTAGTTCATTTAAAGAAATTTTATTCAGCTTCTGATGGAGCCAGGAAGTCTTCTGCAGGCTCTGAGATGCAAGGACCTGGGAGGACCTCAACCCAAGTCAGCTCCCATAGCCTATGGTCTCTAGAGAACCAGACAAGTCACCAGTATTGACTGAGAGCTGTGTGTCTTCCACAAGCTGTGGGTAGAGTCCTCCCCATGGCTAAAATCATCTTGCCCCCAATTCCCATGGGATCACAATGCTCCCCATGGTTTAGTCCCCCTCAGCTAGGCAGCCACTCCGAGGCAGTCAGCAGAAGAGTCACAGTGAAGTATGCAGTAGTTCCTCTAGAACCTATTCATATTCATCTTGCTCATAAGATGTGGCTATTTTTTCACATGGGGGCAAAGAAAATGTGTTAGTTTATAACATTTATCAGATTTTCTGGTTGTGTTCCACATTCAATACTTTTTACATCTGAACTCCCCCTCACCTGGGTAATTTCACAGTATTTCAGTACTTTTATAGTGGTCTACAGTAGTTTGACATAAAAAAGGATTTTATCAGTTTGGTGCCTAGTCTGGAAATGAGGTGGATGTGGGGAAGGAGGTGCTGCAGGATAGGAGTCTATTAAATCTTGTGTGGCGTATGAAAGGTTTGCCTCCAGCAAAACACAGATTACAAGCTGTTTATAGTTTTTAACAGGAAGTTGGTTTAAAACAAAGCAAAAATATACTTCACACAATGCAGAATTATAGATCTCTGTGCTGCAGGATAAACTTTAGTGGGTGTTAAAATTTTATGACTTCAAACGGGAGAAAAGCATAGAAGAAACATCCCTCTGAGGCCATGGTCATTCCCTCTCACCCCACAAATGTGCATTTAAAACTTCTGAAATTTGGAAAAACAGCCTTCCCAAAGTTGTGAAAGTACACATTTGCCTTTCTATTATACTCTTCCACAAACCCAGGTTCATGGGTGGAGGAAAGTTGCTCTTACCTTGCAGGACTTTATGTTCTATATTTATCCAGCATTGCAAGCTTGAAATTTTTAGAGATTTACTCCTATAAATCAAGTTCTCAACAAACATGTGACATTCATTGCTAGTTGTGAGGTTAATTTGCCAAAATCCAATAGTTTTCCCTCCAATGCCAACAATTATTTTCACAAAACCTGTGTGATACCAGCAATTTTGATGACCTTTTAATATGTTTTCTTTTAAAACAATGCTAAGTGGAGAATTGCTTAATGATCCAAATTGCAACAAATTTTAACCACCAAAAATGATCTTGTAATGCTTTTTAATGTATTTGATGCATTATCACTTGCCAGGACCATGCCACACAGGCAGAGAAAGCAAGACACTATTTCTTTACCCTTTCAACCCAAGGCAAAAGAGAGCAATATTTGAAAATCTGTGATCTTTCTTTTTCCTTCCAGTAACTGCTTCATTGTGGGCACACATTGCCTTTTGTTCATTGGAACTTCTTGGAAAGTCTCTTGCCCCATTATTTTAAAGTCCCCAGAAGACTAACTTGACTTTCTATCCATTACAGTCCCTCCCCCAAGCTTAGCTTTGAATCAAATGGAGCAACTGAAGAGTTTACCCCATGCTGCAGTATTCTGAAATAAAATAAGTAGTTCACCAAAACCCTGACAAAAAAGTTCATAGCAAAGTATGAAACTGGCTGTGATGCCCCAAGTAATCTGCAGTCAAAACGGGGCATATATTTCACTTAGACACCTAGAAGTAAGGTGATTCTCTAGCCAGCTGTCTGCAGTTTGGATATCTAGCCTAATTTCTACCCTGACTACCTCTATTATCCACAGAAAGCAAAACCTCTGAAAAGTCAAGAATTGTCCTCTGGAAGTTTTTTTCCATTTGATTATGACATAAATGACATACATGTGTAGTATCTTTCCCACCATTCCACATTGAAGTAGATGCCCAGGTTGTAGGTAACCAGCAAGAAGCGAGTACCCAAAGAAAGCATTTTGAGATAAAGCACTCTAAGGATATCCAGTGAAAATCACTGTTTGTCTTTCAGGGACTTCATCCTTTGTCAGCCACTGTCACTTAACGCTTCACTGTGGTGGTGGTGTTTGACAACTATGGCAGCACAGGGCTGATCAGGAAGGAATTCCTGTCCCCAGTAAATATTAGGAAGATCTCTGCTGTGCTGAGCAGCACAGGACCAGTGGCACACAAACAGAGCTCTGGTTCAAACCAGAGCAAAGAAGTGGAACACACTGACATCAGCACAGCCACTACATGCCTAAGGTAGAATCAGTGATGGGTGAAGCAGAAATTGTTGAACTCAACAATTCCTAAGAATACTTAATCCATATACATATTAAAAAGGCTTTTTTTTAGCCTTTTAGCTTTTTTAAACTCTTAAATTCAGCCTTTTACTATGTTTTGAAAAGTCTCCCTTTTTAGATTATAAAGTCACTGCTGCAGAAACTTTATTTGATGTCTGTTATCCACAACTGTTTGAATATTTAAATGCCTAATATCCAGCCCTATGAGCCTGAGTACCCATGTGATCTGGTTCTAGTAGTAATATAATCAAATGAAACTTTTAGCCCTATTTGTGATCTCAAAACTTGACAGGGTGGCCTCAGCCCAACAGAGAAACGAGCTGCTTGTTTTCAAAGCACTTTTCGTTTTGCTGCATACACATGGAAAATCCTATGTCACTCAAAATTATCAATCCCTATGGACAAGCTCCCCACAGGCATTCACACTCAAGAACCTTTCCCTGCACGTGGGAAGGATTACAGCTATGCTTTATGAGCAGTAGTTTTTCATCCTTGATCTGAGTTTTCCAAGGGGTTTTCTGCTTTCATAATCTTTCTCCTGCTCTGTTTCTGTGGTAGAAGGGGAGGCAAGGAGGAAACAGTGACTAAAGAGTAACAAACAGAAAGGCAACTAAACCTCAGAGAGCCATTGTACGCAAGGAGAAGCATTTCTTCTTTATATTCAGGAAAAAAATAACAAATTCCATTAGATACTTTCTCTAGTAGTGTTTGCATTTTGGGACAGATCTTCCTGTACTGTGAGCCAGTCCTTGACCAGTTTAAAACACAGAGAGTTGTGGGCCGAAAAGAGTGGGGTGTGCTTGTCTCCTTCACCACTTTCCTAAAGGCAAATTTTATCTCTTTTCAGAATCAAACCCTAAGAAAAAGCCTGGGAAAATCAACCTGGGGTAGGAAAACCAGAGCAGCAGGCTAGCAAGATATACAGCCATTCTAAAAAGTCATTTCTAGTTAGGAAAGAGTGACTTTCAAGACCAGTTTGAGAATATATCTTGTCATGCTCCACATAAGATGAGCCAAGAGTCTTAAATCAGTCCATCCCTCCTTCCTTTGGCTGTTAGCAAAGGAAAAGAAACTTTGTGCACAGCAGGGGGAATATGATGCTGAGCTGATCGAATGTGCGTGCAGAGGGAGCAGCAGATGACAAGGATGGGGTTGGCAGGATGTCACAGATTGTTTGATTAGCAATTGGGTGGTTCAAAAGCTCCCTGTCCTACCAGGGACTTGGCACAGGAGCTGGCACATGACTCAGTCCTCAAGTTGTTGTTCTCAGCAGTACTGTTTGGGAAATGGTTCTGCTTCTCTAAAAACAGGGCAGGAATTAACAGAAACAAAAACAAGAACGAGAAGGAGAGGCTACATGACTTTATCTATAAATGTTAGACTCTGGCCCTTCCTTCTTATAATACCATACAAACCTCAGATGAAATGAGATATTTGAGATGGAATAAAGATTAGATAATTTGAAATTAAATCTAGCAAGAGTAATATGAGGGAGCATTGATGCTTTCTTCCCCTACCGTCAAAATCCACTTATTCGCTTTTTATTGCCATGTGTAGTTCTAGACC
>CM031862.1:9261116-9324462 GCA_018697195.1 Certhia americana
CAGAAATGTGTTTTTTTAAGATTTTGGGTTGTTTTTTTTTTTTTTTTTTTTTTTTTTCTGTGGAAGAAATGTTAATGAAAGCAATAGCACGATCTTATGATGTACCAAATTTGCATCTCTGCTCTGGTGGAGATAACAAAACCCAGATGATTTTAGCCATATGTACACAGGGAGGTGGAGAAAGTCCCAAATACCAAACCTGCCTAGAGAATAAGCTTGAATTACAAAACAACCACCTAGATAACTAATAAAAAAGCTACACATTGATCTTAATTTTATATATTTAGTACACCATATAATTAGGTGATATGAATTTGGATATCTCTGTTAAAGTCAATCACTAGAACAAGTTTTTATCTTGTGACATCTAATCTAGAGTGTACACGAGACATATATAACAATCCTATACATATATGGAGAAATATTGTGATACAGCCAGAAGTCTATAATGGGATTTCGTACACCTGGATACTTCCTTCCAAACTCTACATGTAACTACAGTACTGTCAGTTTTCCAGCATGTTCAGATGGATAGAGTATTTCTCTCTAACTTGTCAGTTTTCTGACTAACCTGTCATAACATTCTATGATACCCTTCTCTGACAGCTCACCCCTGCCTCACATAAAATATGAGGTTTTCCTGCAATCACAAGTTGGATTCATATTTCATAAAAAGAGTGTGGGGGGAGTGTGTGTAAGTATAGATAGAAGTGTACATGTGTGTGCATAGACACATACACAAATCCAAAAGTATCTGCCCATGAATAGTTAGAATTACAAAGAGATAAAGGTAAGCATTGCCAAGTTGCACACTTCTCCTAAGCTGAGTATCCGTTGTTTCCTAACTTTGTGGAGGACTTCTTTGTAGTCCATGACTACCTAAGTCTGTGCACCACCAGTGGAGTAACAATGTATTGCTGAGAAATTAACTCCTTGCCTGAAGAAATTTTGCACTTGTTTTAGAAAGAACTGTCTCCAGTTTCAGTCACAGTCATTAATTTACTTTGTGATTTTCAAATGACTCATATTCCTTTCAGTAAAACAGGCTAAAGAACATAATATCAAATCCCCAAATAGGTACAGTTTCTTGCTCAACGTCCCTCTGGAAAGTCTGGAAACACAAGAACTGTCCAAAATATTGTCATCTTTTCATAGAAATGAGGGTTCTCTGTTCTGCACCACACACTCAGACCTGTCAAGTGATTGCAGGATTTTCTTGATGACCAACTCATTTCTATCATACTTGCATAGTTTAAATTCACAAAACCATGACCTTAGCCCACAGATACCTACTGACAATGATGCCTGTTCTCAGTTGTTTCCACTAGAAACAGTTTCCATCTAGTTTTTTCCACTAGAGGAGTGTGACTGATTTGTCAGAATGGGAAAACTCAGGGGGAAAAAAAAAAGACAAATTAAAATCCAAAAGATAACTTTGAAAGTTAACTTTCGTTAAAAAGCAAAAGTTGCCTGCTTCTTGCAAAACACAGCTCTTAACTCTCCTGATCTTGTTTTTTTCAAAGGGCTGGCAAGAAATTCATAATCTAAACTACACTCTCTGGGGTTCAGCCACTTTCTGGAGCTAAGGACAGTGCTGTGGTGACTTAGTCTACTAAATGGTTAATTAAATTCTCTAATATACCAATTGGAAGCTGCACAATTACACAGCACCCTCAGCTGTGAACACAGAGCCACAGAGGCTGAGCTCCCAGCCCATTCCCTGGAACATGAGAATCACTTTTGCTGTCTCCTTGCAGCGCTCCACAGACCCACAAAATCAAATCTTACATTCTCCATGGTTCAAACATACCAAATTCTCCCCAGCAGCCTACAGAGACTACAATATTTTCATTTTGGGTGCTCATGGACACCAAAGGTATATCTTCCTGCCTGCAGAAGAAACAGCCAGCGCTGTCCTTGCAAACAGGGGAAAATTTTAGTGACTTGGGAGAGCGGACCACATCCCACATCACATCCCACACAGAAAAACAAACACTCCACATTTCCCAAGGCTCTATTCCTTTTTCCTTCTTACATTTCTAAATGAAAACAGTCCCTCCTGTTATCTGTGGGGGAATCTTTCCTGACAGGCAGATAAATGTTAAGTTGAAAGAGAAAGCAAACAGGTTCCTGAAAAGCTTTTCTGTATGACTGAGAGAATCAGTGTCCCCTACTCATGTCTCACTAGCTGAAGCTAATCTTGGGTGTTCCAGATGTAGAAAAATAGCTGAGAAACTAAGCTGAGTATAAAAAGGGTGTAAAATATATTTCTGACTTTTCCACTTATTTAAGGTACCATTTCAAAATCTTTACTGTGTTTCTGGGCATCCTCTTCAATCCTTGTAATCCCAGTGATTGCCTCTTAAGCAACCTTCCCCATGCCCTGATCTATTTCTAATAGTGATTGCACTAAAGATTTCACTGTATTTGTGGCTGTTTAATCATTCATCATCCAGCAGCCTGGAAAATGCACTGGTCTCTAACTCTGGCCACTACTGACTTAAATCTGCCTGAACTGAGGAATGGGTCACTGTGAGATGAGATCCTGCATTTACAGGCACATCCAATACAGAAACCTCTTTTACTTTGGGACCCACTGACATCAGTTGAGAGTTCTGATCTCAGTGGGTTTTAACTCACACTCTGCAGTTGGGACTTCCAAAGCAGCCTGTGGGATTCAGACACATATCTTTCATTACAATCAGAGTGTTAAAGCAAATGGAAGATACATGTCTGTAATCTCCCAGAGTGGTTTGAAAACCAAGATACTGTGCCAGATTTACAACTTTCTCCATAAAAAAAGCTTCCAGCGCTTGCTTTGGTACAAGTAATGGAATTGTGTGAAAAGATCCACACTGGGGCCTGGACCTCTCATCCTTCAGTAAAATAGGGCAAAATATGGCTGTAGTGCTTTGTTTACGCTGTTAAACTCTCCCCAGTTCAAAGCCATTTAGAAGAGCAATTGGTTTGCTCTGGATCTGTAGGACTGTCCTGACAGATGAGGCTTCAGCCCTCCACAGATAAGGTTTCCATTCCAACCACAAGTTTTTTCTTGTCCCAGGTTCTTTGGGTGGTTAAATCACAGCAGTTATGTCAGAGGAAGGATGATATGGAGCAAGGAGCAGACATGACCAAATTCCATTTTCTGTCATTTAAGGCTCAGCAACAAGGAACTCTGGTTTTAAAAAAAAAAAAAAAAAACAGCTAAGACATTTTCTGAGAGATGGCAAGAAACAGCTTCCTCCAGCCCACAACATCACACAACAGCATTGTGCTTATTAGTCAGCCTTTCCTAATTGCATTATTAACTTGTAGCAGGCTAGGACAAGGCAGCATCATTAAGTGAAGTTCCTCCATTTTAGCAACCACCTGATTTAGAAGGCAGTGGGAAGAGTATGTTCATTTACACACTACCCAAGCAGCTTAGATCCAATCCACTCACACACCACAGTCATTTCCCTCTATTTCTTCCATTTTAGGAGTTCAGAGAATAGGTGAAGTTCTGTTACAATGCCAACGAGTAATTGCATTTTAATTGCTATTTCATGATGGAAAAGATAGTTCAAACCTCTGGCTGATTCCAGGTGTCAAGTATCAAAAACTGGAGATGGTCAGCTCAGGGTTTCCAAACTTCCTGCAAGACTCAGACTGGGCAAATGTTAAGCCGAGTCCAGGGATTTGTCCATAATTAATTTTTTTAGTGCATGATGAATCAACTCAAATGGAAAACTGCTGTAAAGGAAAATTTGATCAAGATGATGCCAGAGTAACTTTTGCTCTGCTGATATGTTACAAACTGTGCAAGGCAATTTCTGAAACGGATAATGAGCATTTGAAGAATGGTGGTTAATCACACTTAAGATAACAACTTCAATGAGCCATCTGTCAGCAAAATGATGGATTCTATCCTAAGTTTACCTGCAGAAAACTCTGCTGAGAACAAGTAGGATACTCACAGCTCTCTCTAGACAGAAAGCTCATGATAACAGAGATTTGAATAGACAGAAGATTGATTTTCATAAAAAATTAACTAGTCATATTTCTTTTTATTTTTATCACATAGCTGAACAGTTTAACTCATGAGGAATGTAAATAAATTCATGTAAAATGTTAAGTAAACATTTTATTTCTTTTTATCAACTTCTTTTTATCAATTTCTTCTTATTTCTCTTTTTAATAAGTTTTGTTTGGGTTGAGAATATGTTCATAAAATCCATTCAAGAAGGAGTAACGGATAAAACAGTACTGTAACCTTTGAACAGAAGTGCTGACAAGGAATGCAAAGAGAGTTTAGAAACCGAAATTGCCACGTTTTTCTGAGGGACTTAAGGGATAAAAGTACCTTACATGGGACTCATGTCTCCCTCCATATTTATGGTAGACCTAGCGCAGATGAATGCATACAGCATTAAGTCACTGGCAAAAAAATGCTCCAGAGTGACATCTGAACACTCTCATGCAGCACTTTAAGGCAAAAATGAAAATAAGAGGTGCAATGGCATGGAGGGCACTACTGGGCCTGATTTTTTCCATCAAAAAGATAAAGAAATTATTAGTATGTTTATTACTCAATATACTGCTTATGTCCTTTGAATTAATAAAAGCAGCACTAAGGTACTATACAGAGATCCATTAAAGAAAAAAAGGAAACTACACCCACATTTTTCCTCTCTCGCACCAAGATCAGACTTAGGCCTTTACCTTCCACTAACAAGGCTAGAAACAGAATATTTTCGAGACTTGGCATCAGTCTCTGTTTCAAAACACCAAGTGAGATGCAGAATCCTACACAGCTGATTTGTATCTGCTCAGTGGTGTCAGCCATCAGTTGGTTTCTATATATCCCTCCTATATCGTCCTCCTCATGCCTTCAAAGCTTGTTTGATGCTTTAAAAGTACATCATAGAATCATCAAATGGCTTGGGTTGGAAGGGACCTTAAAGATCATCTCATTCCAGCCCCCTGCTGTGGGCAGGGACACCTTCCACTGGACCAGTTTGCTCAGAGCCCCATCCAGCTCATGGGTGATGACACCTCTATCCTTCTTCTTGCATTTAAGGTTGATCATGCCTATGCCATGTATAATTCACATTTCTTTTTCTTCTCCTCACCCAGGAGAGTCACAAAGAGTTGCAAAGGCTCCCAGTGACAGAGAGATGAAGCCAGCCCACTCCTGTCACCAGGCCATTATGCATCACTGCCATGCATCATCAAGTGGCAGTGTCACCCACACATGGAATAATAACAGCCCAACAGAGGTGAGAGTCACTGCATTCCTGTATTGTGCTATTGGAAGACACACTAACAACACAGAGGAGCAGTTTTGTGAGGAAATAGTTCTGGCAAAGTTTCTTCAGACAACTAGATGTGGACCAATAAGGATTGTGTGGCTTTTTTTGTTTGATTTCATTTTGTTTGGCTTTTTAAATACTCTTTTTTTTCTGTTTTTAGGAATGTTTGTGATATTTATGGTTTCTATTTCAGCTGCCATCAATAAATCTATGCTGGGCTCATAAGTACTTCTAAAAACATCACAGATTTCTTGTTAAACGCTTCCCCTTCTGTAGAAGGCAGTGCATTTACCTCTTCCAGACAGATCCTCTGCTTTGTTTTTATGATAGCTTTGTGCCATGCAATTTTCTTCAGCTAAAAGATAAATATTCTCTCTTCAACTTTTTCACTCACAAGAACATGTCCACAGTCAGGAGCAAATCCATGCACACCAAAACACAGTGGACAGACCTTGCCACTAGCTGTGACTAATAATGAGATGTTCACTGTTGGCTTAAGGCTGTCCTCTGTTCATTGCTGCCTAAAAACACTTTAAGACTTCCCTGGTTACTTCTAATTAAGAAAGTAAGCCTCATAAAAAATATTCTTTATAGCAACCTATTCAGAGATTATTATTTCTTAGAATATTGACATTTTAGGATGACATTTGTCTTTATAGGAGACAATATTGCTAGACAACAGAAGAGCTATTTTAATCATGAAACATGAAGTTAAGTTCACAGTGACACAGTGCCAATCCAGCCCATGATCAGCTCCAGAACTGCACCTTGAACCTATGTGATCCCAAGAAATTCACTTATTGTCTATCTTCATTTTTCTCTTACAGGGAAAAAAAATCTTGGGAGTAGTGCTTGCCCACATGATTTGTTGTCTGATCATAAGAATAAGAACATGTATTTTTAAGGTATGCATGCCAGTCTATATTTGCACATGTTGTTATCCAAAGCTTTTGCTTCTTTCCTGAGCTCTGCTCATGCTCTGCTTTGACTGACTCATGCTGTCCACTCCCACACCACACTTTTATCTGTGCCTCACATCAGGCCAGCACCTGAGAGTTAGCATTTGATTTAGTGATGGGGTAATAAACCGCGTGCTGGTATCTGTACGTATGTATATATGTATACAAGTCAGGGTGTGGTTGTCCAGAACCTGTTGCAGCTCTAAGCTCAAAGCTGCTGTGCAGAGCAGTGGCAGATGGAAATAAAACCCCCCATCACTCTTGTCTTCCAGACCACTGCTCATTCTCCTGGGCTGTATTTTAGCCAGTTAAAATTAATTCTGCAGAACACAAAATGTATTGTGAAACAAGGCGAAGGAGTACAAGGATATACTCTCCAAGTGACAGCAGACTCCCTGGACCGTCTCTGTTTTGGTGGTCTTTGCTGTCATAGAGAAACAGAGTTACTTGTAGCCCTTGCACAAGGCATTGGAAACACCAAAACCTCCTGTCTCCTGCATTAACAGAGACAAATTAACACTATCTCAGTGCTTCTCACAGCTCCTCTGAGTGAAATGAGTGTGCCAGCAGTGATTCACTCACCATTGCTGAAACAATCACTCACCCTGCCCATCTTGTGCTCCAAAAACTAACCTGGTGTGCAATCAAAGCTGCTGCTCCTCACCCCCATGCAGCCATTGCATTCCCCTGGGATCCCCGCAATGTTCTTTCTAATGAGGTGGGGTAAATCAACATTTAGATGGGGGAAGCCTGCCTTAAAAAAAAAATAGCACCTCAGGGTTAATAGGCAGAGGAAGCCCAGCCCCTTGAGTTCAACTGATAGCAGTTGTGACATCTGTGACATCTTTGCCTGTCCTTAGAGGCAGAGTACAGATATTGCCTTCAGTAGAATTATGTGTATCCTTGTGGCCATGGCAATATGTGCGGGAAAAGTCATAAACAGGACTGCAGGAGCAGTAAAATCAAGTTAGGGCCTTGGCAAATGGTGAATGCTGCTAATGTGTGGTTCTGCCAAGCATCTCTAGCACCTTGAAGCAATCGGGAGCTGTCCACTGAAGCACAGTCCTGGTGCCTCGTGAAAAAATCCCAGGAGATGTTCTAGGATATTAGCAAGGCTTTATTGCAAAAGGCTTGCAAGGTAGGTCACTGTGTATCACATGAAATAGTATCTCTAATAAACCCATGGCAACTTTAATTTTGTCTCCATCTTATAGAATAAGCACCAGCATCTATCAACACCTCCAGAGCAGTTTACAGGCATTCTGTGAGCTGGAAACCAGCCAGCAAGGCTGTTCTGAGATTGGTGATGCCAGAAGGGAAATAACTCAGAGGGGCGTTTCTGAGGAGAGTTTCAGTATATATTGTGGCCTGGCTCAGATCCAGGGACCACAGTGCTGCACCAAGGCTGAGCAGTGAGACAATTCATCTGTTTGACACTCCAGAGAGATGTGTTTGAGGGTGGACAACTTCATTTATATTTTATAGTGTACGTGTTTCTCCTTCCCATTACTCAACTATGCAGCAGCAGAGACTTTTTAAACTCCACGTTGGAGAGATTACTCTAAAGTTATGCACTTTATGGTTTTACCCATAATAGCTGCCAAATTAAGTTCCTTGAGAGGTGAAATTGCTTTAGACGTCATGTCTTTCTCCAGATAAATTTGTTCATGCAGACTTCCATGTTTCTATGACCAGACAACCACGGCATGTGTGGTACCACAGAGGTGACAGCAAGTGAATTTCGACAGTGTGTTGGGCTCTGAGGCTGGGGAACCCATTCTGTGCTCCCAGCTGCCAAGTAGGTCTCAGTCTGTAGCACATCCCATCACTGTCATGTATGGAACTTCTGCCTAGGCTTGTCTGGTGTCACCTGCCCCACTGAGCCCAGAAGGTCAACTAAAAACACTGAAGGAATTCAGAATTCACACTCTTAGAGCATCCTTACTACATAATATATGTGTAACGCCCCAAGGGATGTCATCTTCTGGGAGGAAATCACAGCCTATTTTCACCCCCAGAGAAGAGCATTAAAGACAGAATATTGCTCACATATCTCCACTTCTGTAGCACCAAAGGATTCATGAACTCTGAAGTTTCCTTTTTATCCATCAAAGACACAGACATCCAGTTCTCATAAATAGTTCTCTGCAAGATCCCATCTTGCTCCATTAGCTCCATGGAAGCCTATTACTGCTAAAATCTTCATTTAGATTTCTCATTTACAAGCTGGTATGAATAGACTTCCTTACCATTCCTTGTCCCAGCAAGTGTCAGTGTCCTTTTTCAGGTTAGTCAAAATACCTCCAACAGAGCAATTTTCCAGTGGAAATCTACTTTAAAAGCTCCCAGTACATAAAAATTTTAATGGAAAAAAAATTATTTCCAAGAGATAATTTTATGAAAAGTGAAACAACTCTTTATAATTTATCAAGGACAAGAAAGGTAAATTTTAAAGCTCAGGAAGGGCCCAGACAGCTAAAAGCAAGCCTGGAGAGGAAAGTTCTACGTGTTTTCTTCTTAGAAAAAAACAGATACAAGAACTGATATCCTTCAAGACTGGAAGGGTTTCCACTCTGTCTGTGTGTACTTTGAGCCAAATGGAATGCTGAAGGCAGGGCAGAAAAAGAAAAATTCTTTGCAAGTCTCAGCAGATAAAATTACTTTCAAGAGAAATATTTTTCTTTCACTACATATTTTCTTAACACAGAAATCCTTTTTTCACTTTGGCCAAAATTCACCAGAAGTCTTCCAGTGACCAGCCCATATATTTTGGACCTTATTTCCAGCCTTAACTTTCCCATTTGCTTTTTGGCGTCTGAATTTTGACTGAACAAAACACATTAAAAAATGGGAATGAAAGTGCCTAAGTACCCAGAAAAAGCCTTTTCTCTGACCTGTAACTTCTGATCCCTGTTATAGGTCACATGATTGATAAGAGAAGGAATCTCCCCTTCCTGGGGATGTACCATGATCAAAGTACTTTATTTTCACAGGAAAGATGATGCAGGGAATCACTTTGCTGACCTGGTACATGCTGTAGTGTCTGAGAGAGAGCAGGACAATTTTCCAAGCTCATGCCTACTGGTCCTCTTTTGACCAGCATTGCCTTAGCAATGCCAGTTATTACTGTTGAAATTAAAAATCTATTTCCACTTCTAATGAACTGGTATTTCTCTGGAAAACATAGTGCTTTGGAAAACATACAATAATGTTATCTCTTTGCAATATTTCAGGCAAGGATGGGGATTTTTAGGGAGTTTTGCCAGAGCATCAAAATCAAATGTGTCACTGAATAAACACTTAAAAGTGAACATTGTGCTGTAAACATAGACATAAAAAAATACACCTATACGTATGTACACACAAATACCAGAGAAAGACAGATGAAAAATATGAGATTAAAACCTGCAGTTCTGTACTGTGCTCTTGTGGTTTAAGTTAAATAAATTTTATGAAATTGGTTAGGCCTAAAGAACACTACTTTCTAAGAGTGATTTGTTTTCAATGCTAATGCAATTACTCCTCTTCTTTTCCTCTAGGCAAAGTATTGGGAAAAAAGAAAGATGAAACCCGCCAAATCAGTCCCAGCTGCCTAATCTAACCCATAATTGCAGTGTGTAGATTCCTTTGACAGAGGAGGAAAAAGGAGGACTCCATCAAAAGGAAACATCTATAGGAAGGGAGAGTCAACCTCCACTGACTCATTTCCAGAGTCCTTCTCTTAGCAGAGGTTCTATTTATAGATTAATGGCAAGTCCCCATCATTCAGCTGAATGCTTCTCCACTCAGAACCCTGCCTGCTTCTCAGCTTGACAGTCTGGATGTGAGTTAGCATTTCTTGCACTTGGAACTTGTTTTTTAAAACTCACATGTTTAAAGATGTGGAGTCAGCACAAGGTGGATTCAGGTTCTTCCTCAGCTGCTGAGTTACACTTTCTGTGACTCAGTTTATCACATTTCCTCAATGGTATTTGAGATACTCATTTCAGAGTCAGAACCCACAGCTGCATGGTCCTGTTGGCTACCTCTTCACCAACAGATGGTAAATAAGCAACCCCCAAACCCGCAGGGAACTCATGAATTACTTCTTGTGAGCAGTGCCATTTGGAAAATGTCACTTTAACAGAGGATAAAGTTCTGCCCTTACATAGCTTATGCTTCTGCATATGCTTCAGAGCCAACAGCAACATCAAATGTCTCCTTCTGAAAGAGCAATTTATTTCCCTAAACACATTTTTCCATAGGCCTCCGCTTTTCATCCATTTTAGGACTTAAAAAGCAATACTCAGTAGATGCAGAATCACTTTTTGTTATGCAAATGACAGTATTGCTTTTGTCAGTATTAAAATCTAAGTCAAAAAAAAGGCCACAGGTCAATGCTTAAACCACAGGAAATGATCGATTTTTTAATTACAACAGCAATGCAATTATGCACTTATCTAAGACTCTTATTACTAGATACATTCTTCTAAAGGAGACAACTGCCTGCAGGCTCAAATTCACCGCTAAATTCCAACTACACCATTTCCATCAGATTTGTAGAATTCCCTGACCTTCACTGAACAGACAGTGCAGGGACCTCTCCTGAAAATTTTGCTACTAATAGATTTCTTTCCCTAAAGAAGGGGTTTTAGATGAACCTTCTAATAGTGTTTTCTTAAACAGCATTTGGAAACCATTATAGGAAATACACTAAACTTGCAGCCAAAGAGCTTTAATGGAAAGTAACGACAGATACAGAGGGAAGAGGAGAGAGGACACCTGTGAATCTTTACAGCTGATGCTGCTAGAAGTACAGCTGGTTTATGTAAAGGATAAGGCAAGAGTTGTTCTCAAATGGTAGTTAGGAATAGGACTGTAGAAGAGGGTATTGTTTTTCCTCTGTTTTTTTTTTCTAGTGATTTAGCTATCGTATGAGGATAAATTTCGAGACAAGAACTCATTTCTGAAAATATAACTGTCTTCTAAAAGGGATATTTGTTTCTATTTTGAGTTTTTCTCTTACTGGAAGTAAGAATCTCCCAGTAAGGAGGGCAGGAAAGGAAAAGAGGTTTCAAAAGCAGAAGTTGATGGAACTGATGCTGTCTCAGGATTTGTCACTGCAAGAGGAAAGGGAACTCTGGAGACCCAGCTAAGGTAATGCCTACATCTGACTCTCAATGTTTTGGTTTTTTTATTAGAAGTGAATGAATTAAGATTCTTGCATCCAAAAGAGGTAATTGGCACAAGCTTTGATTTGACTCTTCATTAGTAACTTCATACCATGACTCTCTTGAACCTACCACTTTTGCCAAGGCAGCTCAAAAGAGTTGTCAGATGCTTCCTCTGAGGATAGCTGCAAACCCTGCTGGTTCCCCCAGCTCTGAATTTCCTGATTGCAATTATATCTGAGGTGTTCAGATTCCATACTGCAAAACTCTATGTAGATTATGTACAGCATTATGGTTTCACATATGGATACCTTCCTGAGGGTTTGGCTAAAGTCCTCAATTTGGCTCTCTTGGACTGACCTTTGTAGGGAAGCACTGGAGCTGCTTAGGCACACGTGGGTGCAGCAAGCACTGGGGTCAGGAGCTGGTTAGTGTTGGAATATTTGCTGTGTCATCTGCCAGTGCACCCTCTGCAGCAGCCCTTGGTTCCTGGTGTGCTTGGTGTGATCCGTGTGGATGGCTCTGGGTGTGACCCTCTGGTAGGAGCCATGAGTAGATCATAGAGGGGTTTGATGCTATGGCTCTAAAAACAGCAGAGAGCAAAAATATTGGGAGAGTTGTGAGAAAATACAGCTAGCACCCAGTTGATAAAGGTCCCCAAATTTTACCTGCTCAGGCCAAGAAAAAGGCTGTCTCAGGCTGACCAATTTAGCCTCCAAACAGATTTATTTGCTTATTACTTAAATGCCTTCACAACACTGCTACCATGGTGTTGATTTTATCCTGATTTACACTGACCTCCCCTTCTGTCCAGAGCCCCAGGAACATAGCCAAAGTGCCGTGCACTCTCTAGCTGGCCTCACATCCACTGCATTGACCTGGAGATTTTCAATCTGTGGTACAAAACCTCTGCATAGTCAGGTTCAACTCCTTCTCAAGCAAGTAGTTTTCCCTTCCCCTGTTGTTGTGTCTTTCCTTGAAATATCCAATGTGTGCTACTTGTGATCTGTTTGAGGCATCGCATGACGTTCTCTTTCAAAAAAGACTGCTTTTCACCCAGAAACAGACTGATTATTTTATTGTGAGCATGACAGGTGGCATAGCCAGGAGGACAAATTTTTTTCCTGGGACTCATGAAACTGAGATCACTGTATCACAAAAACATTGGGAAAAGTTTCTAGGCATACTGTGCTAGTGTAGTGTAGAAGAGGCCTTTATTATAAAGGGGTTGGTTGATTTAATTCTTGCAGCTTTTGGAAGACATAGTGCAAACAGGACAGTGGTTAGTCCATTTAAGTGGTTGCATATATATAATTTAATAAGGCACCCTTGGCAGCAGTTGTTCTTGGAGTTAGTATGCATTCCCTAAGATGTCCTGAGCAATGCCTGGGAGTGAACTTGAGGCTACTGAAAAATTAGCCTGTTTGGACAGAGACTGTTTGCTACAAGATGCTCCAAATTGCATATGGCTGGGATTCACTATTCATTTTTTTTCCTCCCCACTGCTCACCTGTAGCAATTTCTAGCAACCTAAAAGCTAAATCTTAGAGGGTGTTATCTAGATGCCACTGTTCTCATGCATTGCTAAGCTTAGCTCTAGGCCGCATCTAACTCTTTGACTGGTGGCTCGCGGATTCTGGTGTTTTATTTTCACCTCAAAGTGTTTTATTTCACCCATTTCTCCAAGTTGTCTTACATGTTGCAGTTAATAAAACTAATGTTGCTAACAAGGTAACCACCCTTGTTCCTCTCAATTAGTGTAGCAACCAGCCCCTCAAGATGACAGTCTTGAAACTTCTGTAGTTCATGCCCTCCCACAACAAATTAAATGTTTCTCTTCAGTTTCTTTTTGTCTCTTTCCCATGTGTTATTTCTACAAAACTTTTGTACCTGTCCTTGTCTGCTGTGCTTGGCGTGGGTACTGTGTTGCAAGGTTCCCAGTGTTTGAAGATTTTTAGCTAATGGCTTTCAAGGTTGAATGCCTAAGGCTTAGTTCTTGAATTCAGCAGAGGCAGGTAAATAATTGAGTTGCCTGAGGTTTTCTTGCTGTTAGTCACTGTCCTCCCTAAAGGAGGTGAGAAAATCTGATTCCTCTGAACAAACCAGACTTGCCAAAATCTCTGACTTCTTCAACATCACTTTAAATCCTAGAGAGATGTGGTGCCTGGAAACATGTCAGGGCCTTCAGCACATTCTATCCAGGGCTTCAATAGTTACATTTAGATAGAAGAACTTGCTTGTTAGAGTGTTTTCAAGTGATACAAAAGCACTCTCAAAATCAGCTGCAATCACTGGGAGCTGCAGGTTACGAAGCACGTGAATTTTCAGCTTGCTTGAATATTTCAGAGTGGTGGGGATCTCAAATCTTAGCTTCAGTCACTAAAAAATACAGTCTCTGGGCATATTAAACTACTTGCATGGATGAGGTTCTCATCTTCCTGGGTCATTTGTCCCTGTGATCTGGTGGGACACTGAGGGGCAGGCATGATATACATATGTGATTTACTTGCATCTGACTTGTATGCTTGTCATGAGGTGTAAAGATAAACTCCTCTGAACTTGAGTGTGCATTTGTTCTGAGTACTGGAAACTGAAGCAAGAAATAGAACAATAAATGTCTGTTCATAGGGCAAAAAGAGGAGGTATAGATTTGGGTATAATGACATCATAGAAGAACTGCAAACAAGACATGGTCTATAAAAATTTTTTGAGCTGACAAGGAACCTTTTTCTAGGCTAGTGAGTAAACAACCAAGCTAATAAAGTAGGATTGTGAGAGCATAAACATGCTACAGAAAGGCTGCTTATGATGGCTAAGAAATGGGAGCCAGCCTAGTTTTACACTCAATGAACAGAACCTCAGCTGTCTCACTGGTAAACAAAGAGAGTGCAAGTCAGGCTTCAGGTCACCAGAGGCTCTTCAAAATAAGTAGAACTCACTAAATCCTTCCTAAAGCCAAATGAGAAGAGGACACTTTCACCTGAAACCACCTTCTTTGGCAATAGTCCAAACTCAAGATCCTTTTGTAGCCATTTTATTGCTAGTGACTGATTTTCCTCTTTCAAAGCATGGGGTTTTTTATTATTTTCCATTTCAAGGAACACATTAGGAGGCTAGCCAAGAAAAGTAGGTTTACTCTACCTCAGAGGTAGCACCTGGAGCTGGTTTCTCATGTCCTGTGTAACTCCTCCATAAATTCTGCAGTTTCCATAGCAGTTGAGGTATTGTAGATGAACGACTGTGTGATGTTATTCCTGGGCTCACAAAAACACTCAGTAGCAGCCACTGTGCCTCTAACCTTGACTTCCCCAGTGGAGCTCTACAGAGTCACTAAAAGCTTGTGTCAAAGTGCATCATAAATTCCATGCTCCTTTTTACAGATACTCTTTGCTAATCCCATTCATTTCTCCCACTGCTTTATGTGTCCATAAAGCAGAGTGGTCTTTTCCCTAATCCAGATGATCTTGGCACAGTTGATTGGCATTTAAGACTTGCAAAAAATTGTTGAACAGCTATTAATTTGCTTGCTTCCATTGTCAGTCCACGTATTTTTCCGTGGGTAGCAAAACCCAAGGTTGAACTCAGGTTGCCTGTATCCAGTGTTTTGGTATCCAGTATTACTGTATTTCATCCAGCATGGCCTTTCCTGGAAGATCCATGTGCGTGAACCAGCCAGGCCTGACCTTGCTCTGCCTGAGGCATCTGATGAGATCACAGCTGGAGGTGATATAGCTATGAACATTGCAGTTATGGGAAAGTCTGGGGAGATATTTTTACCAAATAAAAATGGAAAGCTTGCAAAAGCATGACGTGGGCAATGTTTTCAGTACTTTGAGTTCCCTTCTCACAAACATGTGGAAACTCTTTAGGCGTCTGGTATCAAGATCTTAGTTAATTTATTTTTCCAGACTGCTCGTACAAAGTTTTGTTCTATATGAGAAGCTAAATGCTGCAGTCCAAGGTCATGGAAAGCAATGGGGAAAGACTTTTGTGAATACACTTAAGCATTTCATTTTTAGATTTTGTTTTCTTCTTCTTCAGCCAGTATTCAGTATCAAAGAAGAGGAAAGCTGATACAGGAATTGTGTTGAATAACAAGATTTCAGGCTTTTCTCTGTAAAAACTCCTGAAATAATCGTAAACACATGTTAAAATGCGGTGATCAGTGGAGGGGAAAGAAAAGCTATGGGACCATATCCAGCTGAATAAGTATATGTGTCCCTTTGAAACAATGAAGGAAGGCATCCTGCAATTTCCAGAAAAGCAGGAGACTTTGTTTGTGCGTCAGAAACCAGAACAAGTTCAGGGTCCAATGGGTAAAATTAGAGTGCAACTATGAAGACAGCACATGGACCTTATTAATATCTGCTAGGAGAGGAAGCATAAAAAACCTGACTACAGGATCCCTGACACAGGGGATCCATGGCTTGATGTCCTTCACACTGCAGAAAGGAACTTAATAAGCTCTAAAACTGATGGAGATTTAGGGCTTTCAACAGCAATTAAAAATTTTACTTTTGCTAGTCAGAACAAGGTACTTCTTGCAATCGCTAAAAAACACCCAGGAAAAGCCCTCTGAGAATCCAACTTGTGCTTTGAATTAAAAGTTTACGATGTGCAGACTGACTGTAAGTGGAGTGGTGCTGTGGGGCTGTGGACTCACTCTCACTTCAACATTTGGCAGAGTTGCCACGTAACCCAGAGCCAAGTGCAGAACTGGAACATTGTACAAGGCAAATTAATTCTCAAAAGAAAGGAAAGAAAATGATCCAGTGTTAGTTGAAATATTGGCTGAAGTTGCCAAAACAACTTCTCAGACTGAGAAACTACAGAAAGTAATTGAGAACACAAGAATGGGATGAGCTGAACATTGTCTTCACACACAGCGTTGGCCCTTACCATCAACTTGCAAGGGAGATCTCAGTCCTGAGTTGTGTGTTGTGTCAAGATTTTCTTTTAAGAGAATATGATGATGAATAAAACTCTTGGGGAAAAAAAATCATTTACTAGCATTTACGCATTGAAAATCATTACAATCGAAGATGCAGAAACATGGGGTAATTATCCCACTGGCAGTCAGTGAACTTCAATACTTTCTGTACATGCCAAACATATCAGAACTTCTGAGATTTTTCTTTTAATTTTTTTTTTTTTTTCACAAGAAGCTGGAGACTGAATTTTGCATGACTGTGCACAATAGTTCTGTTTTTCTTCTGGTCAAAATGAGCTATTGTATTCTTACTATATTTTTTCATGTTACCTACATATAACTCTGAATACTTTTCAGAAAAAACATCCTTAACCTTTAGCTAAGTCACAAATAGAGACACAAAAAGCATTGTCCTTTTTTTGTTGCTGTTCCTGAGAAGGAAATAAAAATCTCAGTTTTGTGTTACAAAGTAGTACGAAAAAGTGGGGGCTCTCCTGATTCTTGAAATATGTATTATGTACCACTGAATGACACTGGTAAATTTAGTCAAAACCAGTGTAGGTCAGAGGCAGTCCATGACTGAGAAAGGTATTAGAGTTGTTTGTAATATCCTGCATGCATGTTTTTCCTGGGTGAATTTTAAATAGTCACCACAAATATCCTTTATTTTGGGGTAGATTTCTGCTTCCCTTCTTAAATAAGGTAATTAGCCCATATGTCAGCTTTCAGTCTATGTCATATATTCATGGGAGCTGGCTCAGCACTCTTAGTAGAGCTGCAGTTAGTACATAATGCCTACAGATTAACAGAATGGATATTTAAATGTCCAGCTGCCTGACTAAAATCATTATCTCTGAAGGATCTGGGGGAAGCTCAACATTCACATTGAAATTATGAAGTTATATCTTATTACATCACTTGTAAAGCCAGCTGTCTCACAGGTCCTTATTGCAAGCTTGTTATCCTGTCTCAGTTTGGAGACATCTTTTTTCCAGTTTGGAACGGAGGAAGGAAATTTGTGGTTCTTCGCATCTGTTAGATCTTGTCTGCACTTTCATCTTTAAGTGCGCCATCCTAGAGGCTCGACTGGGAGCTGATCATAAGGAGCATTTGGGATCAATGACCTTTCTATACTTCTTTTAACTAACTATTGGGATAAAGTACTAGGCAGCAAGGATTTTAGCAAAATCCAGCAATACTTTGTTGCAGTTCTGACTGTGCTTTACGAGTGAAATTAGAGCAGCTTTCCTCATAAACTACAAAAATAAAACCAGATTCTGTGTTTTTAGGAAGCCTTGTCCTGCTATTTCAGGAATCTTTTTGGTTTGTGGGGAGCCAGAGTGGGAAAGAAACTGTTTTTATTTGTTTATTTGTAGGAAACCAGTTACCATATGGCTTATAGCATGGAAAGAGAATCTTCCTCCACTCTCAGGAGGGTTTGTTTTTGTTGGCCAAGGCTCTACAGGAATGCATCTCTGTCTGCCCCAGTGCTGAACAGATAGTTCCCTTCAGCAGGTAAATCCCTTGTAACTCTGCCTCCTAAGAGTGTGATGAAACCATCTTGTCCATGCACAGCCCAGGATATTTCTAAAACTCAAGAGAGCCAGTAGGTTTATCTATGGCCCACAAAGTCAATAGTGTTACCAAGCCTACTTTCTCTTTCCACATTGTTTGAGAATAATTTGTTTCAATAAATTAGCTTTGTTTCTTTCCTCATAAGTTGTGCTTTTCATTTGGAAATATCTATAGACTTAAAGGTTTCCATGTGCAACTAACCCACAGCACAGAATTTGGTTTATTATTTGGTTGATAAACAGATGCTGATTATTTTAGTGACACTGGAATTAAATATTATTCTTTCAATGGGCTCCATATTATAAAAAATGGCACTGGATCTTTCTATCTGATGCCTTTATTGATCTTTCAATACTTGCTATACTTATTAATCCACAATACTTACTAATCTGATGCTTGTACTTCCCGTCCTTCCCCTTGGGTACCATGGAGACCTAGCATGAGAAAGAAATGGGAACAGCTGGATGCTTCCAGTAATGTTTCTTTAGCAAAATTTTTTCAGGTTATTCTTCTCTTTGGAATATCAAATCACGTGTTATCAAGTAACTTGGTATTCCCTGAGGCTACACAAGATTCATAGCATCTGACTGTTGCAGACATACATAAAACAGTTGCTATTTTTCTGAACATCAGCTGGATTTTTGACTTTTGCATTCAAGAGTTGGAGCACTGGTTACTTTCCTGCTGAATCTCAGCAGAAATCACTATTTCTGTGAAACCTCAAAGCAGTTGTTTTATCACTATCTGTCACCGTCATATATTTTCACAGTTAGAGAGGCCTTCTCAACTTTCTCTTGAAAGAATGAACTTCAGTAGTTCTGTGTAAGACTTTGTTGTAAGACAGACATGAAAACTAGGAGAGCTGGTCTCCAGGCTGTGATTCAAACCATCTGGGTTAGGGATTTTCAGTTTACCACTGATTCAAGACTTTGCCTCAGGGCAAAAATCAAAGGTTATTTTCTAGGTCTCAGTTTTATTAAGGTCCTGTCTCATGCTTAGGGAGATCTTTTCTCTTTGCTGACATTGAGTTTGAGCCTGAAAAACCATCTCCTATGCAGAAAGAGACTTTACTTGTGGTGTAGAGATACCACAGGATTGTTTAAACAAAGAATTGGTTTTTTGCTTGGGTTTTTCTGGCCTCATCTGTTTCTTCAGTTGGTGGCTGGTGTCTTCCCTGTGTCTGAGCACCAGCAGAGGTGGAGCTGTTTAGGGCTTCCAAAATCCTGTCCCACATGTTGGCGTAGCTTTGCACTGCCAAGAGTCATAGCCTGACCGATGCAAATACAGACAGGTGTTTGACTCAAATGAAAATGCCAGTCAATACTGACCTGTTGTCTCATTCTTGGCTGACACAGAGCCAAGAGCACCTTCAGACAGGCAAGAAGAAAGGAAGTGAACTTGGGTAGTTTTATCTGTGCCCTCAAATCCTGATGATTCTATGCTAGCTGTTACATTTTGTTACCCAAAGCCATCTTGGAAAGTGTTACAATATAGGAGCTGTAATGCCATAAAGTTCATATTTTTATATTGCAGGACTATGATGTGGTTCTGCCAGCAGTTCACCCGGGAACTCTTTGGCTGCTTTCCCAGTTTAGCTGTTACATGGATGATTCATTTAAAGAGACACAAACTCCATGTTCTCAGGAGTGCCTGCTGAGACATTCCCTTGAAGACATGTCTAATGGCTTCACCAATCTGTGGGTGCATCGGATTTATTACAGAAAATGAAAAGAGAAACAGTGATGTTTGTTCCGCTGTGAGAACACAGAGTGCGCCAGAGCTCCAGAGAAAAGGAAAATGTAAAGGATGTTTCAAGAGTTGTCAGATGTGTTTGTAGCTGAAATATCATGGTAGAAAAAGGTTGGGATAGCTCAGGTTTAACCAAAGGAATAATTATGAGTAGCCAAATTTCTAAAGAATCTTTTCTTTCAAGGATCTTCATGGGGTTTTTTGGGGGCTCTTTTCCTCCATGTGAAACCACCTGTGTCAATTACAGCCACTCCCTCTCTTTGGACAGACTGATATCTAACATTACTGATCTGAAATCTTTGAGAGAGTTTTTACTGGGCTTTTCCTTCAGTGGAGCACTGTGCTCAAAAAGTATGTAGGAATTCAGACCCTTCAAACCCTCTGCCTGCCTGTCAGTCAAATTTTCTTTATCAGCTAAGGAGGGAACCAGCAACATAAATCAGTTCTGCCTTTAGGCTAAACCCTAAAATAGTAACGTCTGTGATTTATTATTTGCACAATGGTCAGTCTGAATTGTGGTGATAAACATTCTTCATTACAGACCACAGGCAAAAATCCAGGTAATAACAGAATTGTCCTCAGGTTACATGATTAAAAGCTCTTCACTCACTTGGGAAAGGGAAAAGATAGTTATGTATGAACAGATTGTTACAGTCAGGCTTCATATACATAAAAAAAGATGATTACCCCACTACTGACATTTGCAATTGATGAAAAACACTTTCTAAAAATCTGTATTTTGTTCCCTCTCAAAGATGCAGCAAAGCCACTTTTTCAGATTGTGCTCTTAAGAGAGTCCAGAGAGGGCAGGTCTCTCTCCTGACCAAATGGCTACTACTCAGCAAGATTGTCCCAGTGAGTGTCTGCACAAAGAGCTTGTCTGCTCAGCGAGGGCTTCAGCTTGTACCCTCCAGTCTCTCATCTCAGAGGCAATCATAGCATAAGAGGAGCCAGCAGCTGGTTCTGCATTGTCATCCAAGCAATATGGCTGGAAGTAGTGCTGTGCCAATCCTGCACAAAATCCCGAAATAGAATGCTAATAAGTGGAGCAGCAGAATATGGAGACAGCTCAAAAATTGGTATGATGTGAGAAAAGATGCTTTTGGTGAAAAAAAGCATGCTATACACCTTTTCTTTTTTTGTTCTTACTCTCTGTAAACTGTAAAAGCCTCCCAAAAGACAAGTATTTTCTTTTCTTGGCCTTGAGATGATGTGTTCATAAACATACCAACATTCAAGTTGCCACATTACATTTCAGTGGTGTGCTTCCCAGCTTCTTGCTCCATAGGATCCCTGAATATCTGATGTGGACCTTCATCTACTATTCCAGAACCAGAGTTTGGGCTTATATTGTCATATTATGGCAGTGTCCAGAGGATCCAACCAGAGACCAGACTCACAAAATCATGAGTACAGTGTAGATCTGGGTTTCAGAGTGAAGAAATTGTTCAGCAGAAGTTTACTTCAATAGGATCCATAGGCTAAAAACCAACAGTAAATGCATCTCCTGTGTTTACTGTTTTGTGTTAGCCAAGTGAGGAAAAAACAAGTAAAAACTGTTTATATTTAACCATTTCTTAAATGGAGTTTGGCTAGGGAGACACAAGTTTGTAAAGTGCTAAGTGAAACCACTTCAGTGGGGGACTTAACAGACAATATAAGAAGCAGTAATTAAATCAGGAAAGGAGTCTCTATCATGCAGTAATTGTTGCCAAGATTTTTCTCACAGTAGTTTGTTTAGTGTCAAGAAGCTGTTTGAAATCTACTGGCTATTGTAGGTGTTTGTTGTCAGGCATAAGTATAAAAATGTAAATCCATTACTATTAAATTCCTGGAAGCACTTGCACTCACCTCTTTTGCAAGGGGACATGACAGTCTATCATGTTAGGAAATCATTAAGGGGTTTCAGTTTGTCTCAGTGCCCCCATTCTATAGGAAGTGCTTGTAGGGTACAGAATATCTGGAAGGGAATGAGGAAACTGTAGAGTTCAGAACTGTAGATAATTTATGATTCTGAAAAGGAAATTAAATGGTAGAAGTGACTCATTAATATCAAGTCTTTTTAATGACAGTTTAATGAAAATGGGCATGTCTTCAGTGTCACATAGAGAGGAAAGCCCTTCAGGCTGTATCTTAATGACTTTCTTGGACTGCATGCATTTAGAACTTAAGGTTTCAAATAAATCTATGCCATGAACAGAATTTACTCTGGTTTTGACAGCTTCCTAAAAATGTTCATTTTTAGGAATGAACATTTCAATGTTCATTTAGGAATGAACTTTGTCAGAAGTTGAGGCAAGATCTAAAAATTATTCAAGCTTAAACAGAGCATCATCAGATATCCTCTGCTGCTTATGTGTTGTGCCATGTTTGTTTCCTCTGTTGCATCCCAAGTTTTACAAATCTTTACACTGTAATTTTTCTTATTGAGCAAAAAAAAAAAAAAAAATTTGACAATTCCAGAACTGAGGATCCTTTGTGTAGTTCATTGCCTTTGTACAAAGACTTCTTCTAGTCCTCCCCATTGAACACAAGTTGACCTGAGTGAATGTAAATCATTTAAATTGAGGGAAATTTTCTTTTAATCCTTTTCCAGCTCTCATCTTGGCTACTTAAGATGTCCTTGTAGTTCTGCTGCAAAATTCTTTGTTCTGCCCTAAAAAATTGTTTGTTCTTTAACAGACAAATACTTTAAATAAAATAAAGACATTTAAGATAGATTGTTCTATAGAACAAAGTCATATCAGAAAATCTTAACAATAAATGATATGTCATATTTTTTTCCCAGATACACAGATTTTTTTCAGGCTCTATAGCAGGAATACAAAGAAAGAAAAACTCATTTTCCCTTTACAGCTAAAGCTGTAGTCTAATTTGGCTCAGGAGAAGAAATTAGTCTAGAATCAAATATCCCTCCAGCCGTCTGTCTTGTCAAAGAAAGCACAAATTTCTGCTTTCATGATCACAACAGAACAATCATAGAGGCTTTTTCCTCCAAACAAAACCCATTTTCAAGTAACACTTAAGCTCTAAATTTTTGTGACGAGGTTTTTACATGTTAAAATACCAAAATTTCTTTGTACTGCAACCTTAACTCTTTTCACTTTTTTCCTCAGTCTTGTGTAGTTGTGGCTGTTTCTTATACCCATGGTTGAGCACAGCCACTCATTAACACCAGTGGAAAAGCCCTGCAGCTCAAGGCTCAGCCATGGGAAAGGCTCCCTGTGTTGGCTGGAGACCCTCCTGGTATTTTGGTTGGGAGCTTCCCTTGCTTAACTCTCAAATTTCTCAATGATGTATTTCATTCCTGTGTCCCAAAGGAAAAAATTATGACTGCTGTGTCCTCTGTTTCAGAGGGGTTCATCCCCCTCTGAGCATTACCCATCAAGCAATCTATAGCCTGAGACTGGTGCTGCCAAGCTGCCTCATTCTCCATCTTGAGATCCACCCTGAGGATCCTCAGTTTCTTTCATTTTGAATGTCTCTTCTTTAAGAAAAAGGTTAATGGTTTTCAGGAGTACATGCACCTTATGTCCTTTTTGATACTGAGGGTGGAAAACTCTTCATTCAATGATCCATAGACAATAATTCCAGGTAGTAAACAGTGAACTAAGGCCCATTCATATTCCTTCTCTGCTGTGGGAACACCAGCTGTTACTGATTTTGTCACATTCCTTTGTCAGCATCTTTGTTTTACCCCCAATCTCTCAATCCATCTGACACACAGAACACAAGGAACCAGCTTCACTGTGGAAAATGGGATCTTCTTTTGACAGATTATTTCATATGACCAACAAGGCCCATCATCCATTAACAAGATAAAAATGTCATTTTCAGAGTTACTTTGTAAAAACCGTCAGGACGTGGCAGCATCCATCAAATAAAATTTACAAAATATTCTCCTTGCAGATTAATCAATTGCTTCATAGTCTGTCAACAATGTTAGCTAACAAAATAACATCAAGTGAGCATTACGTACAATAAACAAAGTTATTTGCAAGCATCAATAGCATTGCAAGAAAAATAAGTCTGGCTTTCTTCTTTTGCATGTCTTGGAGAGCAAGGTCTCCTGCTGGTCCCTGAATCAGTGTACAACTGGGCTCTCAAGAGAGCCCTATACATGAAGTTCAGCAACATAAACTTGCAAACTGGCAAGTCTTTTCACTACACTGCACCTGGTGGTGTATTTCCCTTCTGTTTTGTTTCAGGATTTTTTTATATCAAACCTTTGTTCACATTATCCAAGGCTATTTTATTCTATGTGTTATGTTATTATTTATGATAATCTAAACCAAATCTAAAATGCTGTCACTCTTGATTGATTTCTTTGCTATTTGGCAAAGCAATTGATGCAGCCCTTAACATTATTGGAAATGTTTGTTCTGGAAATCCAGTGGGAAAGTTTTATGTTATTTAGAATGAGATATTTCCTTGTAAAGTTGGTCTGTCAAAACTATCAAATAGCTTTCAAGTTGTAAACAGATCTGACCTGGAGTGTCTGTAAAAGTCAATATATGTAACTTCATCAGTCTCTTGAGAAATGGTGAAATCTCTATCCTTAAATTTTTCATTAAAAGCCTGAAACACCTGGTCTAACTTTGAAGTTTACTCTGCTCTGAACAGGAGGTTGGACTAGAGATCTTTCAAGGTTTCTTCCAACCTCTATATTTCCCTGTCATTTTATAATACCTACTCTTCTTCAGCCTCTCAGATCAGATATTTGTTTCTATCCCCTTTGAACAGTGAGTGTCCTTTAGCAACTTAAGTTGTAACTGGGTTTTCATACTCTTTCTATTTAGCCTGTGTAGCTCTTTTCATGTGCTACTTTAATCAGTGTATTTCCTTCTGTTTTGCCATCCAGTTTTGTGACAATAGGAATTTTAAATTGGTTTATCTTAACTCATTCTATTTCTCTATCAGAATAAGTCTTTCTTTATACTTCGGTGTTGTCCAGAACTGTTTTCCTCCATGTTAGCATCTGTTTCCTTAATATCTGGTTTTCTGTATGCTGATATTCTTCTAACTGTTGTTACATTCTTCGCTTTTTTTCTCTAAGTTTTGAAGAAAATCCTGAAAGTTTTCACTTTCAGAGGTAGTGAGTGGGAGCAATCTCGCAGCCTCTCCTGGACTCCAGTGGAATCCACCTACCAACAGTCTTTTCCCTGTGAATGTCTTCTGCTGATCAGAAAACAAAAAAAAAAACTTCAGAGCATAAAATACAGAACTACATATATAGTAATTGGCATTACCTTTCTGTGCCTTTTCTAGGGACCAGGAAAACATTGAGGACCATCCTGTTAAGACTACAGGTTTGTGGTAAATCAGTACTCCTTTCTATTTGCGTGCTATACTTCCTTTTCCACCATGACTGTTCAATATATTTCTCTGCCTTCTATTAGTCTTCTGGCTCAGCATTACTCTTCTCTCACACTCTGGGGCATTTTTTTCCCCGGTCTCTCTGTTTCTTGATACCAATTTCTTGCTCTTTTCTGTTGTCTCTTTTCACAAATTGAAAAATGTGTTCATGGCAGCAGCATTTGCTTTAATGCAGAAATTATATTACCAGAAAAACAAGTGGACAAACCACCAAAACCCAAGCCCATGATACTAATTATTGCTGTTTCTTTAATTAAAACATGCACAGTGGTAATGTAGTACACCAAATACAGCACAAAACTTAAAACCAATTTGAAAACCTCAGTCTGTACTCCTGACATAACTGGAGCAGAATCTCCTAAGGGCTAGCTGTATATATTGATGCTTTT
This sequence comes from Certhia americana, assembly GCA_018697195.1. NCBI lineage: Eukaryota > Metazoa > Chordata > Aves > Passeriformes > Certhiidae > Certhia > Certhia americana. The sequence goes on from CM031862.1 coordinate 9,286,536, forward strand.
ACTGTCTGTGCCCTGCAAAACTCTGGATACTTTTAGTATTTGTAGTTTTCATGGTATGGCCTGAACTCCTGTTAGTAAATAAATCGAACTTCACTTATGTCCTGTCAAAACTGTGTTGCAAGAAGTAGCCACAAACTGAAGCACAATTCCAGCTTTTGGGGTAGTTACAATTTTGGATTGGATTTCATGTTGAAAGTTGTAGTCTAATTCTAGGTGAGTTATTCTTTCCTAAACTGTTACAGGATTTATTCTCAGCAGGGAAGCCAAAGCAATCCTTTGCCAGGAAATAAAGCAGGCAGGCAGGATCAAACAAACTAGGATGGCCACAGAAGATAGTCTGGTGTGATTTTCTGAGAAGGTAAATGGCATCACAGTTTAAATTTTGATATCAGGGGAAAATTCCAGATTGGATGATGAGTGTTGTGCCTATCCCCATAACAGTCAAAAGTTTGTACTCATCTTTCTCCCCAGTGCTGGTCTCATAGAATGTCCATCACCTACTGAGTAGTCTCCATCTCCCTCCTGCACCAGAGAACCCAGCTGTACTTTGATCTTCAGTAAACTCCAGAGTTTTTAAATACATAGGTTCAACATAAATAGCATCTATAAGCATACATTGTGGATTTGCATGTTACAGTCTTCCAGTACCTAAAGGGGCTGGCTACAAGAGAGTTGGAGAGGGACTTTTCACAAGAGCCTGTAGTGATAGGAAGAGGGAGAATGCCTTTTAGCTGATAGAAGGTAAGTTGAGATTAGATATTAGGAGAAAATTCTTTACTATGGGACACTGGAATACATTTTTCAGAGAAGCTGTGGATGTCCCAGCCCTGGAATTGTATAAAGACAGGTTGGATGGGGCTTTGAGCACCTTGGTCTAGTGGAAGGCATCCCTGCCCCATTGAGAGGGGTTGGAACTGGATATTCTTTCTTGTCCTTTCCAACCCAAAATAATTTAACGTTATGGGTCATTGGCAGGACATCCTCAGCAGATGCTTTTGGTGGTTATAGCCTGTTGATTTCTTGAATTCTGTAACAAAAACTCTTACAAAACCCTTCACTCTTTAGGAACATTCTCAAACATCTTGCTGTGTAACGTGTTAATTTAAAAGATTATGGTTTGTGTTAATAGATGTAATAGTACTGCAAGAAATTCAGAGGAAATCACTAAGAGTTATATTTTTGATCATACTGAAATTTCCCTCAGGAAATACAATGAAAATCCCCTGGCTGCTGCTTAGGGAAACTAGGACAAATATGAGAGAAGTGGCCAAGCTGTGGTTATCAAGCCAAATGCAAAACTTAAATGATTGAATTGCATGAGTCTTAAACTGGATATGGGTCTGTGTTGCCATATGAATTTCTGGCTAATTTAAGTGGCTGTTGTGAGGGTGAAATAAAGCAGCAGGTAATATTGAAGCTGGCATGCCTGCGCTCCCCAGGGCCAAGCTGCCCATCCAACCTCTGCAGCTCTTGGAACAGTGAGGCAGCAGTGGAGCTGCTACTCTCCAGCTTCCTGAATCTTGGATCTCAGTGTTTAGTCCTTCTTGGCTCCAAGGAGTCTGCTTGCTTTTGCCTCTAATGAGGTGGTTTAGGAGCTGTGTCTCCCAATACACACAGTCCAGTGTGCTGTGCTGTGACCTCTCTGAGGCAGTTCTCCCTTTTCTGGGCTGTGGGTGGCACATAGTGAGTGCTGGCAGTTCAGACTAAACAAGCACTTGCAGCCCATCCATCCTCATTTAGCAGTTGACTCTTCTTGTGCAGCTCATCAGAGCAGGCTATCAAACAAAGTTGTGTTTGAGAGAGGCTGGAAGCCCATGTGTGCCTGCCAAGCACTGTCCAGCTGGCAAGAGACCTGAGCAACTCCAGAGAGTAAACCAGATAGATTTAGAATATATTTCCTGTTGCTGTGCCTCTGAAAGAAGAAGTAGCTGTTGTGTTACTCCAGTGCTGCTGCCATTCCAGGGGTGGATCAGGATGGCATGAATCTCCAGTTGGAATTGTGTGGGACACTGCAAAGGCTTTTATGTGCTTGTGTAGCCACGTGCCCTCATACAGGCAACCCAAGTGAAGCAAATTAAAACCAGATAAACAAGCTGCATCCTAACAGGAACTTTCGGTCCTAGCTGACCTCTCAGGCTTTTTACCAACATATGCTGTCAATTTCTAAAGTCCCAAGAGTACAAGATCTGTGATATCTAGGCTAATGAGCTCGTTCACATTCCTTTCCTTCCCTCAGATTTATGCTGCTCAAAGACAATGCCAAACGCTGCTAGGCCAGGAGTTGAATTTCAAGTGGAGCCTAGAAACTTGGTGTAAATCCTCCATCAGCATTTGCAATCTCTTTGTACATCTAAGTTTCCCATCATGCTTCCAAAAGCAGCTTAATGAAATGCAGAAGCTTTTCTTCCTGTGTTTAAAATGCTCTGTATTTTGAACTGTCAACGAATTAGAAGGCTGTCCCAACACCTTCAATCAGAAGCAAGAACTAGAACATTGTCAAGGTAGTGGCTGCAACAAGCACACCACTGGAGCAGGATGTAGGTCAATTTATTTGCCCTAGGTTTTTATTTTCTCTTTTGCCTTAGGAAAGTCACGTTTTGACCATGCAGGGAAGGCCTTCCATATCCTAGCTTTCCTTCCAACTGTCTTAGCTGATTTCTCAAGTTTTGGATATGTTCACAGTCATTAGAAAAAATGTACTACGTCTCATCACCACAAATTTCTTTCTTTTCTCCTTCCTTCTCTCTAATGGTCTCAGCACTCAGAATAAAAAGGATTTAATGCTATAAGCCTCAGAAAATAGCTTGTTCTGCATACACACCGCTTTTGGGACACTTGCAAATAAAAATGCAAGTTCCTTGAGTTTCAGGTCACCAAAAGAGGCCAAATAGACAATGATTTAGCTCTTAAATTCCTTGAGTATACAATATCTTTTTAGAAAACTCATTAAACACAAGTTACAGGAGTAATCCTTCTGGCCTTTAAAATCTGCTTATCTGCAAGAACCATTGAACGTCTTTATAGCTCGTTGTCAGTGTGCTCTGAATGGACCCTTCTCCCATAGTTTCTGTGAATTTTCCATGTGCCCAGGTCTTGTTATGTAGGGTTATTAAATAAGCTGTTATCTTGGATAAATCAATACTTTGAGAGTATATTTCTAACTTCTCTAACAGATGGTTTTCTGGATGCTCTTTCCACCCGTTCACTCTAGCTGCAGTCTGTATACTATATTTTTTTTTAATGCTTTTCCTTTACTGAACACAAGAAAATATCCTTCTATATAAACATAATGGGGTTCCTGTGACAAGAAAAGCAAAAACAATAGGCAACATTGCTGTTTTGAATTGCATGAAATCCAACCCACTCACTTTGTAATGGTATGAAAATATTAGACTTTGTTTTTTCAACAGACCACGTTGTGCATGAAAGCTGCCATGAATTAAGAAAAATATGTACTTAAACTTCAATAAACATCACAAAGTTCCCACTATAGAAGTTTCCTCTTAGGACCTGCTTTGTAATACTAGGGCATCCATCCTACCATGAAGTTCAAACCTCACTCCTGTAATTGTGTGAGTCTATCTTCATCTGTGAAAACATCTTCACTTATGAAAACTGCTGCTGCAGAAAGCCCTGAAATGCTGTTGTAAAATTCACGTGATCAGCTGCAACCGCAGAACATTTTTTCTTCTGTTTTGTGGGAAGCTGTGCCTTACAATGTTTTTTCTTATTGTCATACAGGCAGAACCCTTTCCATTTCAATCAGATGGCAATATCCTTAGAGGAGTTTTAGTCATTTGAGTGCAACGCTGAGTGTTTACGGAAGTATCAGCCATACTCACAGCTTGCAGAAAGAAACAATAAAGATGGGTTTATTATTTCTGTCACAATAGGGCTCAGAATGTGATGCTGGGAACTCTAATATTGTAGATGCTGGACAAATACTGCCAAAGCTTGAAAAAAGAGAATTCTTAATGACTGATACCAGCAGTGTGGGAAGCGATGACAAAAACAAGGAAATGGTTAAAGGGAAGCTAAAGAAAAGCTCTAAACATTGTGTAAGACATATGAAATACAGTCAGGACCTCATAGAGGTGCAGGGTGCTGAGCTCTCCCTGAAATCTGCATGTTTTTTGTACAGGTAGACTGTATTAATGTCATAGGAAGGACTGTGGTGGGTCAGATATCTACTATGCACGTGACAGAAATAGTGAGTTAGAAAATATAGCCTCAGTGAAGAATGAACTTCCATAAAGTACACATTTCAGGAAATTGTTTTACTTTATAGCTTAAGTGGAAAACTAAGTTAAATTTATTGCATTCTTTGAGTAATCACTCCTTCTCTGAAAGAATGCAAGCAGACTTGTAATGCACTCAAACGTGACACTGAAAATATCCCATTACCATCCATAATTTGTCATACTGAAGTACTTCTTGAGAGGTTTTCAAAACCAGGAATTACATATTCCAGTTCAGTTAAATAAGTAGGCCCTGACTATACTCCAAACAGCTGCATTGAGGTCTTTAGGATTAATTCTTAAAACCTTAAGCAACCAAAATTCTTGCTAATTGGATTTTAATTGTTTTCTGTGAAGCATATTTAACCTGATGCTTTTGCTTGTCTATAGAAAAACAACACAGGGATGGAGCATATTAATTTAGATGTACAGCTGTAGAAGCAAAACATCAGTGCTTCCTGCAGTGGTAAATGCCTATATTGTAGAATTTGCACCCAAAACCATCAACAGCTCTTGATGTAGTGATGTGTTTTATGTGTTTCTTTGCTCCATTCTGTCTTTTCCCAGTAACTCTGTAATGATGTAGTTGTCTATGGAGTTTGAAGGAACAGTTTTCTCAGAATTACAGAATTCCTGCTGGATTTGTGGAAAGAACAGAAGGTGAGAAAAAAAAGGGTTTCAACCACCTGCTCATCCCTTACTAAAAACCATTAAGTTCACCGAGGTGGTCATTTGGGACACAAAGCAATAAAAAGCCAGACACTCCTACTTCTCATGGTGTTCTTTTAAACTGTGATGGATACAGGTTTCTTAAAGTCTTGTCTGTGGAAGCCTTTTCCATTCTGCTTTTTTGTCAAATAAATGTCCAGTTAATGAAAACTAAAACATTTTTCTAAAGCCTTCGTAGCCCATCTCTCTAAGTGTTAGATGAGCCATGTCATTTTCTCTTGTCTAGGTGGGTACACTTCTGAGAAAGCCTGGATAGTTAAAATCCAGGTCTGTTATATGGACTGCTATGTGTCTGAGCAGTCTAGGACCTCTGACATCTCTGAGCTAGGATCACTGAGGGAGAAGAAGCCTAAAAGCCTGAACCTAAAAGGAATCAGATGGCCTATACATTTTTGGGCCTGGGTTTAAGAAATAATTCTGATGTGGATGCTGGATGACAAGATGTCTGGATTATGCTTGTTTAAAGGGACGACCATTAAGAAACAGACCATGACATTTCAGAGGATCTGAATTTTTTTTGGTTTTATTCCAGCACTATTTTTTCCCTTCAAAATATTCACTATCATTTCTTTACAGGGGTGATAATAAAACAGACCTTTCAGGGAAGTGTAAAACATTATGGTTTGATCACTGCTGGGAAAAGTCTAAATGTGTCCTTAACCCAGATTCTATTTGCACAAAAACATTGATTTCTACTCATCTTGTTTTGCAAACAGGAAGTGCAAGGCCTGTTTATGGTTTTGTTGTGTATTTTAAAGTCATTGCCATTATAGAAGAAGCCAAAGACCTGATAAGGACCCCTTTATGCTACCATGTTTGGTCAAATGATAGTTCCATGTATACAACATGTGAACATTACAAACTTATTTTTAGATGACCAGTGAGACCTACATAGTTTAAAATTAGCCAGACATCAGGACTGTACAGTATTTTTAAAGGACAAAGCACAGCTGCTGCAGGAGCAAACACAAACCAGAAAAACTAAATTTTATAGATATGTCATCAAGGTCATAAAAACAAATGTACTGGATAAGAAACATTATTCTGATTTAAGTATAGGTGCTAACAAGTTCACTGTCTGCTCTGTATTCAGATTGGTACTGAAAGGAAAAGAAAGGCATTTGGCAGCAATGTTGGCTGGTTGCAGTTCTGTTTGGCAGAGCAAGAACAGGAGAGCATGAATAAAGACAGGAACAGTGGCAAGGACAGGTCCAGAGCAGAGCCAGACACTTGTAGGAGTGTTGTGCAGTGCTGGAAGGTCTAGCAGAGGAGACTGGTCTGGTTCAGTGTCTCTGATGAATGCACAGCTGGTAACATATCATAGAAACACAGAATCAATTAGGCTGGAAAAATCTTTAAGATAGAGTCCAAACCAAAGTCTTACGGCCAAACATTAGTCAGACCACAGCAATGAGTACCATATCCAGTCTTTCCTTAAATCCTTGCAAGGATGATGACTTCACTGCCTCCTTGGGCAGCCCATTCCAATGTCTAATTATCCTTTCTGGAGAATTCCTTCCTAATGTCCAAGCTAAACCTTTCCTGGCACAACTTAAGGCTGTGTCCTTTCCTCCTGTCACTGGATGTCCAGGAGAACTCCCTGACCCCCACCTTGCTACAACCTTCTTCCAGAGAGTTGCAGAGAGCAGTAATTTCACACCCAAGCCTCCTTTTCCCTAGGCTAAAGTCCCTCCAGGGGACCTTTCCCTAGTACCTCCAGGACTCACAGGACTTGTGCTCCAGACTCTTCGCCAGCTTCTTTGCCCTGCCTGGATTTGCTCCAAGACCTAGATGTCCTTCCTAAATTGAGGGCCCTAGACTGGACCCAGGATTTGAGACATGGCACCTGAGTCACAGAGTTATGAACTAGTGAACAAGAAATTACTTGAGTTTTAATTATGTCTTCTGGGGTATGGAAAGGGCAAAAAGAAATAGGCTTTTTAAAGACATGCCACAAGAGGTCATCTTCATTCTTGTTCTCTCAGAAATGTAGGGGTTGTTAGTTGGAAGTAAGAGAATTTGTTTCTTGTTGGAAATTACTTTTTGAATTTCAGTCCTGAGATTAGTGAAGTTATTGGAGGGGAAAAGGGGGCACATGTAGAGGGACAACTCTAGAGTAATTCAGTTTGGGACTTTTTAGAGATCTTACTGAAATGATCTTACCAAAACATTCATCGGAAACTTAGCCAAGCTACTAAAAGGAATTAAACAAGTGGGAAACTGAAAATCAGTGTAGAAAAGATGTCAAAAGTAATAGGATGCTGAATGGAATTGAGAAAAGCTGTTTTTCTGTCATAAAAGTATCACTCTCAAAGGTAATTTCCATGATAAACCTACATCCAACCAAAGGAAATCCATCCCAAAGCAGACCATAACCTGCCAGAAGAATGTTGATGCCCCAAAAAGACTTATTTTCTCAGAAGCATTGGATGCTGAGGTATTTCTGTCCACATTTTTTGTTGTATTAAAACCATGAGTATTGTATTAAAACCATGAGTACTGTATTTTAGATTGTGAGGAGGAATGAAGTGCCCTTTAAAAAAATAAGTAAACTGTTTTTCACTTCCAAACTGCAGATTCTCATGTAGCCTATGAAGCTGGCATTAACCAAGTGTCTTCTGACTGATGACCACTCATAGCTGAGTTCATTGTTCTTCTTGGCTACAGAAATGACTTGTGAGATCTACAGACAGTTTTAGTGAGTGAATCTAGACCAAACCAAAGTGGAGGAAGGAAATCACAGGAAGGCTTGAGCTCTTTGGAAATGGCCCAGACAGAGGAGAAAAGCTCATTTGTACAGCATAAGAGAGAGTTTGTTGCTCTTCAGGTCTAACAGGGTGGTATTTTTTATAGACTCTAAATTCATTATGGCTATGAAAGAGTTTTCAATACCAAGTGATTCTTTTGGTGTTGCCTGAGTGTCTTAATGTCTTTTATCTGTCTCTTTGGAATAATATATTTTTAATAGACAGACTTTCCTGGAAGCAACATCAGTAGTTGTACTTGTAATGCAAAGTAAATACCAGGTTTAATTAAGAGTCCAATTCCTCCATGCCTTTATTTGACAGTCCACAGTAGTGGTTGCACTTGCAGTTGTCATGTTCATTACTAATCTGCAAAATGAGTACTCACAAGATAAATGAGAGTAAAATACTCATAAGGTACATGTAATTAACACATGACTTATTATAAATTGTAATGATCTCCTTGATAATTAATCTGGCTTGCATTTGATGTTTGGAGGCAGTCTGGATAGAAGATACTTCAATAAGTAAGAATAAATTCTCCTGGGGCATGGGAAAACACAGTGAGAAATGGGGAAGGAAAAAATTCATAGGTCTAAAAGAGATGTTATTTCATAGTTGCAAACTAAGGCCCTAGCTAAGGCTAGAATTTTTTTCCAAGGGCTGGAATTTTTTATCTCAGGTTTACACAGAAAGGACAGTAATGAGCATCTTGGTTCATTAAGGATCCAAAAGATGTGCAAAAGTGTAGTTCTGGTGGATTGATTTGCCTTCAGAAGAAAATGGTTGCCCAGGGAGAGAGGGCACGTCTATGAGAAGGAGTGAAAGTGCTGCGCAATAGTAAGGGTTTGGGTCTTGTTTCCAAGGTCCACTGTAGGAACAGGACCTAGACCCAGGTGTGTGGATTTAGTCATGCTAGAGAAAGGGATCTCAGGGAGCCAGAGCAGTGGGAATCCTGGTACCACCCATCTGGGCACAGGCAAAAGATAGCATTGAGAGCAAAGCTCATTATTATGATACCTCCATGGCCATTAGCCTGGACTTTTGTGCTAGCTCAGAGTTTCTTCAAAGAATAGAGAAATCCTCCTTTTTGTTTATTTCCAAATGCCTACCATGTGTCACTAGCAAATATCCAAATCTTATCCAATACTACAGTAAAGCTCTCAGCATCTCTGCTTTGTGATATTCATCAGTTATTCCTATTCCATTTATTCTGTACAATATATACTTCAATGTGTAATTTGCAGTGCAATTGCTGGGACAGGAGAAGCCAGCCTACGTTTTCCTTTTCCCTCAGGGAATAGATTAACATTTTTCTCTGTTATGGCTTATTTACTGTAATTGCTGTGTAAACGTGTGGCCAACAATGAAGGGCTTATCTCCGGCTCCCTTGTAGAAAAGTAGACTTCTAATGACCTATTTCTCCCCTTTTACAGTCACGGAGACAAAATGTCCTCTTCAGCGTTTCACTGGGAAATTTGTAGTCTGCCTCAGTTTGTTACTTATCAGCATGCTAACAACACACCATAATTTCCATTGAAGCTGCACAGAAAAAATGAATGCAAGAGGTTGCCCATTGTTGCACTAATGAAGCTTTTACACCTGGGGAGAGAGAAAGAAAAAAAATGTTCAAGTTTGATTAAAATTCTATTACCTCCTATTGCTACATCAAACTCTTGAGCACTTCAGATATATCCACAGCACAATAATTTGCCAAAGCTTGCCGCAGCCACACTGCTGAAAATATGCTTTGTCTGCACCACATGTGGTGTAAGTCAGGGTGACAGAACACCTCTGCTTACTTGAAATTTCTGGTTTACCTCTTTGTAAAGAAGCAGTGTGGGCCTTTTGGCTTGATGTCAGACTTGAGGTCATGTCTATCTGGCTGCTGCAAAAGCACCTGATGGATTTGTTGGTCAGTCAATAGATGAATTCAATAAAGCATAAATGAGCTCACCCAACAAAATAATACTCTGCCTCTTGTCAGAGTTGTTCATGTATTTAATGTACTCATATTGGAGTGATTTCTCTTCAGTACTGCTGGGGAAAAACAACTTTGCAGGGCAGCAGAGGCTTGGCAGCAAGTACAGTATTGAAATTATTATGATCCAGCCCTGAGAGGACAATGGCTTTGAACACAAAGCAGCCAAGGAGATCCAGGAGGATCTATTTCCCTGCTCTTCCACACAATGCCTCTTGTTCCTTGGGAAAGTCATGCAGCTCTCTACACTTTGAGTCATTACATGACTGGAGTACAGCAGCTGAGAGAGACTTGCACAAGAATAAAATGCAGACCCCATTAACAAGAAGCAGTGTTAAAAGGAATTCCTGAAATGAGCCATGAGACAGGCTTGAGGTTTCTTCTCCTGGGCTTGGACCATCAGGCTGGTAACCTGATACTTAATGGTAGAAGTATAGATTCACTTTTTCTTGAAGTTTATACCAACAGTTTCACTCCCCAAGTAAAAATTCACTAGGATTGTTTGTGTTAGTGAAGATCACAGAAAGATGAGAGGTAGATTTGGCTTTTTACTAAATAGCTAGCAATTCTTTTCTTTAAAAAAATTTATTTATATTCCACCTTCGGTTTCAACTGGATGTTTCAGTGTTTTTCCTTATTACTTTTCTTGTTACTTTCCCCAAGCAGTAAAAAAGAGCAGAATGCATGGTTGAGAGAGAATTGCTGTTCCTTGGAACCATTTGTAATTTCAAAAATTTCAGCTAACTTTGAAAACCCAGGCTTATGGTGCAAGTTAGTAATTGTTATGTTTAAAAGAGTACAAAGACTTTGCAAATGTACAGAGTAACAGAAAGGTTAGAAAACATGAAGGGGTAGAAGAGGAGCAACAGAAAAATCACAGGAAAAGTAACTATTCAATTTCATTATATAAAATAATTTTCTTTTTAGTATTTTAAGCAAAGTGAGCATTTTTTCCATCTCTCCCAGCCTGACCCATTCTGTAATTTGGAGTGAAGGAAAGTGAAAAAAACCCACAACTCTTACAAAGAGTCTGACTGCCACCCAGTAAGTGCCATGCCATGTTACCAGCTCCCATAAATTGGTGCTTTTCCATGGATCTGGGTCACACCTTTTCACACCAGTGGAATAATTCGCACACTAATCACTTGTATTCTCTCTTCTGCTAAGTCCACTTTTTCTTTTTAACAAAACAAAACTTTTGTTTTTTAAAGTTGGTTGTAGATTATGGATTGAGTTCAACACTACTTCTCAGTATTAATAACTTCCTTTGTTACAAGCTGATAATCCAGAAACAATTCCACTGCCAGCATCAAGTACTGCATTGAAGAAACTGTCCTTCTGTTCCTCTGGGGAGAACCGATAGGACTGTGTTCTCACAGATTTCTCTTTACTGCTGTAAGGGACATGAAAAGCCAGGTTTGATAAAGAGCTTTATTGTATACTCCAAAGCAGTTCATCTTGGCAGCTGAAAATGCCAGGACACTGTATAAATCATTTTATGGTACCGGTTGCTTTATCCTTCAAAGGGTACTCACGTCAAATTCTGCCTTGTCTTGTGTCTAGCACTGCAGAAAACACTCCTCCCCAGGTGATGTGAGAACAGATCAGGTCAATGGCAATGCCACACATGCAGCAAAATAACATTAATTCATTATAGCACACACAGGAGATGAGCCGGAGCAGTGAGAGGTGCTGCCTCAGGGAAAGCCTTGTAAGAACAGAAGGCTCATGGTTCAGCAGTGGAAGTAGGACAGCAGTGGAAGTTTGGGGTAGACAGCAAGTGGATGGTATTTCTCCATATGCTCCTCTCCTGCATCTGATCTGCTCTGGACACTGGCACCCTGTGCTCTGTCACAGGGGCCATGGTCAACCCATGAGACCTCTCTAGGAGCTCAATTCCTCTTGCAGCAAACTAGAAACTGTCTGCTGCAATGTCGCACTATGACACGAAATGAACACATGCACTCACTATGACTCTCTTCGAAAAGAAAAAGGAGGAAAAGAGGAAGTTTCTTGTGTGACCTCAATATATATACCATTTCAAAGGTGACCAAGGATTGGAGGGTGAAGTTGCCACCTCTCCAACCACACTGGTCAAACCAAGAGTCCATCAATTCTCACTTCTTCTAAAAAGGAGTGTAAAACAATCATTCTTTACATGAAAGTATGTGAGAACTCAACTACAAAAATGTAAAACATCAGAAGATTAAGAAAAACAGTCAAAGATCAGGACAACACTACAAAATTTGCTGTTATTACTACCAATTATCATTACCAGTTACCATAACGTTAAAGCAATATTATATTAATGATAAGGTAACAAAATAAGGAAAACATTTTGGAAGAATCCTTCCTCTGGCATTCAATTTGCACTCATTGGTAGTTGCCTCTGTGCAAGTGTTCTAAAACTTTTTGTGAAGTTTATTCTCTGAATTTTGTTACATTAGGCACATTCCCTCCTTACTAAAGTGTCCCCTTGTTAGTGATCTTTCAGGAGAAGATTTAAATTCTGAGTCAGAAATTGAATCACAGGAAAATATTTTTCTCATTCATTGCATGTGATCATCACGTTCATCAGCTTCATATTGTCACATAAAAAGTCATCACGTCTCATCTGTCTTTGTTTACTCATTTTCACTAGGCTTATAAATATGATATTTTTAATCTGTAATTTCTGGTGCCTACACTCTCTGGCAAAAGTACCTCAAATTCTCATGATTCCCAAATCAAGTTTGGATATTTCAATACAGCAGGTAACCGAAAAATCAAGCACCATTATGTCCTGTGCAAGAATATGCAAAATCTTTTGCCTTCCCTACACTTAAATTCTTAGCATGAAAATTTTCACCAGGAAATCACTTTTCTCTCTAGTGGTAGGGAAGCTAGTTCACTTCAAAAACGCTCCTGTAGTAGATCCTATGACCTGTCAGATTCTTTTCATTACAACACTTCTCACTTAAAAAATTTTGTTTCTTCATTTCGAGTGACAAAGCAGATCATGTCCAATGGCTGTGGAAAACAGTCACGATAGACTGGGACAGTGTGTGAGGACTGTGTTCTGTCTTTCAGAACTAATGTTCTCTCTCCATTCCTGTCCTGCTCCTCAGCCGGCCCATTCACCTCTCTGCTATCAATGGTTGCTCAAGCCAGAGTTTCTCATTTACTGTAGCAAATGAGCCAATAAATCTAACATGTCATAATCCCAAAGCCAAGCAAAAACCATGCAGCTGAATTTTTCACCAGAGTACATCTGCATAGCCAGGGTAAACCCTCTATTCAGTTTTAATTAGGATCAACTGAGGACATGACCTGCTTATTCTAGCTTGTAACATCTAACTTGTATCATGGAATTTCCATGGATTTAATTCATGCATGTTGATAGTTTAGAAGAGTTGGTCATAAAGCATGTTGAAACTGGGATCTCTATATCTCTTTTTATGACACCCTCTTTTTTTGAATCTGTGAATATCAAATGGGAGCCTGTGTGTCTCCTGTTTTGATGTATCCTGCTCCTGGAGATTAATCTAAGAATCATTTCCAGGCCTGGGACAATCCACTCTTCAGTCTGGACCAGATTTAAGTTAACTGAGTGGGAGAGGGGAAAGAGGAGAGTATCTGTCTTGATAATTAACTTTCTTGCTTTGGGTAAGGAGGGAAATACATATTTTCTTTAGATAAGGCCATATCTAACCACCATGCACTTGGCCAATAATATATTGTTCCACTGATTTGGAAATAGTGTCCCGAGACATTCATCACCCTCTGCTTGCATCTCTGCCTGAGGGCAAGAGAATCACAGCACCAGACATCACAGCTGGAAAAAGGACTCCACAGACTCTTTCTGCCTCTTTAGAATCAAACTCTAATTGATACAGCCAGGTGATTCTTGGAGTGGATATGATAAATATTGTAATATTTACTCAGGGCAGGGAGGAATAACCTCCTTCAAAGACTTCGTCCTCCGTTTAAAGTTGCAGAATCATGATCCTGTCCTTCTTCTTATGATTCAGATACTGAAAGTTTTTTCCATCCTGCAACTACATTGTCAGCATATCCAAAAATGCTGGTAATTTCTTCCCAAGACTTTGCTATAGCTGTTTCTTGCCTTCATGCCAGCTACTATATGCAATCAAGCTGCATTGAGAATTAAAGGTATTTTTAAAGATGGAGAACCTAAGAATCTATTGAAAGTCTCTACTAATCTCTTCCTCACTTGTGCTACAGCTGTGCAATAATTTTCTGGACTGATGCTTGGGGAAGCATTTTGTGTAATAATTTCCTGGACAATGCTTGAGGAAGCATTTTGTGGCCATATTACGTAGACCAGTAGTTACAAGTCTAGAGTTGTCATTTACTTGTAAATGATAGATAATCTCCATTTTCTCAGGCCTAAGTGATTCTATTAATACCGTTACACTTTTGATGTTTCTGAACTAAGGCTGCCTGTCACAGCATCTGCACATTCCACGAAAAAAGAATAAAACACTCTATGCTTGTCCCTCTTTTTTCACTGATGTAGTAGTTTTAGATTCATTGATTTTTTTTCTAATTCCCTGAAGGAAGAATTGTGTAGAGGATGAATGAGAAGATGAGAACTGTAAGAGGTCCAGCACCTCACCAGAGTCACTCCAGTCAGCATCCTGCAGATAGAGTTTGGTAGCAGAAACCTGGGGTGGGAGCAGAAAGGATATACACAGGGATACCTTTCCTTCTCTAAAAATGTTTCAGCTTCTGATGTTGTTTTGGAAGATGCATTTGTCTGGTTGGGTTTGATAGCTGTAGTTAGCCTGTGCTCTCTCTTTCAATCCCCTTTTGAGCCAGTCCCCCCATCATGGTGCTGATGGCTTGCTTTTTCCATAAACTCTCACTCATTAGTGTTATATTCAGCTTCTTTTTCAGATCATTTAGAAATACATTGACAAGCACAGATGCAGCATGACTCCCCTGATGGCCTCTCCATGAGAAAGCAGTCCATTTATTCCTTCATTTGGTTTCTTATCTTTCGAGTTAATTCAAGAGAGGACATCCACACTCATTCCGTGACAGCTTAGATACTGTAGAAGTCCTTGGAGATGTTTCATTGAAAAGTTTTAACTGAACTATACTATTTTACCTGGGTCACAGTTACAGCTGTACTCATTGACTCCTCTGTGAGACTTGATTTCCCTCAGAGAAAGCTGTTTTAATCCTTCCTCATGTACCTAACTTACACGTCTCTCTAATTCTATTGCTTTTTTAAAAACTTCGTGCAATTTCCCTGCTACAAACTGTGAATATGCATTTATACCTTCCCTAGGACAAAAACACAGTTCTAGATTATTTTTTATATAAATAATCTGGCTTAAAAATTACTTTTTTTACTGTATCTTGTTTTTTAACAAGTGGTCTGAGAAAATAACAAATGTAGAAATTATAAGTTTAAAATTTTTTAATATCAAAATATCTAATTCAGTAATGGGAAAGAAGTGGCACATTTGCCACACTTGGTGAATGGACATAGGGTAGGGTTTTGAAAATTAAGTGTACTAAGTAACTTAGTATGACTAACAGTGAGAACCCTACCTCTCCAGCATTCAGTTTCATCAATATTTACTGAGGGGAAAGTCAAATAGCTAAGAGAAGGGAAATAAGGAAGAGAAGGAAACATCAACTCCTTGGGGTTTTCTCCTTAAGAGCTTCACTCCTAGCATATCTTCTGTCTCTAAATAGGAAATTCCCACAGCTTTAGAAAATGGGGGTGGTTGCTAGTAACAGGAAAAGCATATAGGGCTGTAGAAAGAGAAACAGGATGTTGTGATGTCCTTGAAATGTCAAACATTCCAGACTTTGGAAACCGTTCAGAAACCACCTCTAATGGGAAAGCAAACAAAAACTTGATTCCCTTTTTCCAATTCTGTGCTCTGACCAAGTGGCCAAGGGGAGCAAGAGGAGTCCCAACCCACACTAACACTGAGGCATTGCAGGGGGCTGTGGGGGAGATCCTTTCACACCACAGTGCTCGGGGTCTGGAGCCTTGCACACACCGATGGTTTGCAGGGACATTGTTCTCTGGGCATAGGATAGGTCGAAGGAAAACACTTCATTTTCATGATTTGTCTTGTGAACTAAAAAAGAGCAAAACAGGTTTAGATGAGAGCAATTTGAGCTTCAGTATTGTTCTGCTTTTTTATTCTTTTTTGTCCCTCTCATTCTCCTCTCTAACTGCTGCCATTTTTTCCCCCAGCCACAGCCTAAGTATCTCATTTTGACTATTTGCTGAAGTTAAAATTCAAGCCCTGCTGTCCTGTCCCTGTTCAACTCCCAACCTTACTGTTTTTTTCTTTTTTTTTTTGGCTCCAACCTGTACAAATAATCAGTGCTCTATCCTTGTATTCCTTCAAGTCAATCTCAGTGCACTTCACTCTCTCCACTCATGAATGCCACAAATGGCTCCTTTTCATTTACTGTCTTTTTGCTGCTTTTAACCCTCAAGGACTCCCTGGTCCCTTCTTCCCTCTTACTCACTGTTTTAGTTATATTTTTCTAGTCAATTATACCACTTTCAATGAATTGTTAGTTCGCAATACCAACACCAACTGCTTCTTCCTTATGTCCTTTATAAAACCTATAAAAGCCACTCAGAACAGACACACATCAATCCCTGAAAACCCTATAAATCATAAAGTAGGAAGCTTGGACTAGTCAATAATAGTTGGAGTTTAAAAATATTCATTGAATTATTCATTATAATGATAGAGTCAGGGGGAATGTGGGTGGTAAAAGACAAACAGTTGAGAATAAACACAGAAACTGATTTAACAGGGTGTGAATGAGTTAATGAATTTCAGATTTGACCTCCTTTCCCTAGCAGTCATGCTGTCAGATAACAGCTCTCTGTAATCTACCTTACTACCAAATTCCTGTCTCCATATTCCCTACAGTTCATGTAGGATGCAGACCTTGGTGATCTGTGCACACAAAACCAGGTTTGGAGCTATCAGAAAAATATTTCTTGTGGTTGGAAGCTGTAGTTTGAAAACTCTTTGTGCAAACATATGTTGTTCAGGTTGTGTCATGGTGGCCAAAATCTCCCTAAACTCTATTCTCTAAGCTCAATTTTTGATCAGCTGAAAGTGCTATGGAGAAGAGAGAAACACAAAAACTTGCCGGAGGTTTTTATCTACAATTGTAACCATGAGAGAGGACATCTGGATGGAGACTGGTCCAAGAGTCATTATGTCTAATGGGCTCTGGGGCAAGCCTTGAGATGCTCACTGTGGTTACACTGGTTCCTTTTCTTAGAGCTTAAATTGTTAAGATACTGAATCACACTGATCATCATCTAGGACTCCGTTCAGTCTTGAGGGACTTGGACCTTCAGAGACCTTAAATACAGGCAGCACAACTCCACAAAGATTGTTACACAAAAAGAACATTCTCTTAAATCTGCAAGGACTTTTTTCCTTAGAGGATGCAACAGTGATAAAATCAATATTAATTTTGCATTGCTCCACTCCATTCTCAGGAGAAATGTCCCAGTGCATTCCAGCATGAAGCCAATTTCATTTTATCATGTTTTAATATCTGTCAGAAAGTAGTAAAAAAAACCCCAAAAAACCCTCCTTTTCTTTTCTAGTTAGGAAAAAAGAGTTATTAACTCACAGCAACTTAACGGAGACTATTCCACCCAGCATATTAAATGAAATAAGATGAGACATTCTAACCATCTCAATATTATCCTGGCTTTACTTCTTTCTGAGAGAAGGTGCTTACACAATTCCTAAAAATAGTGCCACAGGAACATTTCTGAATCTGTGTATAGAAATTTCAAACACTTGCAGCCTGGTCCCACAATAAGATGAGATCTGCCCTGCTCCTCTTCTCCCTCTGAGCTCTGCAAAGAAAAACTTGGCTACACGGGCCAGACAGCAGCACTGCTCTCAATCCATTTAACAAGGGCAGAGCAGCTCTGGTTTGAGTCTTCCTCTCCTCCCCAGCACTGCTCAGTCCAGAGAAAAGCATCTGCCCTGGTTCTCTCTGCTGGCCACTGACAAACACACCCTGGAGCAGTGCAGCATCTGCTCTACACTTCTTCACTGACTGTCTCACGGGAAACAGGGCTGACTCAGCAGCAAACTTTATTATTAGGATTATTATGGCTGGGAGTTACCAAGTCTGGCAAAGCCCTAGTAAAATAAAACACAGCTGCTTCTGTATATCTGGTACTAAATGAAAATGGGTTGGTTTACCCCTTTTAATTGAATGCCAACCTTACACAGCAGATACTGCAAACACCCGTATTAAGCATTTTCTCTTCTATAAACTGGTGACAGAATTTTGAGGGATGCTGGACAGGCCAGAGGTGAATATCGTGCAGCCTGGAAATAAAATGGGTTTTTCAAGGTGATTTTTCAAAGATCACTGGGTCCATTTCACTCCCACACCCTGCCATACCACAATGAAGTTACTGAAGACACTCAGGGTCAAGAGACATTATTTAAAGAAAAAAAGTATCTGTATATCCAGGTATGGCTACTAATAATAAACTCTGCAGAGCAAGCATCGGGGTTTGAAAGAGAAATTACAAGAAAGGCAATGAAAGGAGCCTCCAGTAGTTTCTTTCTCCTCAAGAGATTTGCATTTATCTTCAGTGCAGAACAGTCAGTAGAATTCAGAAAAATCACCAAATACATTGTAACCCCTGTGTCTAGTTTCCATGGAGAATATTAAGGTTTAGCTTTGGGGGTTTTCCAGCTTCCCAGTACTAGATGTTTTTATCACCATCATCTCTTTTTGAGGCTGGATTTTTATTTTTTTGTTTTTCTAGATGAACTTTCATTTCTAAGCAAATCCCTGAATAACAGTCACAATTATTGCAAAATCCTGGTTCCTCATTTTACAGATAGTACAAAACAAAGCTGGACACGTGCAGATCAGCACACTGACCAGCACACTGAACACTGTTGAAACTTTAATCTCAGCAACTCTCAAAAGCTTTAGTTAATATACAGTTGCTATGTGACCACAGTTTTCAGACTCCCTGCAGCAAATCCACAGCCCATAGACAAGGAAACACACATCTGTTAAGCAAAATGCAGCCACCTACTTTCACGCCTTAAACATGCCTGCAAATCTCCAATTTCTTTTAAAGGTATTTTAGAAGAGATGGAAACATATATTTTAGGGTAAAAGTCTAGTTTGGCTGAGAGGGAATAAAGAACAAAATTTCCCTTGGGAAAGGTGCTCTGTAATGTGTCAGCATCTTGCAGTCTGCATGGTTGTGGTCCAGTTCTGGGTGCTTTGGGGAGAAAGATTGATCCTGCTGCTCTGGCTGCTCTAACCTCAGGGTAGGGAAGGAGGGAAGGAGTTATTGAAAGTAATGGGGGGAGGAGCAGAAACCCTCCAGCTCATGCTGCTGGGCACCTTGAAGAGAGTGGGATGAGAAGGATTCTCTGTCCCCTTGTGTTCTCCAGGAACAGCCTCCTGACATCCTGTGAAATGTGAAAGTGGCACAGCCTTTTTTATCTCCCTATCTGTCAAAGTCTGTTGTGGAAACTGATACAGAAGGCTTTCAGCTTCATGGAGGATTCCCAGGGAGTCTGCCACATCCTCCCTGCCTCAGCCCTGGGTTCTGTCCTGGCACTCAGAAAGGGCTTTCACAGTCCAAGGTCTCTGCTTTGGTGTCTCCTCCCTCACAGCTAACCACATTCTTACTTAAAGAGATAATATTCATGTTTCTAATCCCTGAGGCTCCTAGCATCCAGAACAATGCTCTCTGTGGAAAGAGCTCTGACTTCAGTAGGTACAACCCTAAAGATTCCAACCCAGCTATGCCATGAACCTCTGTGCCTGTCTGTGCTGCATGCCAGGAACACCACAGCAAAGAGCACCTACACTTCAGAGGTGTTTGATCCAGGCAGGCAAAACACACTGAACAAGAGAGTGGGATGGAAAACCAGAACGTAAACACTGTCATTCTGTCTCCTCTCACTCTCTTCTAGCCTGATCATCTTTCAGGATGTTGCATTATAAAAACAAACTACCTGGAAGCTCAGCATGAAACACGTCTTCTTTCTGGTGTACGTGATCACCGTGATCACTAGCACAGCCCCAGAGCTTGCTGCTGAAATAGAAATTTTCTCTCATGGATCCTGGTCTGTTTTATAAAATTCTTTTTTTTTTTTTTTTTTCTTTTTCTTTCCTAAAGAACCCCCATGTTTTAGGTTTTAATTTTCTCCCACAATAATACCACTGTTTTCTATTTCAAACTTGGTCTTCCGGCAGTCAGGTTTTTACCACTCTTAAATTTCAAATATGTTTCTGAGCACTGTGAAGAAAAGTATAATGGACTACTCTTAGGCTTCATCTAGAGATAAACAAAAAAAAATACAAAAAAAGGAATGCACCAAAGAGAACAACCTTGAATTGTCTGAATTCATCACAATAGCAAAAAGTCATTTTTAGGAAAGTCTGTCATTCAAGGTCCAGTTGAGTTCACACACTGCAATTCACAGAACTACCATCATTAAGGGAAAGAATTCCTGCTGTGCTCATGCTCTAGTGTGAGGTGGCACATTGCCATCCCTATGAGCTCCCAAGGGACACATTGCAGGCAACCACTCTGGGTGGTTTATTAGACTTCTGATCTGAAATAGAAAGACAGTGAAAAATAATTTACAACTGTTTGGTGTTGGATTTTTTTTATCATTGGAACAATTTCTCTGCTTGTAGCTTACACAGGAAGAAATTCTGTTTCCAATTCCTGTTGTAATTCTTACCAAGTATTGACATCAAATTTGAACAATTTAAAATAAAAACTCCATTATGTGACCTTCCCCCAAAATACTACATTAAGATTTGTCTTCTAACTTTTACAGATTCTGTTTGACTTAAATTTGTGTTCATTTGTAATGCATAAATCTCTCCACATGATTAGTTTAGCTCCACCAAGAGAAATTGCAATTTAGGTGAAGACAGACAAATACAGAGAAGGAATCTTAAAAATCTTTTTTTTTTCTCTATCAAAATACACACTTCTAAGATGTTAGGTGGTTTTGCTTTTTGTCTTTTTTTTTTTATTTTTTATTATAGGATTGAGTCATGATTTTTTAAAACTCCAAATTCAAGAGGAAATTCAGGTTAGCTCTATGAGAATGTGTGACAAGATTGAAAACAATTGCTCACTGAAGCTCACTTTGCTGCCAAAATGCTGTCTTATGATAAATGTATCGTATTCTAAAACCATTAATCTGGCTTATATAAAAATACTCTGCAACACTTCTTTACAGGCTCAAAAACTAACTTCACTGCTTTTTGCAGGGAGAGCTTTTAGGAACCTACAAGTAAGCCATAAAATAAGGCAATCAAAACCAAATTTCTTAAAGTTATAAAAATGACTGAATTGTTTTCAAGAGTTGAAAGCTTCTGAGGTAATGGAGGGAATAGAGTAAAAAATGCTCAAAAGGCAAAAAGGCAAAGAGCTAGAGAAAAAAGGCTTCTTTGACAGCCCCTGCTTACCTTCCCAGTCTCCTTGAGGGCTGTCACGTGTGTGGAGCCAAGAGACAGATTTTTATCCATTCCTGACACAGAGCTGAGCAGAGGTGTGCTATCCCAGAAAACCCAATTTACAATTCATGCTGTTGCTGGGCCTGAGAGAGGTGGCCATAACTGTGTCCCCACACATCCAAAAAATACCTCAGCCAAAATGGAAACATCTTGTGTGAAGAGGATACACTGTCACTCCCTCCAACATCTCCCAGATTTCATCAGCAGGGGAATGCACACGCTCCAGGACTGCTATTTGGCTTCCCCCATCCAAGCAGAAAGACTTGCTGCAGCTTCCCTCCCTCGCATTTCCACTCCATGTGATGTCAGCAGCAAGATCCTGACACACATTCCCCTTCCCAAACTACACAACAGCTTCCCCCAGTGATGTGAGCACGCTGCTTCCATGTGCACTGTTACAATGCAAGATAGTCTTATTCACCCTCCATCCATTTCCTAAAAAATCTCACAGATTTCTAGCAAAGTTCCCCTTTTCCTTCTGTATCTTCAAGAGTGGCATGTCTTTCTTTGCTCTGAGGTTATTTATGGTGAAAGCAAAGACTTCTGCTTTCCTCTGAGTTCCCTCAATAAGCTTCTTCCCATGCGACCCTGGAAGAAATTTTGCAGCCATTATGATTCCCTGGGGTACAGTAGGATCCTAGAAAATTCTTGCAGGTGCCTCTGTGGGATCTAGCATTGAGTTTCTCAGTTTAATGAATTACTGCCTAACATTTGAGACATAATAACCATTCTACCTTTCCAAGGACTTTACAAGTAAAGAGTAAATCACAGGATTGAGGAATGAGGGTTAAACTAATATATTTTATTTCTTATTTGCTGTGGAAATTTCCTACCTCAGAACTGCTAAAGACAGTAACTCACCAAACCACAGGCTCAGTCACGCAGTCACTTTAAGTCTGAAGTGTGGTGGGATTTGATCTTCTCAGTCCATATGAGGACGCTAAACAACACCCACTGAAAAACCCATCATCAACACCCTGGAACAGGCCCTGCACAGCATCTCGCCTCTCATGTGTGGAAGCAATCCCTCCCATCTAACACAAACTTGGAGGCACATCTGAGGTAGAACTTACTGTTTCATAGAATTATTAAGTTTGGAAAAGACCTCTAAGATCATTGCGTCTTACATACACCACATTCACAGATTTTTTGAACACTTCCAGGAATTGTGATTCTACCACTTTGCATGTTCCTCTTTCACTGAAGAAATTCTTCTTAATATCCTATCTAAGTCTCCATTTGAGATAATTTTTTCTCATTCTGTTATTGTTACCTGAAAGAGACCAAACACACTCACTCATGCTGCACCTCAAGGCACATGACCATGAACTGCCCCTGCCAGGTAAGACATTGGTGTCTGCTCTGAATCAGACACTCTCCTGTGCATCAGTGCCAACACAGGATTGTTCATTTCATCCTCTGATTTCACCATCACTGATAGCAACAGATCTCAGAAAATTATGTGTGATTTAGACAGCCAGTCTTAGAAACTGTATCTCTTCAACCCTTTCAGCTGCTGAGCCTTTTGGAACAGCTCAAGCTGTAATTAAGTATTCAATGCTTTTACATTTTGTATGATATGTTGGTGCTGGTTTTTCATGTCCTCATTAATTTGCCAATGAAACATGTCACATAGAATTCATGTGTTTTGATGGGGACTAACTGGTTAGAAGAATTGTCAGGAATGTTTCCCACTTAAAAAGCCTAAGAATTTAATGTAAAGAGACTTTAATAGGTTGTTCTCAGAAGTACTGCTGATAAAAGAGGTTTGATTTTATTTGTGCTGAAGCTAGTTGAAGGAGAAAAGTTTGATATTGTAGAATGTTGTGATTAAGGGAAATTTGTATATTTGAAATGGAAACTTTACTCATGTAAGTTCAGGTTGTTGGAGTAAGTGTTCAACAACAGAATAGCAAATTGGTCTTTTCTTCAGGTACATAACCATCCGTCAGTACAATGTTTTTTTTTTAAAGGGAGTTTTCTTTTTCTTTTTCTTTTTTTTTTTTTTTTTTTTTTAATTACAACCTCCATCTGCTCTTCTTTAGAATGGCACACTTTAAATCTAAAGGCTTCAAGGCACTGAATGAAAACTGCCTTATTTGCAAAGTCCATGGAGGGGTGTAACCAGCATGGCAATAGCAGTCAAATCCACCTAGATCTGCCCTGCCTAATGCTTCTGCTAGCTCATTGTTATTAGTCTTACCTAAAGGTTCAGCTTTTCTTTTTTATCAAATTACAAAGTCTAATTCTTGCTTCAAAAACAATTGGTCAATGAGAAATTTTCTTCTTTTCCCAACACAGTGATGCTTTTGGTGAAGAAATCTTTCTTTGTGGGGATTTTCCCCCAACACACTGTTTATAATATGACCCTGCATTCAATCAGCTGCCATCAATTCTCCTTAGATATTTCCCAGCAGTCCCATGCCAGACCCCAAAATGGCTCAGGGCTGGAATTAATATTCTCCCACTTGTTTGACAAAGAGCAGAGGCAAGTCATTGAATGAATATTCCAAAACAGTTGGCTTAACTGAGGAAACAAAACAACCCATTCCTCATCCCCAGAGTCAAGTGATTTTCCCAGAAGGGTTTTAATTTTGGCATTAAAAATATAACAAGAGTTTTTGGTTGTTTTTTTTTTAGTTTCTTCAGGACAAGGATATTCACTCCAACAAAAATAGATAAGGAACTAGAATGCTGTCTACCTCCTTAAGAAGTCAGCAATCCTATGAAAATGTATGGCTTACTCAGCTCTTGGTTAATGCCAAGTGAAGCTCATGGCTCCATAACTAAGAGCTCTGGGTGAAAGCAGGAACCACCTTGCCAGGAGTGTTTTAAATGCTAGGAAAAATGTCATTTCCCCAGAGGAGTCTGCTGCACGTTTTCTGGTCACAGCTTACAGTTCAGATCTGTCTATTTATATTTCCCTGTGACTTAATTGCATTATACACACCTTGTGGGGACCAGCCAGAAGCCCCACTGCCTGTCATCTCTCTAGTAAATCACACTAATCAAAACTGAAATGCCCTTTTCTTTCTGTTTCTTTTCTTAAATGTTCTTTTTGAACTAAGAACAAAATCCCAAGAGAGAGAACTGTAGTAAAGAAGAAATGGTCTTGAGTCACACGCCCAGTTTATGGCAGCAGAGGGCTGTTGCACGCAGCAGAAAATGCCAGTTTAAACAGGCAAAAGAACCTGGTTCTCCAAGGTCACACAATTCAGGTGATGTTTCAGTACTGCCAAAAAGATAATGGCTTTTGGATCAAAGTTCACATTCAAAGATAAGTTTTGGTATGGTTGTTCTGGGACTCTCCCCATTGCAATTGATTGGCTCATTGAGGTTTAATTCTCTCTACCTTTACAAAATACTCAAGTTTTGGAAAGGGTTCAGAAAGACAATGAGCAAAAATGCAA
This sequence comes from Certhia americana, assembly GCA_018697195.1. Taxonomy (NCBI): domain Eukaryota; kingdom Metazoa; phylum Chordata; class Aves; order Passeriformes; family Certhiidae; genus Certhia; species Certhia americana. The sequence goes on from CM031862.1 coordinate 9,311,182, forward strand.
AAGAGGAAAAATAGGTAGCTTTTTTTTTTTTTCCCTCAGGCTATTATTTACTTAGCCATTTTCAGCACTGTCTCAGGGCTGTGAGAATAAACAGGGTTCTGTGTGTTGATGACTTTTCTGGGCTTTGTCCTAGAAGCCTCTTTTCTGAAAACAAGCCAGCGGACCTTTTTCTTTTCAGCACTGCTTAGTAAGGGTGATCCTCAATTCCAACCCTCTCTTTCCGCCCCTAGTGCCATGTTCTTTCATCCTGTGGTGGGAAAAGTCTGAGCTGTCCCCTGCCCAGGTGTGATAGAAAGGCAGCAGACAGAGCGGAACGCAATGAGGGATGTACAGACTCCACCATTTCACTCAAGCAAAACTAGAGCAGGACACCTCCCAGAGCCACTGGCAGTAGAAATGTCCAATTATTTCTGCTGATTCAGAGCCTGATGCCTCTGACCCTGTCTTGCAGACAGCATGAATGCTCTAGGTAAGAAATGAAAAAATATCTCAGAGTATTGGGAGAGGCTTCCGTGTTATTTCTCATAGTGAAAACCAGTAGCCAGCTTTGGTGCAAAGCTGCTTGTGAGCTGCACCCAGACGTCCTCATTGTTTTTCCCATGTCTGTGGTCTTTTTCTCCCATGGGTGAAAAGGACATTATTTCTTTGCACTGAACATTAATGATTTATATCTGTAAGGGCTGAACTGGAAAATTTCCTGTATTATACACCTGCCTCCTCTAGAAGGACTAAATGTACCAGCAGTGGGTGGACTTACTCAAGCTCCTATTAAGCAACATCTGTGGGTGGTTTTTCAGTCCAGCTGTCAACATGTGACTTATTCTGCACTCAGATCACTATGTCAATGGAAAGAGTAGGCTTCAAGCCTGCTTCTGAATGGAAGGATTATAATAATTACTGTCACTATTAAATCTCTTGGAAATGCCAGTGGATAGGCTTAGAGCCCCACATGTCAGCTGAATAAATAAGAGCTTGCTACTCACAGGGTGACGGGTCAAATGCTGCAAAGTGTTTTAGGGTAGTCATTCATGGACAGGAAATGCCTACTGAGATATCAGCCACAATCACAACCACCTTCTGGTTCTTTTGTGGATTTCCACCTCTAAAGGAGACCAGGAGCTGCAACTTGTATATATCACACAAGGAACTAGGAAAGTCAAGTTGTAGAGCTGGCAGGTAGACTGTCCACCATTACAGGGTACAAAACATCTTTGCATTTTGTCATACTGATAGAATGCAAAAATTTTAAAACTCCAGGGCTAATTTGTCCCTGAAAGAAACAGGTTGAGGGGATATAAGGCAGTAGTCAATGCCCTGACAAAATAACAGATTGGAAGCCCAGCCCTCTCAGTGCTGAGCTGCTGGTTTCACTCTGGCTGCTGATTCAAGCACCCTGGGAGAGAAGGGACAGGCAAATAAAAACCCCTTACACCTTTGCACTTGGGGTGCACAATGTGCAGCTGACAGTGCCATCATACCAACTCAAAATCCATGCTTGTCTCTAAAGGAAGATGAGAACTAACTGACTAAAGGTCAGTAACTACATTAAGATAAAATTTAGGAAGATTTTCAGTTATCAGACAAGAAAAAAACTAGTGACAGCAAACTCACTAGAGACTTGCATTTTACTAAATTTTAATAAATAGATGTTAACTCTAATTTATCAATTAATCTAATTATAGCAGTATAGGTTATGTATGTGTAACTAATTATCAATCAACAATCTTCCATTAATTTGATTTTAGTTACTTCCTCTTTATTTAATAGACTTTTGCTTTGTTTGTGTATGTCAGTGGTGTACTCCACTTCCAGGAGATCACCCTTTATCTCCATCCTCCAATCTCGTTTTTCATGCTCTGCTTTTCATAGACTTGAGATTAAACCTGACTTCTTTCCCTCCTATTCACCAACTCCACTTCTACTGTACCCAGCAGCCAAGGGTTTCGTAGCACAAGCAATGGGAGAGTCCTCCTTCAACCCAGGAATACGATAGCAGCAGGGAGCAAATGCACTGGATCAAGCCGAAGGGTGGGGGGCTTTCCATGTTATCCAGGAGCACAGAGCAGGGACAAGGTGGCTGCCAGGAGCTGGGATTTTCTGTGGGGTTGGGATCTCTGTCCTCTCATGTCTCTTTGATGGAGGTGATGATCACCCTCCCTGTGGGAGCACCAAAGAACCCCCTTGGGGAGGCTCAGAAGAGGACCACAGCCAAAGGGCTCACACCAAGTACCACCAGCACTGGGCTGTTTTGTGGGGTGTGATGGACAAGGAGGGGAGGGAAACAGGGAAGCAGTGCTGTAACAATCTTTTTCCCTACAAGCTGGGGAGATGCTGGGTGGTGATAACATGCCAGTCTAGAGTAGTGTGCAGGTAGTCAGGGTCAGATTCAGAGCAGAAGCAGAAATGCTCTTCAGAAGTGTACTCAGGAATGTTAATTCTCCCTCTCATGTCTCTTACACATGGAATATATGAGTCCCAGAGTCAAACAATCCACAAAAAGCTCTTCTTACATCTTTGTTCTCTTTTATCTCCCCTAGTGAAGGTCCTCTGATTCCATGTTGCTCAGGGTTGATGCCATGTTAACTGATTTCCTTCTGCTCTGCTCACCAGCCAAAATGTTTCACTGCTGCCTAGGAGGCAGATTCAGGTTTGGGGATGTTTCTTTGTTATGCTCACTTATTTCCTACTTTTTCAAAACAAAGTACTGCTTTTGTCCATTAAATCTTTGCTCTGACCAGATGTTTCCTTTACTTCCCAGAGCTCTATAGGTTCACAGAATGCAACAGACACTAGAAATTTGGTAACAGGCCAGAGTTTCTGCATTTCTGATGCTATGTTGAGTCATCTCAGCAAACATAATGATACCAACGCTGCGAACACAAAAGTGCCCTCTCAAGAGTCTTGTATTAATCATTTCTGCTGTCAGGAATACCATTTTAATCCCTTCTACCCCTACAGAGATGCCAGACTTGCAAGTCCCTTAAAAAAAGAGATAATATCACAGTTTAAAAATCTTATTAAAGTTAAATGAAGGGTGATGTGTATAAGCAACTCATTTAATGAAAAGACCAGCACAAAAAGTTGACAAGCTGAAAATGGAATTGAAAAGATTAATTTGTCAGGATGCAAGTCTGGTGATAAGTCCTTGAGATGCAGCAACTTGTATTCAAGTATGCCTCAAAAAGTGGTTTGGCTCTAGGAATATTAAATGTTACTCAAATTGTACAGGAAAGACTGATGCTGTTTAAATTAACACCATAACACTCCAACTTTCTATCCACCTGTTATTTCCTCTATCAATGCTCATACTTCTGCATTCAGTAGAGGAAATACCAGGAGTAGCAATTAAATATTTTAGATATTTAATAAATAAATAAATATTTTAGATAAAGTTATTGAATTGTAATAAAATCCTGAGTGGATAATCTTGGAAGCAAAATGTGTTAATTTCACTTCAACTTTTTTTCTTTTAAAAAAAAAAAAAAAGTTAGATTATTTTGGGTTGGGTTTTTTTTGAGGGGTTTGGATATTTGGTAGAGGGTTAATCAGAAAATGTCCAAAGGAAACTTTCTAGAGGAAATCCCTATTTCTCATTGTTATTATTTTTTTTACACAAACTTCATGATTTGGTCTCAGGTTTTCTGTCAAAGTTCTGGTGTTCAGAACAAGTTCGCAAACAGAGTTTGTTATTACTAATATACTTTTGCATTATTCATATGTCTTCTGGAATTCACCAGTTTCTAGATGAATGGTCAGCACCACCCTGCTCTGAACAAATTGTGCTATTCCATTGCAAGCACTCCTCTGATGCATTGATTCTGGTTTGATTTGGATTGAGAATTTTCTGATGGAAACAAAACATGTAATAACACATTCTTGTTATAGTCATTTTTCTGATAAAAATCACTCCTTCCAGAAGCAGCAAAGAAAACTAAGTACTGCAGCAAATGAACCATGCAAAATTATTTCTCCTCCACAGTGATGACAGGAAGCATTTAAAGCAGCTTTAAATTGTTTGTTGTATGGGCATAATGGCACATGGGGCAATTACTCCAGTCTGAAATCTCTTTTGAGGCTGTATTATTTATTATTATTTAAAGATTTGGGGAGCATCTCTTTCCATAGTGGTTAGGTGCTTATTTGCTTATTGAAGTCAATAAATTACATTCACTAAGAAATAACTGCCTTCAATGCTTGCAGTTATAGACACAGACATTTCATCAGATTGAATAGAAAAACACATCAAGCCAATAATCAGGCTAAACCTTAAACTCAGCATCTTAAAAGTGTTTAAGAGAAATCCTTAGGCAACTACATATAAGGCTATGGGCTATCTTCAGTTCTATGAAAGATTTTCCAATGCAAAAGCTGTCAAAACATCATGATGAAAATGAATACTAACTAAATTATTCAACACATATATTTTCCTACTAATTAAAGATTATAATCAAAAGTGGTAATGATTTTTGCAATCATGAGTTAAGTGTGTGGAAGGAAAAAAGAACTCTCAAAGGTTTTTTATTAGAATCAGTTCTAGGGTGTTGAAATAAGGTTGAAAGAAACAGAATATAAACAAGTTTTAATTAATCAGGCATGCTGATAGCTCAGTATCTGCATTTTCATAAAATTCCAGGCAGCTCTGCCATTCTCTGTGCAAAAGCTCCTTCATACACCGCATGACCCCAGTAAATTTTGTCTTACTTTATGAATTTCCAACACTGGAAAGAAGATCTTGATCATAAATCAAGACATTCAAGGCTAGAAATTATTTTTAACACCAATCCAATTTAAAATGGAAATAAATAAAAGATTTCTTTGAATGTCTGAAGTGGTGTCTAGCCCCAAAGAAAAGAGCTCCTGTTTTGATTTAATTAGATATCACCCTACAAAATAGCCTTGTAAGAAAAGGGCAAGGTCAGAGGAAGTCTGAAAAGAAAAGGTGTGTCTCTCCTTATCTTTGGCAGACTCTGTATGGGGTAATTGTGTCCAGTGGCCACGAAGAAAACAATAGGGCTGTTAATAATTGCAGTGGTTTAGCCTTGAATTCCTCCTAAACTATAACGTGGGAATAGCACAAAGAAGTATCTGTAGGTACCAGGTGTAATCCATGATGAAATCCTGTGTGCTCTACAGAAGGAGGTAGAACATTCTCTGTCCTCTGAAGCTATACACAAGACTATTGTGAAAGGCAGCACTGCAATTCAGTTCACTTAAGAATGTGTCAAATGCATCCTGATGCACTTTTTATGTTATGACAATGATTTCAGGCTTTAAAAAATGAATGAAATGTATTTTGTCTATTTGTATTTATATGCTCCATGCAAGGTAAAGATTTATATGCAGGAGAGAGATACCATCAGTTCACATTTATAGGGGTAAATCAGAAGTCCTCTGAGGGATCCAACTCATATCCCCTTGTGATTCTTTAGTCCACCCACGTCTCTGCTTGTCTTGGGGTCTGGCCTGGCAACACACACCACTCCATGTATGTGGAGACCCTGACTCTGAAGGACCACCACACTCTGCATGTGACAGAGTTTTCCAAAACTCTTGTATCTACAGCTGAGAGGGAATTTTATGTTTCCAGAGCATACAATAGTCCTGAGCATAAATGTCCTGAGTTGTCCTTGGAACATAAACCCAAACAGTGGTTTCAGCCACCTGTGCTTGCAAACATCTTCTGGCATCTCCAGACCCAAGGGTACAAGTCCCTAGAGAGAAGGGATGTGTCACACAGAGAAAAACAAAAAAGAAGCCAGACAACTTGCTTTACTGTACTGTTTTCTATACTATTTTTTCCTACTGTTTACAAATAGGGACATTTAGAACAGTAGTTAAGGTTAGCTTGTATGTGATTAAAAGATTATGAAGAACTTGTATACAAGATATTTTTCTTTTCTGTTTATGTAAAATCCTAATGAAAGTAAATTCAAAAATTCATCTTGTCAGAAGGAATATGGGAAAAAAATAACAGACATCTTCTCTGGCTTTTTGCTTGGTTTGTGTTTGATTAAGAAAAGAAAAATTGTTTTACACAAAGGAAATGATAATTTGCTCTTCTGCAAAAGTATTTTCTTCTAAGTCATTCAAGATGAACTACAATTGAAATGCTAAATAAAATGGAAGAAAAAGAATTAAAATGGGCAGAAAGAAAAATTGTTGGGCTACAGGAATAATATTATACTGTTTGTTTTAAGTTTACTTATCAATTAGTACTTTAGAGCCAGAATGTATCAAATAGGAAGTTTTTCTTGTTAAAAATCAGTAAAGTACACGCATTATGTTAAAGATATTTTTCAGGTGTTTGAATATCTCAATGTCTAAAAGTTAAAAATGGACCTGATCTGAATGTGTTGGAGATTGACTTCCCTATTTCAAGAAGCTGTTGTACTCATCTCTACCCATGTGAAATGAATACAAATCACTGCTGAGAGAACTGATTTTCAAAATGCTTTAGGAGAAAAACTGGTCTGGAAGGGACGTCAAGATGTCACTTGGTCGTTAAGGCAAGATCAGCTCTACTTGAATTATGCCTTACTGGTGTTTGTCCTACTTAAAAATGTTCTCAGTAAAGTTTCAGAGATGGAATTAATCAATAATAATGGCAGAAGGATGGAGCAAGTTTACTAATTTTCATTATGGCTTAATTGTTTTGAAACATTAATAATTTTATTGCCTATAATCTGGATGGAAAGATGCACCTAGGGAATTTCCAGAAGATATTAATTGTGTTTTCATCGCACCATTGCACTGATTTGCAGAGGTGAAACAGTCTCTCAGTTACAATGATGAAAACCTGATTTATTTCCTGATTAGTCCTGATTCCTCTCCCCATGATATTAAAGGCACAGTGTAGTGGTTGGCAGGCCATCCCTTCCAAAGGCACAATCTCTCTTGCATCAGCCTCAAGTCAAAGGAGCAGGAAAGGACCCTGCTGACCCACAAAGGCCTGAATCATAGAACCTGCAACAGGAACATCCCCCAAATGCTATAAAAGAGAGTAAATTAAAACCTCCCTGTCTTGTCTCTGTATCCCTTGGAAACACTGGCAGTCCCATTCACACTGACTGGGGTGCTGAATCAACACCACAGCAGAAAAAGCTTTTCAAGGCATTTTGCGAGCAAGGAAGTAATGCCTAACCTTTCATCATTCCACAGGAAAAAGCAGCAAATATTTTCCTTCATGTGATTCATTGGGGATGTTCAAGGTGTGACATTTCCAGGGTCAGATTAGTTTATCTTAACTAAGGATCAGTATCTGCCGGTTAAAGGAGATTTACTGTCACCCAGTAAAAATAGAAGGTTGAAGGAAAAAATCTCAGCTTGGAGGCTGATTGCACTGATGCATTTGGTAGTTAGGCTGTGCTCAAACACACCACAGAGATGTAGTTACACAATTCCATTTAATAGTCTTTAAAAACACTAACATGGTGTGTGTGTGAGAGCACTGATGCCTGCGCAGATGTTGTTCTGCTGCTATTCACCTTCACATAGAGAATTTTATTTAAAGGGAGGAGGGAGTTGAATTTTTAATGATTGGGTGGGGGGTTTTTTCCTAGGAAATAGCTTTTAGGAAGTCGCAAATTGCCTAGTTCCTTGACTGAATAGTAAATGTTTCTCCAATTCAGAGAAAAAATTTTCTGCCTGCTCTGCTGCTGCCATTGGAGCACTGTCCTTGACATGGCTGGGACTTACTCCCTGACATCAGCAGTATTTTTTGCTTTCTCTAAATGAGGTGCTGATCAAATTCCATTGTCCAAGACTTCCCCCTGGATTACCCCTTTCCACCCTCAGTGCACCCTCCCAGCATCCCACAGTTCTTTAACTCAAAGACATCTACCTTCAGGGAAGAGGGATTCTTTTTTTTACACTGTTATACCAGATGAAAGTTGAGGGCAGGTCTTTGAGGATGACATAGGAGGTTAAGTGAGAGAGGTGAGGAAGCCTGAAGCTTGCAATCAGGGAGAAAAGTTGTTGGAGAGGAGTGAGTTAAGGAAAATCCTAACACTTCCTGGATTTTTCTATGTGTTCTAATGTAAGTCTCTCTCCTCCTTCTCAAGCAGAAGCAGGCTGTGGTGGGACCTTCAGAGAGGAATTCTCATTCCCCCTCTGGAACTGGGTTACTGTAGTGATGCACAGAAAGACACAGAGTTGGCTTTCATGGACTGGAAACAGTTAATCTGAAATTATTTTACTCTAATGAATAATGTTTTACTTAAAGCAGTTGTCCAGTCTTTTAATTACCTCTTTCATTACTTCCTAGGGAACTAACTGCAAGCCAAATCACATTCACTGAATTTAAATTGCTTGGATCTGAGAGGCTTTTTCTTCTGGGTTTTCTGGTCTGGTACTGACTGTGGAAGTTATCTGGTAAGAACAATTTGGGTGTGTTTCCCAGGATCCATACCTTCAGATTACTGTGGCTCTTGTACACTTGATCATTGAAGGCAGCTGAATCAAATGTAGAATTCAACTTGACACTTGTGTGTAAGCAAGGTCTTCAATACTAAGTCTATCCATTGTAAATAAATTTTTTTTTTGCTTTTATGAAATCTCCTCTACCTTCATTCTCTCCTCAAGCACAGTCTTCACATTGCTGTTGATCTCAAATCTCATCAGAATCCTTAGTTCCTCCTCCTGAATGGCAAGTGGTTGAACAGTTTGTGGATACTGAATTTGAATTCAGTGACTGCAAAAAAGTAGAGAGAGATCTCCTGTCTGAAAACAGAAGTTTGGATGGCACTGTAGTCTCTTGTTGATGATGTGATGGAATCTGGAAAAATAAAATACAATTTTTTTTAAAAAGGCAAAGAGGACTTCACTATTTACCTGCACAAATAGTGAAAAGGTGCCTGAAGGAAAGGGCTTGTACTCTCCTGTGATGTTACTGCAGAGGAGGAGCAGGAGGGTCAGAGGAGGCAGCAGGAGGTATCAACTCCTCCTCCTCATAAAAGAAGGCAAAGCTTAAGTTCTCAGGAACAGTGAAAAGATTCTTGATGATCTTATAAGAAAAGTGGATGAATAAATAAGTAAAAGTGCTGGTGTCTTGAAAGGTTCTCAGGCAGCAGCCCCTGCTGCTTAGTCTCATGCTATGCCATTAATATGGAAAACTTGCAACACATCCTGTGGCACTCCACTGGAAGAAGGCAACTTCCCAGCAGCTGGCCAAGGATCAGCTCTGTGATTCTGGTGAGCTGACAAACATCCCCAGCCCAGCAGGAGTCCCCTTCTGAAGGAAGGAAGAGCAGCAGGGAGTGCAGGCTGCAGTAAGGCTGCCATCAGGAAGTACATGCCATCAGCTGCTGGCATGTGATGTCTGTAAGTGAGCTGGGATGCTTGCAATGGGCATTTCTGTATCTCACAGACAGAGAAATAAGTGGGATTTTAAGTAGATCTGAACCTCCTTGCATGTGTCACACAGTGATTTAGGCAATTTTATTAAATTTTTTGAGGTGTCCCACTCACAAGCAAAATTTGTGCTTTAAATCCAGTTTGTGTCTCAGCCACATGCAGTTCTTGCAGATTTCAGGACTTCAATTCTGAGTGTTGGTGAAAGAAAATCAAAAACTTGGCTTACAGAATAAGAACACCATCACCATTCAGTGGTAAATCATTACAAGAGGCTGACATGTCCCTTTGCTAGGTCTGAAATAAGGCACTAAACGTTTCTCACTGTTCACTTGAATTAGCAAAAGAATGGGAGAATGTAGAGGCTGAAGTTAACAATAGCTGAAATCACTCTTAGTTATGTAGACCCAGATCTACATAAGTAGGCACTTGGCTCTGATGAAATCTGTGTGATATAAGTGTGATGGACCATAGCATAGCATAACTGCTACCATGTCTGACATGAATTCTTACACCTCTCCATGTGCAAATTGAGAGCCAGGCTACGGGAAATAAAAAATTCCCCTGTGGACTATAATGATAACAAAGCCAAGAGATTGGCCCTGAGGCACTTGCCCCTCCAAATGATTGCTCATTTGAAGTACTGTACTGACAGAGTTCCCTCATTCCCCACGTAGAAACCTCAGGTCACACCTTATTTTAGGAGGTGAATTGGAGGTTGTTTTAAAAGTTGAGCTCTGACGACTTTATATTCTGAATCCTGAGAAAGCACAGGTTTGCAAACACTGCCATAGTGCTTTCTTAAACAGAGACAGATCTTTTGTTTCCCAAAAGCTTGATGTAGTTGATCTCCCTGAATGTGTGTTAAAACAGAAATCTGAACCAGCTCTAAGAAAAGAAATTGTATTGGTGTAATTAGAAGTGTTCAGAGATCCTTTTCTGGTTCTCTAGGTGCATGAGAGGACAGAGTAGAAAAGAGAAAACAGAAAAATTCCTGCGTGCATGATGCCACAGAGAAGAGAGTGTTCAGCTTGAGGGTGTTATACTGCACTGTTCCCTGAATAAGACAAAGGTGGAAGATGCTATTACTTTGCAAGGCAGCAGAGGAAAGCAGTGGCATGAATTTTTTTCTCCCAGATATTTAATTGTATACCAGCAAGAACAAACTCAGACGGACAGTTCTCAAAATAGTGCAACTCCAAAGACTTAGCTACAGAGGGCATCTATCTCCTTAATATCACACCCTCAGAGATGGAGATGATTTGATTCTTTTTCCATATAAATTCCTTTCAAGGGGAATGTTGCCAACCCCCATAGACCTAGTGTTTATGGAGAAATTAAAGTTGTCTCTCAAATGTCAATGAGAGTTAAGGAAAAGTCTGGTTTGTTTACAGACATTTTTAGCATGATTGTAGAGAATAGCCATCACAAAAAAATTCATCTTTCCTATTCATTCTCACATCCCATGATGAAAATTGAAATTAAAAAGATTTATCTCCAGGAAGATATGTAAGATTTTGTCAAATGAGCACAGTATCTGGGTCATTAAGATGTCCTCAATGACTACTGGTGACAGCAAAAATTCATGAAGAATGCATATGCTTTGAGCCTATTCAGAGAGAGAAGAGTCTATCAGTTTTGTAAGTGTGCTTTATAGCCTCTGGAGAATGAACTGCCCTTTGCAGTGTCACAGTGACAAATCCACTGCAGAACCTCCACTGGGTTATGCCAAGATATCTGAACATTGGAAACCCCAGCACAGATCAGCTTACAATGATTGGCGTAAGGGAAGGCCTCTCTGAGCATCAGAGACTGGCTAAAAGCAGCCCTGCAACCCAAAGAAGCACCTGCCCATACTTTTTGCAATCTGTGTTATCTGCATGCTGGGCTCCAACTTAGACAATTTAACTGAATAAATATTTCATCAGCCATTTTTCTTAGAGGAGGAATGACCTGTCCCAGCTCACAGGGAGGGCAGTGAAAGATGACACTAATCTAAGCAATACAATTCTCTAGAAGTTGGGCTGGGAGAGGGCACTAGTGGATGGATTAAGAACCTCATTAAGTCCTTATTCAGAATTCTGATCCCTTTTTAAAAATACCTTCAGAGTCTGCTTTTTAAGTCACTTAAAGGAAGAAACTGCAAGAGAAAAGCAAGACTGAAATTGTTGTATTATTCTGAAGGAATATTGGTTATATTTGGTTCATTAATGCCTTTTATTTTGAAGGACTGCTATGTCTTTGAGAGGTGATATACAACGGTGCATCAGAATCCTTTCACCTGCCAACCAAATGCAACAGTTTGACTGCATTCATCTACTACAAATGAAGCTTTAGGCTTAAAAGTAAGGAAAATTATTAGCCATGATGGAAACTCCAATCAAGAGTCTGTGGACGGACCCAATCCCCTGCATTGATGGCTCTTACAGCCATCAAAGACACCCAGGTGTGAGACATTACTGTTTTATGTCCAGAAATTATTAAGCAACTATAGAATCCACCAGAAAAAGAGATATGTTGCTTGCTGAACTGTAACAATTCAGGCTGTTTAACTTGCATCCTGAATCCTTCTTGGAGACCTACCAGAATCTCTTAATATCACAGCTACTCAAAATGTTTGTGTAGAGGAAAAGATACTGGAGTGTGATACACATAGTCCTTGCTTACAATACAAACAATATATGTTTTGTAAGCAAGATTTCCTCATGATGATTGAATGATTAAACTAAGAGAAGAAGCAGATGCAACAGATATAAACATTATATATTTTAGAGGCTGAGACACCCTGGGTTCACCCTGTCTTGTGCACTGAAGTCACTGTGATGAAATGGAAGGGTTTTCTTTTGCAAAGAAAAGATCCTGATCCAAGCAATGAGGAAGCTGAAGGCTGAAGCACCAATTACCTTCAGGGGTAGTAGGTTTTTAGTTGTCTGGCAGATTGCAGCATACTTCCATCAAAGTGCATCCACAGAGAGAGATTTCATGCAGTGCTTTCACATTCTACCTGTCCCTCTCAGGCTTTACCAGTAACTCCTGAATTAGCTGTTTTTAGGGAACTCAGAGCAATTCCACTTAAAATGGGACTCTCATGTTGTCTTTACTCCACTCTCCTGCTCTGCTTCTGGATTCTGGGATGATTTGGTTGTCTTGATACTGATAAATAGTTTTGGATGCAACACGTTTCTCATTTTCATAAATAAGGATTTCCACAGATCTGAAAAGAGTTAGCTAATCAAAATCATTATCAGGCATTCTTGCTCCCTTGGACTGTGTATTGGGGACTTAGTTATATGCCTTGCATATATATATCTACAAAAATTGATATCTTTGTAGTCTTGGTCCCCTGATGATCCTCCCCAGCTCTGCTGGTTGAGCCCATTGTGAAATAGAGAAGAAATGTGGCAGAAGGAACTCTCTTCTGCAGGAAGAGAACAGTACAGAAAAACAGAGAGCATTACAGCTGCATCAGCGAAACTGACTACTAAATTTCCAAAACTTTTTCACTATGGACATTTAGACAGGACTGACTCCTGAGGGTTCTTACATACAACATAAAGCTGTCTTTGCAACAAAATTTTGGTGTAACATGGTTATAGACAAAACCAAACTTATCTCCTTGATCACTAGCAGACTTTAGTTTCAGCAAAAAGTCTGAAAGAACTCAGATCTCTTCACTGGGAACAAGGAAATTTTTTGATCCGTGGGTTGGTTTTATTAAAAAAAACAGTTAAAAAATTATATTTTACTATAAGCAATATATATTATTATTTATTATAAATTATATATAATAATATCTATAATACAGAAACAATCTTTAATAATGTGTATGATTTATGTATTGTAGTGATTTATGTATTGTAGTATATGTTATTGGCATCATATATAAATATTATATTATATTATATTATATTATATTATATTATATTATATTAT